>VXBC01010531.1:1051804-1197830 GCA_013399945.1 Ploceus nigricollis
TATGCACATAGATACAGCAAAGTTGTACATGGCAATTTTTCAAGCACGGTTTACGATACATTCTTTCTGACTACTTTATTGAATTTAACTTGTGCCTTTCTTCAATGAAAACCTATATGCTTTTCTTCAGACACAAAATTAGCAATTTCTTCCTGAGCACCTTTCAACGTGTTTGGCTGGAAAAAGTACATGAAAAAACTCAGTATGACAGGCTTATACTCAAGTTAACGGTAATGTAACTTGTGGAGAGCCTCTTGCTTATGCGCCCACTTCTTCCTTCCCAGCCATGATTTGATATTATCATAAAAACATAAATTTGTACAATTTTCAGAGGGGATTCTGATTGGTCAGTTTTTGAAATTTGATAATAAAACAGCACCAGTGTCAGCAAGTGAGCCTAAAGTGTTGACTCAACAGCTATTCCACTATAAAATACTGATTCCTGTGCACAGTGTATTTAAAAGATATTTATTGGTGTATATGCAGAACATTTTTATAGCTTTTTTTTGGTGGCGACTGATAAAAGTAAATGAAAAGGCTGCATGGAACAGCCTTTCTAACCTCATGTAGTGCAGCTCAGAAAAAATTTTCCCCCAAAATAATGTGAAGATGGAATTATTTTGCCATTATTATGTGTAGTCTTATTGCCATGAGTTGTATTTTCTGTGAAAAGTTAAATTAATGAATAGTATACAGTAGCATGACTTAAGAGTTTTCTAAAATTGGTAATTTTATAGAGCAGGTCTTGTATATTTCTAATGCAACTTCTTTGAGGACATGCTAATACTGCCCTCATTTGGAACTGGAAGACAGGAAGCTCAGGTTAGGCTTCTTTCTGTGGAAGAAGGCAATGATTGTCTGTAGATACTATGCTGGAAAGCACTTGATAGTTATTTTGGTGTTGATGGCCAGTGTCTGCTGTCTTGATGTTCTAAATCTAGTAATTTGGATTTACACCTTGCAGATGTAAACCCCACTCACTCATTCTCAGTCTGTTCAAGTGTGTGTTTTTCTCATGCTTGCATTAAGGTATCAGTCCTGCAGTTTCATGTATAATGTATTTTAGGCCTCTCTTAGCCTTCAAAATAAAAAGTAATGTATACATATGTGTATAAAACCCAGTAAGAATGTTCGAAAGTGCCTGCAGGTTTGTCACTGAATGTTAGTTATGTTTTGCATTTTGTTTCACTGACCAATCAGAGGATCAGAATTGTACAAATATGTATCCTTACTAACCATTAACCATCTGAGCTGTTATACTCTGTTCCGTTACCCCTCTTGATCTCACTTTCACAACCCCCCCAGGCACCGTTCTATTAACCTCTTCCTCAATGGCTATCAGAACTTTTGGATAGAAACAGAGGAATATTCATTTGAGGAGAAACTAGTTCAGGATTTGGCTGTAAGTACTGACATAACTGGGCATATATTTCAATGCCCACTTCAGTGTGTATTCTATGTATCTATTATAAACTATATTTAATTTTTGTGTACTGTATGCATAAACTTATAAAATATTAATCCTTATGCTTCAGAGCATAAGGTCATTTTCTGCTGTGGTCAAAAAGACATTGTCCTTTGATGCACACTGAAGTGCATTAAGGGCATCTATGCCTTCAGATGAGCTACGTGATACTCTTTCTTGGGAAGAGAAATGGATTAGATGAACAGTCAGACTATTTCTGTCTGACTAATTATGGTAATTCCTATGTTTGTATATATTATTTACTGGGTTTTTTTTAAAAGCTTGACACTATTGATCCTTTTCCCTTTTAAATTTTTTTATGCATAATTAATTTTAACATTTTCAGCTTTGATACAAATTAATTTTGCTGTTTTCCTTTTTGATGCATCATAAGGACAAGTAAATATATACAGCCATATTCAGCAAAAATGTAGTTTTCCTGGGTACTTGATAAAAGTGATTGGTAAACTTCAGGATTTTGGTAGTGAACATCTATTCAGAATGCTCTTTCTCTTCCTTCTATGTAGTTAGCTTGTCAAAAATACCTCCAAGGAGCTTATCTCCACAGTCTCTAAACACCATGAAAGTTAATATACAGCTTCATGGATCACATGCAGATGCATCAGGAAGTGCTTCAGTGTTAACAGAAACAGTCATGTTGTGCTTTTTAAAGAGCCATTATACCTGATATTGTAGAGACATAGAATGTTTTGGATTGGAAGGGACCATAGAGATCATCTAGTTCCGACCCCCCTGCCATGTGTAGGGGCATTCTTCACATGCTCTGGACAATTACATGGTCAGTCTTTGTTTGACTTTGTTGCTTCTTGCTAAAGGAAAGAATGAGGCCATTAATCAAAGCAGTGCCTGCAATTCTTTCAGATTTCCTAGAGAAGTAAATTGAACTTCTGTAATTACAGTAATTACTGTACTTACCATAAATCTACAATAAATAGTAACACTACAAAGGTGTGATAACACAAGTAAGGTAAGGGTAATAATCTGATCTTTGGCCAGTTCTGACTATGTTATATTTTTAACTGCCAAAAAATGTTTGAAGTTTACAATAATGAGCACTAATTGAACCAAGGTTACTTAGAAATTATATATGAAAAGATTGTACTAATACTAGTCTGAATAGGATGTATCTGATGATGTTATTATATATTATTCCAGTATTCTACTATGAAATAATTGAGCTAGAACTTCCTTTCAATTTGGGTTAACTGGAGATGCATGATTTCTCTTGAATAAGGCTTCCCCAAGATTTTCCCTTTCTCATTCTCAATACCTTGCAAATGAGAAAATTCTAAAGTTACAAAAAATAATTAATAAAATCCATATACTCTTATCTCTTCTGAATCATACAGGCCCATAATGTTGCAGGTTATGCTGTAGACTCCTGAGTAAGATTAATATGGGCAGTTAATACAAATTGGATAGAATAAAATTCCTGAAAACCTTTCCTAAGCTTAATTACTGATTTTTTTTCTTACTTATGAAGCTTAACTTTTATATTCTAAATGTTGAGACAGACATCTCCAAAAAAAGATGAAGAGGAAGAAGAAGAGACTGAGAAAAACCATCCTGATCCACTTCATCAGATCATTCTCTATTTTAGTCGCAGTGCTCTGACAGAGAGAAGGTAAAAGAGCTGTGTGGAAAAGCCCATTGAGTGAAAGCACACAGTAACCGAATTTTTAATAACATTACCAAAATGATTTAACACAAGTGTAGTTCATTATTGGACATGGTGAATATCTTTTTCCCTCTCAGTTTCATTAGAGTTTTCATGTATTTAAACTCAGTAGAACCTTTACATTGAGATAAATATTGACTATTTTGGACATTTCAAAAGCTTGGTAAATACCCAATGCAGAAATCATTAAGCATGACTTCTCATGGAAACACAAATTCTACAGGAATTGCAGGTTTAATCAGAGTACCTTGCCCTGGTCTCTCCTGGTAATAGATGTGTGTTCTTGGTTTTGGTATTCATTACATTTCATTCAGTAAGTCAGAAAAGGTTTTGTTGATGTTTATGAATCTCATTGCCAGTTTCTGTTCTGACTTTAGATTGTTGATTAGAATGATTAGCTTTTTATGAGTACTCTAGAACTTCTTATACGTTTTCTGTATGACTAATAAAATCTTGCCATCTGACAGTTATAATTATTCTAATTTATATTTCCATATTACTTTTCTGCACCTTCAACATCCAATGATGACCCAACATGACTAAGTTNTAAAACAACACTATAAAATTTCAGTAGGTGCAGTCCTGTTCCTTTCACTTGACACTTCTATTTGCATATGATTAACTCATGAGCAGTTTAAACCCATTAGTTATCTTTATCCTTTGGGTAATTATTTTTGGTTTAATACTTGAAGTCTGTCAAAGATAAGTCAGTTTTTGCAACATATTCATTACAGCTGACTCGTGATGAGAGCATGACTGTGAACAGAAATACCATGGATATAGAGATATGGCACAAGATTATATACCCTGCAATTACAGGGTGTGTATGCAGTTGGATGAATACCCTGAAATACTCATATGTTAGGGAATATCAGCTTCTTAGTGTGGATAAGCACAAATATTTACAATTAAAGGTTTTTAAAATCTTCTTAATACCTTTAGTAATTTCTTGAAAAAATTATTTGGCAATTTTTATAGAAATACTATAGTAAAAGTAGGCATTATATTTCTTAATAAGCAAGATCTTGTGATTTCTGTTTTTAACATCAAAAGAGCTGTCAGGAAGAAGAAGAGGGAGATGAAGAAAAAGAAAAGACATTTGAGGTGAGAGTTTAAATAACATTTTTTTCTCATAATCTAATGTGGAAATACTTTAAATATGTCCACTGGAATAAATGCAAAAATAGCATAACACATTGTGTGTTGAACACAGTGAGCTGGTTTACTAGGTTATTCATATGATAGAAAGATGAGGTGTTTCGAAGCTTTGGAGTCAAACAAGCCATGGATTTTGAAGGCAGATGGTCTTCAACGACTTCAGATTTCTCATCTTCCTATTTTTCCTGGATCCATTCCAATCTGTAGTCTATTCTCATTTTGTTCCCAAACCCAGGAGAAAGAAATGGAAAAGCAGAGAACTCTCTATCAGCAAGCTCGCTTGCATGATCGTGGAGCTGCTGAGATGGTCCTTCAGATGATTAGTGCAAGCAAAGGTAATGCTCTGTGATGTCTTTGAAGCATACACAGGTGTGTTATGTCATTATACCTATCATGTACATATCGTAAACAGTTAATGAGGCAAAATAAATGTCCGTAACAACTGCACTAAGTAAAAGTTCCAGACTGCATTTCTGATGGAAGAGCTCATAACTGAAAGTTTTAAGTAGTTTAAGTTTTCCTTGTTTTTACAGGTCATACAGGACCCATGGTTGTTGAAACACTGAAACTTGGTATTGCTATTCTAAATGGTGGAAACACCATAGTTCAACAGGTAATGCATTTCTAACTACTGTGAGTCTTGCTTGCATAAATGAAGTGAGCAATTTTGAGAATTTTAGGGGCCAGTTGTTTAAGTTAGTGTACTTGATTTTAAGCCAAACAGTAAAGAAATATCAGTGTATTTTGGGTGCAAGAGCAATTATATTATTTTTTGCCAGCAATTTGCATTTCAAGGAATTCATTCAGGAACTTTTGAATTAATCTAATTTCAATATCATTAATTATAAGGGTACTTATTACTTTTACTATTTTATTTCGGTTTATAAATATTAATTAATAATTCATTGTTAATTATTATTTATTGTCTATATTGTTAATACTATATTTTTTCCCTTCACAAATATACAACGTTTAGAAAATGCTAGACTACCTGAAGGAGAAAAAGGATGCTGGATTTTTTCAAAGCCTCTCTGGCTTGATGCAGTCCTGCAGGTAAAACCATAAATTACATTATTACAGGTTCCGTTTTATTCATATTCACTGGCTTATTGCTCAGGGCAGGTGGATGTGCTAGATTTAAATTACAGGAGTCACAGGTTGTAGAACTCTTGTGGAAAAGTTTTGTGAATCACAGGAACAGCCTGTTAATCTTTTAGAGTATCCTTCCAAAGGAGAAAATAAAGCAAAAGACTGCACATGCCTTTGAAGACTTCATTTGAAGAGGCAGAAAAGTAAAATATAATGTGCCCTTTACTGATCCTAAATCCCTCAAGGTTTTTGGCTGGTACATTCCAAGGATGGAGAAGAGCCACCACTAAGGGAGAGACAGACCAGTGAAGTTTTACTAAGCTTTCAATTTCTGCACATTTCTGGCGAGTTGCATAATCTCTGTCTCTTCTGAATCCTCTGCATATGTATCAGGTTTTTTAGAGTGGGCATGTGACCAGTGAGACTATAGTAGTCCATTCCCTTGATAAAACAGTTCAAATTAGTTAAGGTAAAGGAGTCCCATACAGAAGATGAAAAATTGCTGGTGTTTTTGATTACTCTTACAGTAGACAACCTCCTTTTCTCAGCCTTTTAAAGAACCAGAAGGATTCTGAAGGAGTAGACTGGGAATTAGAAGAGGAGGAGCTGTATGAATAGAGGATAAAATCTGGAAGGAATTGTGACCTGCATTGCAGAAATTATTGTTGAATAGTTGCAGCCTAATTAAATAATATCTGCCTTGTAATTTTTTCATTTATGTAGAACACTTTAGCAGGGATTTGCTCAAACAGGCCCTACTGTGATATTATTACCAATTGTGTATATGTATTATTCAGGACTCCATTAAAAGATGTATTGATAAAATTACTTGAACATGATAAGAAAATGGAAATGATGCTTTAAGAAATGCTTTTGGTTTTAATGATGTCACTAGATTGAATATGTGACTGCATTTCTATTTAACTGAACTAAAATTAGATAATGATAGAATTTTATTGGAGGATTTGAATGAAAGTATTCCAGCTGGGTGGTGAGAAGAATCATGATTTGCTATTCCATGTGATGAGCTATGCCAAGTTAACAAACTAAAATTCAGATATCAGTGTCTTTTGACCTTGGAAGAGATGGAACTTCTGATTAAATTTCTTTCTTGTGCATAGAGAATCAGAAATTCAATACATCTTCTGAATAATATAACCATGAATAATATATACAGAAACAATATAATAAAAGTAATAGTGACAACTGAGTGGAAAACAGTGTGAGAGAGAAACAATGGCAGTAGTCTCCTTTGGTGGTAGGTTTAAATCAACATAAAGAGTAATATTTCAGGCTCCTTTTCCACTCCTCATTTGTACATGAAACTGTGAATGTCATTATCAGGAGTGAAGTCAGGTAAGTGGTGAGACATGACCTGAGACTTGTTTCTTGTCAGAACTGGACACTGAACCCTTAGTTTCATCCAAAGCTCATTTATTTAATAAGAGTATTAAATAAAATATGAGGCAATGCATGTCGTAGTGGGTCAAGAGTAGTTGCTGAAGGCCTCTAGAAATTTTGTAGAAGAAAATTATTTTCCATTGGTTACTATAGTCCTTTTTCCTGTTTGTGCTATTTTTCTTTTCTTTAAATATAAGTGTTCTTGACTTGAATGCGTTTGAGAGACAGAATAAAGCGGAAGGCCTGGGAATGGTTACTGAAGAAGGAACTCGTAAGTAGAATGAAATTTTTTCCAGTGGTGCTTCAAACATTATTTGTGCTTCCTTCTTTAACTAGAACTGTTGTTTACTGTGACTTGAGGTTTCTGTTGTTAAACTTACTATAAGTAATTCTAGGCTCTGGGTTCTGAATATGCCTTTTTTTTACAATATCTTTAGCAATAATTTTTAAGAAAAATATTGTAACTTCCAATATTCTTATCTTGTATTCTTGTTATTTTTCTTTGATCCACAGTCATCGTTCGTGAGCGTGGTATGTTTGGGTTTACAGTTTTTGATACTATTGTTGCAAAAGTGTGCTGCAAACACAGAGAGGAATCTCTCATTGCATCTTCTCAGATATCTTTAGGTTTAGCTTTACGGTCTGCAGCAGGTTGTGTGTTTAGCTTGAATAAAGAGTTTGATGCTTATTAAAGAAGTGTCACTCATATTTAAGGCATGATTTTAGTTATGACTAACAAATTACTTATTAGATATATATCCTGTTGCCTTTTTTTTTTTCAAATTAGTGTTGTTTTTTTAACCATGGATGCATTGGAGTGCTAAATACTTTGGCTCTGCTTTTTCTGTCTCAGTTTTTCTTTTCATTATTATCAGTCTGTTTCTTTTAAATTGCTTTAACGCTTTTAAATACTGGTTCTTTTATTAAAATTCCAGTTTAAAAGGCTACTGTAGGATTATGTGTTCTGCATAATTAATCATAACAACTGTCACATAATCACTGTATTTATATATTTTAAAGGTGAAAAAGTCTTGCAGCATGATGAATTTACCCGAGATCTATTTAGATTTTTGCAACTTCTCTGTGAAGGGCATAACAATGGTAAGAGAACTGAATTAATTTTATAGAAAAGTTGTGGTGAGTCTGCTCTAAACAGAGTGAAATAGAACCAATTCTGATGTTTTCCTTTAATGCATTAAGTTTTCTGAGGGGAAACTGGAATGACAGCAATTTGAATTGCAGAGTTCAATTTGATTTTTTAAGTCTTAATTTAGTTTTGATGTTTAGCATAGTAGTAGTAAAACCTGTTCCAAGTCACATGGATAACAATTCTTCAGTTATATATACATTGGATCTAAAGTTCAATTTGTATGACATAAGCATCTGTATCCAGCAAGATATTTAAAAAGAAGACATTCCCCATGAAAATAGAAAAATAATGTTGTATTTTTTTTCTTTTGTATACTAACCAAGCACAAATCACTTCTTATTTCAGATTTTCAAAATTACTTACGTACTCAGATGGGCAACACCACAACAGTGAATATTATCATTAGTACTGTTGACTATCTCTTGCGTCTTCAGGTGAGATGAAAATGGAATATAACATATTGGCTTTCCTTCACTTCTGTAGATTCACATTTTGTTGGAATCAAACATGAAAATTCTCTCTAAAGGGATACCTGAAATGAAAAATTTTTATTTATTTAATATCTTTTTTCCTTTGAAAATAGATGACATTTCAGAATTCTGTGTGAAATCAGATGCTTGATAATGGATTTCATTGTTCACTTCTGAAGACAGTGCAAAATGTTATTGTAATGAGAAACAGATTGACACAGATATGCTAAATTTCATCTGAATTACTGATTCAAGTTTTGGTGTTATAAAAGCAGGCAGTAAATACTTCATAGAGAATTCAAAACTAGAAAATGTAACATTGTTTTTTTCTTAGGAATCCATCAGTGACTTCTATTGGTACTATTCAGGAAAGGATGTCATTGACGAATCGGGACAACGTAACTTTTCTAAAGCTTTGGCTGTCACCAAACAAATATTCAATTCTCTTACAGAATATATCCAGGTAAACAGAATGTGTTTCTCAAGGTACTAACAGAGAAGTTCCATGCTCACACAGCATGATCATGTTCTTTTGTCAATTTGTAACTGCTTTGCACTTGCTTTTTTAAAATTTTGATGAAGTTACATGGAATCACTGGACCAGTGTAAAGTGAAAACTAAAACATGCAAACAGCTATGTATTTAACAGGATACAATTTGGTATTTGTGCACTAGATATCCAGAGGTCTTGGAAAACCTTCTCATGTATCTTCATGGCTGCCTGAAACTTCTTTTTGATTTGTTTTGGTTTATTTGACATAAATAAAAAATGTGTTTTTCTTAATTTTTTTAGGGCCCTTGCATAGGTAATCAACAGAGTCTGGCTCATAGCAGGCTGTGGGATGCAGTTGTTGGCTTTCTTCATGTGTTTGCCAATATGCAAATGAAACTTTCACAGGTATTTTCAACATTGTCACTGTGCACTCACCTTCACTAAAACCAAACTTGACATTTACAGCTCAATTATACCTTTCTGATAATGAATGTGGCAGTTTAGTCCCTTCCTCCCTCTTGCCAAAACCAGAGGATCTGTTAGAGCAGAAACATCACTAAAAGCATGGCTCCCATGCTGAACCTAAGTGGGTCAAGAGAAAAGCTGAGAAAGATCCAAACAGGGAGGCAGTGTGATATTTGGTCAATTTATCCAGTTAATTAAAGACACTAAGCATGGGGGCACAGGCAGTGTTCATTTCATTTCACTGTACAGAGCACAGTGGAATCCCTCTTCATAGTGTTAGGATTCTGTGTTGTTCTGTGACTTCTGCTTAATCAAGTGTATCCATACACTCAAGCTCTGCACTGAATGCAACAGTGTAGAGAGTAATTTCCTTTCTTTTTCAGTGTCTCTGCTATCCTTTGGCTTACAAGATTTCTTCCCACCCTATAGAAGTATATCAGAATTTTGAGAATAGTATTTAGGGCCTTAATGTCAAACACAAATCTACATTAGATCTACTTACAGTGTTCTGTAATTAAACTAACACTTTGGGTGGTAATGCATTATGCCATTAAATATTGCCAGTGAAGTGAAAAAGGATGGATTTTTTTCTGAGACAGATATTTTCAGATCTGTGTAGCAACCAATTTTTTTTATTTGTTTGTTTCTGCTGTCCCTTACCTGCACTTTGGTACTCCTTAATGCTTTATTAAAGCTTAACTTGATGATGCTAATACCTCTGCTACAGCAAGTTACATGTTTTACTAGACTTTGGATAGCAATCATAATAAAATGACAATGACATGTTGCTGAATAATGTGAATGAAATTTAGCTGGTCATCTTTAATACCATTTCTCTCTAAATTTATTTCGTTTTCCATATAAATACAAATTAAAACCAATCTTACAGTCCTTTTTTTTTTTAATAGGACTCCGCTCAGATTGAATTGCTTAAGGAACTGCTAGATCTACTAAAGGATATGGTAGTGATGCTCTTGTCACTGCTTGAAGGTTGGACCCATTTTTCTTTATGGTCAAATATGATTATCTCACCTTCCTAGTGTAAAGCACAATTATTATGTTCATCTCTCTAAACTGCTTTTTAATTGCCTCTATGTAATTTTTGGGGAAAAAGACATTCTTCATATTTATTTAAGAATTATTCTGGAATATATAGAGTCCTGAAATAGAGGGCTGCTAGAGAAAAGCATGTTGGGAGAAAAAATACCAATATTTAAGAAGATTTTTGTTCTGTTTTCAGCACAAATATGAAATGTCATTATTTAAAATGTAGCTGTCAAATAACTTTATATTATAACACACTACTTAGGTAACGTTGTAAATGGAACTATTGGAAAACAAATGGTGGACACGCTTGTAGAATCATCTAGCAATGTAGAAATGATTTTGAAGTTCTTTGACATGTTCCTGAAGTTAAAAGATCTGACTAATTCAGATGCTTTCAAAGAGTATGATCCAGATGGTAAAGGAATCATTTCCAAGAAGGAATTTCAGAAATCAATGGAGGCTCAGAAACAATACATACAGTCAGAGATTGAATTTCTGCTGTCCTGTACAGAAGCTGATGAAAACGACATGTTTAATTATATTGACTTTGTGGAAAGATTCCACGAACCAGCCAAAGACATTGGATTTAATGTAGTAGTATTGCTAACAAACCTTTCAGAGCACATGCCTAATGATCCACGCCTTCAGAGCTTACTTGAGCCTGCAGAAAGTGTTCTTAATTACTTTGAACCATACCTTGGCCGTATTGAAATAATGGGTGGGGCCAAGAAAATAGAAAGAGTTTACTTTGAAATCAGTGAATCCAGTAGAATGCAGTGGGAGAAGCCACAGGTGAAGGAATCTAAAAGACAGTTCATATTTGATGTTGTAAATGAAGGTGGAGAGCAAGAAAAAATGGAACTCTTTGTGAACTTCTGTGAAGACACAATTTTTGAAATGCAGTTAGCATCCCAGATCTCTGAAACAGATTCATCTGAGAGGCCTGAGGAGGAGGAAGAGGCAGAGCCTGCTTATGTAGTGGATATTGGAGATGATGAGGAAGAACAAAAGTCTGTGGAACCTGCTTCAGCTTTTGCAGTGGCCTGTATTGCAGTGAAGAAGAATGTTGCCAACTTTTTTAAAATGGTCACTGTGAAGAACCTTAGGAAACAATACAGGAAAGTTAAAAAGATGACAATAAAAGAGATGGTGAAAGTGTTTTTCTCCTTTTTCTGGATCCTATTTGTAGGGACATTCCAAATGTTCTTTTCTATAGTGTGGGGGATATTCCAGATTCTTTGGAGCACTGTATTTGGGGGTGGCCTGGTTGAAGGAGCAAAAAACATAAAAGTTACAAAAATATTAGGGGATATGCCTGATCCAACACAGTTTGGAATCCATGATGATGTTATGGAAGCAGAAAAAACTGAAGGTGCTGAGCATGGCAGCATAAGAGCTGAACTTGGGGAGTTTGTGAAGAGTGAAAAGGGAGAAACTGACATAATTGCAGACATTTTTGGCATTCCCACAAAGAAAGAAGGATCAAAACATGGTCATGATGCTGGACTTGGAGATATTGCAGAAATCCTTGGTACTGAGATCCAGACACCTTTGGAAAACACAGTTCATAAGAAAAAAAGATTACAGGTAAATTAAAGAGATTTTGTATTTTTTTAAGGTAATATTAACAATTAAAATTACAATAATAATAAACTACTGAATGTAAATAACAGATTTATTTTATATTTAACTGATTAATATATATTATCAGTAAGAACTTACTTTATAATCTCTACACATTTAAAGACCAACAGGAAATTTCAGCCCAGAGTTTAGATTTCAGTGCAGTAAATTGTTACTGTTCGTTTGGACTTTATTCTAAACATAAACTACTAGCAAATTTCTAGTCACACTTTTTGCTTTAAATTATTTATGGTCTTGTTTATTCTGCATACCCCATTTTTTCACAGTATACTTCAAGTACTTTTACAACTTCTTTTCTCCATAATAATGCCTTATCATTAACATCTTTCTTCTATACACTTTATATGCAATACAGTATCCTTTTTTTCCTATTATTTGAAATATATTTGCCTGAATTTATTGTCAGTTTAATGTTTATCATGTAATTATTCTTTACTCTTACTCCAGTTTATAAAAAATATATTTTGTTCCACTCAGCTGGACTAAAGAGAATATTTTTCTTGTAAAAATGGATAGAACTAAATGCCAAAACCAATTTATTTATCATATTTGGAAGATATTATGTTTCACTTTGCACCTCAGGTCTGTTTCTGCTGGTTATTCAAAAACATCTTTTCTCTCCTCATTAACCCACCTCTTTATGATATACTTTCCAGATATCTTCAAGATAAATCTAAACTGTGCAACTTCTTAGTGCATTATTTTCTCTTAATTTGTACGTTTTTCTCCAGATTCTGGTTCTTGCCTAAATTGAACTAATTTTTTTGCATTTGTTTTTTATGTTTGTTTATTAAATCATTTTTATGTGTGGACTTTGAAATTACAGTCTATTAAAATCCTGTCTCATTTAGCATAAATATCATGTGGCTGGTATTTAAAAATAACTATTTTAACACAAGAATTTTGGCAGGTACAAGTAAACACGTTAGAATTTTCTTCAATAGTTGAAGTAAATACTTTAATTCAGATCTGAATAAACACTTTAGAATATTCTTTACTTTACTTTGATTTATACATTTCTTACAGATGCGTTTGATACTACAGATGAAAATGCTCTGTAATTTTTACAGATATTTTGTGTCATTAATGTGAAGTCAGTTATGCAATTTATCCAGCTTTTAGCTTTGATATGTTATCTAGTGAAACTTACCAAAGCAATGTTTGCACTAATTCTGTATTACAGGAATTGCTGTTCATTTCACACTGTGTATATAAATGCTCACATAATCTAGTTAGAGGAGTGGATATAAAGAATAAGTGGAGCTCAAAGCAGAAACAGCAGCATAAGAATCAAAAATTCCCTTCAGGAAGTCACTATGTCTTTCTTAGGCATCTGCAACGATAAAATTCACACAAATGGATAGAAATAGAAAATCAGGTCTATATTCTGGAAAAGTGTACTGATAAGGTCAGTGACATTTACCATATAGCCAGAGAAACTGCAAAATAACCTATGGAATCATATATGATGAAGCCTTTCAGGAGTTCGCTTTTACTGTAAGGCTCTACAGGAATCTGAGAGTTATGTGGGTTCACAAATTAGAAAAGTAGTAGTGACATAACAGTTTGCTGATAAATCTAATTATTGGTAGCAATAAAATCAAGAGCTAACGGTGAAGTTACCTTAAAATAACAGATAAAAATCAGGGAAGTGATGAATACAGGAGGAAAATTATAATTTTACCTGTAAAATGCTTCATTTTGATCTCATTGTTGCTGTTTGAGTAAGAAATCTTGGGAGTATAATTGACTTGTACAACAATATCAGTTCCATGATTATGACAGTCAAGCAAACTGAAATTTTGAATTGTTGAGAAAGGAAGAGAGAAAGCCCCCATATTATTATACTCCATGAATCTTAATTTGTGTCTTGAAGACCAGGTTCCCTCAGTTCAAAAAGAGTGTGATAAAACTGGAAAAGATTCAGTGAAGATCAATGAGCTGTTTTAAAACTCAATATGGAACCAATCTTGTATATGGAATTAAGTAAGTTAAGGTCCTTCAGCTCAGAAAAGAGAAAATTGAGAGAGCATATATGGATAAGATGAATAAGGATTGATTCATTCTTCTACCACCCCACCCCTTATAAGAACCAGGCATCATCAAATGATCTCTCAATTACCCTCCACCAGCTTGAGATCTTAGGGGAGATTTTTGTGAGTTACACCTGCATTGTTTACTAGGTGAAGTTCTACAGATAATATGTGAGATACACAAGGGAAGATCAACTTAATAGATTCTTTCATATATCCTTTTCCCACATACTTCTGAGAGATAGGCATCCAGATGAGTAGTGGCAGAAATTTTAGATAAGTGTATATATGTGTTAACTGGAAACGTAGGACCAATAGACAACTGCTGTCCAAGCACTTCAAGAGAATACAGAAGAGGACTAAGAGTTAGGACAGGTTTTAGCAAAAGGGAATTTTGACATTTTTCAAATGACAAATTTCAGCCCTTTAGATTTCTTTCTGAGTCAGGGCCTGCATCTCTTGGACTTCCATTGAAGCTTAGATACTCAAACTGAATTTGAAATGAGTTTGCTTTGATCTTGTAACACCAAGCCTAAAGTTGTTCGACATCCAGGCCCCAGCTTCTTCGCTGCAGTTAGCCATCTGTAAAATTGTGTATTGGTTTTCCCTTATCTCAAGGGAAAGCTGTAAACACAACACTTAAGAGGGTTGTGTGGTGTTCCAATAAAGGTTTAATGAATCATCAGCCCAGATAAGATAAGCAGCTTGAAGAAAACCTTGTGTAAGTAGAAGTTGTTTAAGTATTTGTCTGTTTTCAGTTGCATTACTTGATCAAGGCCAAGTAATTGGGTTTTGTAATATCTGATAGTTACATAGATGTTTTTCAGATTTTTGATGATAACATTAATATATTGTTTCTTACATATTGAACATTCTTATGTTCTTCTTATATATTGAACATTAATATATTCTTTCTCCACTGAGTCTTTGTGGGTGACCTTAGTATCAGGATATGATCTGGGTGTAGTTACCTTCATCCTCAGCTGGTCACATAATTTGCCTGATCACTGTGTATAATTAAGTTGTTCAGTCAATTGGACTACAGTATTGAGAACAGTACTGACAACACTATAACATATAACAGTATTGATAACACTATACAGAAAAAATTTTGCCTTTTTCACTGTCAAAATATAGCCTGAGCTCCCTATCTTTAAAAATCAAACATTTTAAAAGTGCAAAGTGCTATAAAAATATTATTAATTATTTTGTTTGTTTCTTAGAAGACAATAACTAAAGTTACCAGAATTTTATTTGAATGGATCAATTTTGACAGTTAAAATACTTTTTGCAGATATCTGAAATTGCAAAAGAAGCTGGAACACAAAGAAAAATAGAAGCTGAGAAGGCTGAGTAAGTTAATTTTACAAAATTCCTGTTTAACTCCTTGGTACTTCCTAATGCTAAATAATTTTGGCCAAAAATAACACAAGAAATGCTCAGTATTCAAAGAATTTTATATACACTTTGTCTCATCAGTATTTTGAAAATATACTAAGGGGTACATACTAAGTAATTTGCAAATATACTAAAAGATGGCAGACCATGTCACTAGGCAACACAATGGCAATCTGATTTTTGTGGCCCTTGACAATTATGCATATATAGATCTGTGGCCATTGTCTTTTTAAAAATTCACATAAAAATTCCCATAACTTCCTTTAAAAATGAGCACCAGTATTAAAAACCTCTGCAACTTATCATTATGCTTTCTGCTTTCCCTACTACCCACTACAATTTTCATGGAATTTTCATTGGATCATTAAAACACAAGATTTCACTAACCCAACTATTTTTATTTATTGCTGTTTTATCAGATCTTGACAGCAGATACATTCCTTTGTCCATTCATCCTATATATGACTGCCTAAACAATATTTTAAATACTTACCTTGCTTTAGCAGCATCCTACTATTAAGGAGCATCCTGTCTGCCTGGACCTGCAGCCACATTGTAGTAACAGATTAAAATATTTTGTAGAGACACACAAAAGGTATCCTAGAGATTCTTACAGATTGAAAAGCTAGACATAATTATATTTTTTCTTTTTTTTTCCATTTTGCTTCATGTTTAAAATATTTACTTCAGAGTCATTTATCTTTCTCCTCTTATCTGCCAAAGTTATTTTTTTTAAGCATGTCATCAAGGTCTATACTTTAAGACAATCATATTGATACCTCAACATGTCACACATAAGGAAACCCAGGTTTTGGGGGTTTTTTGTTAGTAACTAAATTCCTCTAATGCTACATACAGTATAAAAACTAAATTTTAAAGCCAAAGTTTATGAACTCAAATTAATTTGAAATGAATGCATTGACATTTGGCTAGATATTTTTGTTTTGTTAACCTTTCTTCTAGCATGGAAGATGGTGAGAAACAAGATAAAGCAAAGGAAGTACAATCTGAGCAGCTAGAAGAGGGAAAAATGAAGAAAAAGAAGAGAAGGCATGGACAAAAAATTGAGAAACCAGAGGCTGTTATGGCTAACTTCTTCAAAGCTTTGGAAATTTATCAAACAAAGATGCTTGTAAGTTTGTCTTGAATTCTTTAATAATAGAATTTTTATTTGTAGAACTCTTTTTTGATATTTAATGGAGAAAAATGCCATCATACAGGGAAATCTGGCATGAGTATTCAGATGATTGGCTGTAGTCAGTCTATTGTGATTTTATAATACTTATTAGAGTTATATAATTAAGTGTTTCTGTGTGTAATTTCTAACAGGAAAGATTAGCCTCTTGAGCTCCTTTTTAGGAGCTCACTATTTCTTGTAATCTAACTTCTAGAATCTTTAACTCTACTTTCTATTTTTCTTTGTTCTTAAAACCATGAAATGTTGAATTCTCTGAAAACTCTTAAGTAGTTTTTTTCCAGTCTTCTGGAAAATATCTTTCCACACTTCTTTCTGTTTCAGTCTTCTCTGACTTATAATTTTAATGCCATTATTTAAATTCCATTTATCATGAAAAAGGGGAATAGCCTGCCAAGAAATACCCTTGCTTATTATAACTGGTGTATGAAGGCAACACAATTATGTATTGACTGTTTTAAAAATCTTGCTATCTATTTTTCTTCTTTTGATATTACTCACAGGCTACCCTTAATTACTTTTTATTTTTTACTTTCAGCATTACTTGGCAAGAAATTTTTACAACTTAAGGTTTCTTGCTCTGTTTGTTGCATTTGCCATCAATTTTATTCTTCTGTTTTACAAGGTAAGGTAACATTGTTCTTTAAATATTTTTGTTAGTACCAGAGGATACAATAATTTAATGTTTGTACTATTCTGCTTTTATTTTATTCAGGCTGAATGAAAAGAGATTTATTTATTTTCTCCTTTATAGTTGAGTTTCCAGGCAATTTTTCATTTAATCACATAAGTCTGTTATTGTTTGGACTGTTAATCTTGTTCTGGGAAAATTGAAATCGACTAAAATAATTCAAATGTCAAAACTGTTGAATTCTTTTTCTTTAATTTGTTCTCAAGATATTAAGGGACTTCAGTTATCTGGTTATTCTCAGTTACTTCTTTTTTTATAGTAGGCTGCAGCTCTTTTAGTCTAGCTCACTGATGAAGAAGGCTATACATTCACAGTTTAAACCTAATCTTAGAGGTTTACCTGAATGCAGAGTTGCTTCAGGTTCTGGTGTATAATACCAGATGATACAAAGTAGAATATCCTCAGCAGCCTCCACCAATTTCTTTCATGAATCTTCACAAACTTGAAATGAAACAGGTTAGAATTCAATAAAGAGAACTCCCATCCACAAAAGCCTCATTTTTTCCCCTTTCCACACTGAAGTCTGGAAGAAGAGTTCTGACTTATCTATATCCTGAAATGTGGACCTTTTGATTTTCCCCTCCTAGACACAGCATGAAAGTTGTAATAAGCTGATGAACCTTGTGTTTTCCAATATTACATATTCTATTACATATTCTGTTACTTACAACCAAAAACTTCAATAACAAAAGCAACTGGCTGAACGTTCAGTCTAGAAATAAGTGAGTCTTGTTCTCAAATACCTTGAAATGCAACTCCTATAACACAATTACATTCTCAGAGGCAGGGCAGGTAAAGATGTAAAAAGCTGTTGGAAACTGGGCAGGATGTACGTGCACATTCCAGGAGAAAGATGTCATGGCTGTTTAGGGCTCTCTCCTTGTCTCTTTCTTTCTTTCCCACAGGGTTAGAGAAGATGGACTGCAAATATACATGTAGAATTCTGCTTTTGTCTATGCCAGTCTCCTTTTCTCCCCATTTTCTTCTGCTTTTCCTTGAGTCTGGTGGGTGACAACCCATTCTGTTGAAGAGCAAGGACAAAAATTTGTGTCTATCAGTGCAAATCCATCTGTCATACATAGGAAAGGGTCAGTGGGAGTCAAACAGGACTGAACAGGACTTTATCTTTTAGATAAAGCTGTCAAAAAAGCACCCCTAGGGATTTTATTTTAAAGGGCAGGTTTTTAAAGTCAGTGGAAGAATTTAGGGCAGTATGTCAGCTGATGAAATACTTTATATAATTTGTAAGCTCTAAACTGAGTCATGGAAAGTTATGAACAGTGAACAAGTTGATTATATGAAAATTTTGCTTCTTTTCAGACTCGAGCAATCAGGAACTATGTAGATTACAAAAAAGCCTCTGAATTCAGTCATAATAGATAACCCAGTCATTCCTTGCTTCTTCCAAGAAATAGTTTTTGCATAACTTTTTCATTTGTTTTAGTTTTGCTATGGCATTGTTAGAGAGATTTGTAAACTGCCTGTGTTTGCTTTTTTCAGATTTTCTTTTCAGTGACATGACAGGATGTGGAGACTTATGCTGTGCAAATGAAGAATGTTTAAAGCTAATGATCTATCATCTTCCTTTGAGCAGGCTTTGCAAACATCATTTATCAATAAAGGAAAAGCTTTAAAGTTTATTTTGTTTTCAATGTGCTTGAATTTTTCTCAGGTTACAGAAGAGCCACTTGATGAAGTGGAGGAAGACTCTAATCTCTGGAACTCCTTTGCTGAAGAGGAAGAGGAGGAGGGCATGGTGTTTTTTGTTTTAGAAGAAAGTACTGGCTACATGGCACCTGCCCTCAGAGCACTGGCAGTTATTCACACTGTCATCTCCTTTGTCTGTGTGATTGGATACTACTGCTTAAAGGCAAGTTCTTAATCTTACTGTTTGTTAAACATTGGCTATGCCCCAAGGTGGTTGGTAGTGCTGATACTGGAACAGCTATTTGTACCTAGCTGTTTACAAATTCTCACTGCTCAATAGGTAGATGTTTTCCTCTTGTGTTCTGACCAGCAGAAATGGAGTTATCTTTCTTTCTAGCAGTGTGTGTGTCTTTTGGATTTGTGGTTAAAACAGTGCAGGTAACACAGCCACATTTGGTTATTGCTTGACTATTGTGTTTGCACAGTGTGAGGGATCTGTCTTTGCATTACCCACTCTGTGCACCCCTCAGCAGATATGTTGGGAGGGGTCACAGCCAGGACAGGTGAGCCAACCAAGTAGAGGGATATTCCATGGCATGTAACAACATCAGGCTCAGCAATAAAATGCTGTGTGTGAGGGAGGGTTGGGGCTTGACTGCCAAGGTGGCCATTGCTCAGAGGCTGCCTAGGCATTGATCTGCCTAGTGTGAGAGATTCTAGTGTGATGTTTGGTATTACATTTTTGTGTTGCAAAGAACCAAAAATACATAAACCATTACAAAGATAGCTACTGCCACTTTCACAGGTCCCTCTGGTTGTATTCAAGAGAGAAAAGGAGGTAGCTAGAAAGCTGGAATTTGATGGACTATACATAACTGAACAACCAACTGAGGATGATATTAAAGGACAATGGGATCGCCTTGTTATAAATACTCCGTAAGTAAAATTAAATGACTCTGTGTAAACTGCTTATACTATTACAGCTCATTAAGCCACTGATCTAGAACCTTTCCTGTCCACCTGTCACTTAGGTCATCTAAAAGAAAGGCATTTAGCACCTTATATTAGATGCTACAGTAGTAGATTCTAATGTGAAATCCTGTATTATCTGTTTATTTAATAAATACTATGATGACACATACATTCCACTCCTTTTCATTTTCTAGGATTTGCAAGGATTAGGTATTTTACCTCACAATGTCTCTCCAAGACATTTCACATATTAGTCTCTATTGAGAAAGTTTTAAAAAGATAACTTCCATCCTTTCCAGTGACTATTTCACTTGTACGTAATATACTTCTCTGTTTCTTTCCCATTCCTTGTTAAAGAAATTTGTATGTGACAAGAGGAGTAAATCTAATGAAAAATAGCATTCCTACAATTTGCGTAGGTCTGACAGGAATTTCTGTCAAGTTGTAGGCATTAGCAAATACTGTAGTAGTCATACAGTGATTCTAAGAGTCTCAGTAAGCTGCAGCAGTTTTTAGGAGTGGCACAGACAAACACAGCAAATCAACTCTCTTCCCGCAGAAAGAATGCCTTGACTACAGGCTGCCTTTCAGAATTTACTGGTAGGTTTAGATTAGCTATTAGGAAGAAGTTCTTTACTATAACAGTGGTGAGGCACTTAAACAGCTTTCCTAGAGAAGCTGCGGATGCCCCAGCCCTGGAAGTTTTCAAGGCCAGGCTGGATGGGGCTTGGAGCAACCTGGTCTAGTGCAAGCTGGCCCTGCCCATGGCAGGGAGTTGGAACTAGATCATCTTTAAGGTCCCTTCCATCATGCTTCCATGATTAGACTTTCTAAAATACTGGAAATTCTTGAATGCTTTGTTTTCCTACACCTACGTTTTAAGAATTTTTAAAAATTTCATTCAGCAGTATGAACTAGCACATATTATTAAAGTTGCAACAGAAACTAATTGGGAAACTGGAGAGCTTGCTTATTTTCCAACCAGTTTCTTTCACTATTGATAGCAACCCATCTAGATACCCAGTAAGTTTATCTTCAGCAAACAGATAATGACATGCTGTACAGTCTGTTCTCAGCATGTTGCACTGTCTACTGAAGTTAAACAAAAGATTAAGACTAATTTATTCAGGCTAATCCTTCTCTCTAATGTTAACTGAGTCTCGAGGTTTACTGCAAGTACTGTACGATCAGAATAACCACTGCTGGAGGGTACCCAGTGTTCTGCATAAACTGAAATGTGCTTTCTATAATGGGAAAAAAGTAATTAAAAGTGCGAAAGACGTACCCTGACAAATTATTGGAGTTTTTTGTAAAAGAGATAGACACAAGCTGGCTACACTATGACATATTTTGCTTAAAAGCTCGAGAAATCAAGCAAAAAAAACATTGGACTAGAATATACCATCCATTTGAGTCACTAGAACCATTTGCCTTTTTCTGGATTAATTTAATTCAGAATTCCAATTCAGAAAGGTAAAAGTTGGAGCATAGTCATTGGGAAGTTTGCCTCACATCCCAGCAGAACATTGTTGTGGAATCTCATTTTTCTTGTGCTAGCACTTACTTTATTTTACCAATACTGTCCTTTAGTTTAAGTAGTTATTTTTCTCTTTTACATTCCAGCATATTTTCTCAACTCAGTGTTATTTCCATGAAATAAGGAAAGAAAAATCTTAAATTTTGTAGTTTCCTGTTAACTGGCATTCCTCAAAATGAATATAATATACAGTAAGATCATTAGAATGAGCAGTTCTGGGATACTGCTATATATATATATATTTACTATATATTGGCAAATGATCTTCTTGAATTTTCTTGGCAAGTTTAATATTTTTAAATTTTCTGTTGGCAAAGAGTCGACTGGTTCTCAAGTGTTCAGTCTCTGTTTGAAATGTAATCCAATGAACTTAAAAATTATTTATGCTTTAAGATTCTCTTATTTTTCTCTGAAAATCATTGTCTGGTTTGATTTTTATGGCTAGGGGTAATAAAGTACTTATTTAGTAGATGAATGATATTACAGTGACTAACCTGCTACTACAGAATTGTTAAGCTTATCAGGTGATAATATTTAGCCTGCTGACCTTTTGTAGCCAGTCATATTTGTGAATGGGAAAAAGAAAGGGGGAAGATTATATTGCAGCAAATTGTGATTAATAAAAGTTGTTGTCCCCATGAAAAGAAATAATTCTCCTAATTTGAAGTGCAGTGAGTGAAAAAGTATTGCAATGATAGGAACATAGTATTTTCTCTTTTTTCGTTGTTTTTTTTCCTTTCCCCTAACAATTTAAATAACTTGAAATATCTTTGCCTTGTCTATGTAGGTCCTTCCCGAACAATTACTGGGACAAATTTGTGAAACGGAAGGTAGGCTTTTTTTATTTCTATTATGTTTTTCAGAGCAATAATCTACTATTTGGTTAATTTGGATATCCGTATGCTTCTGTACACATAAATACAGAAATAGTGGAGAACTGGAATTTGTTTTATGGAAGTCATTGTTGTGTTAAATGTCTCAGTGAACAGGCAGCTGCAGCGTAGGTGGGAGGAGGGAGGAAGACAGAAGGCTGTGGTTTCCTTCCTAGACTCAGACATTTGAAATAACTTCGTGCTGTCAATCAGCCAGCAGGTCTAATTTGCAATCATTGTCATCTTTAGGATACGAAGCCCCCTCATTGCCCTAAAAAAAGAAAAACATGCCAGCTTAAATGACAGAAAATTATACATAAGCTTTCAGATAATAGCCTTTAATGCTTCTATTTTTCTTTTTTATGCTCCCCTGGTTTCCTGGGAGTTCTTACTGTTCTAGTAGTGTTAATTGTGAAGGACTTTTTTAATTCCTGACAACTACTGGTCTAAAGTAGGTGAATGTTACTCAGGAGTTTCTGTGAGCAAAAGCTTCCCTTTTTCCCTTTCTAGGTTATTAACAAGTATGGAGACTTATATGGAGCAGAGCGCATTGCAGAACTTCTGGGTTTGGACAAAAGTGCCCTTGATTTTAGTCCAGTGGAAGAGAGCGAACCAGAAGAGGCATCTCTTGTGTCATGGTACAACTTCTGAGCTTCACAGACACATTATGCGTTGGAATAATTTCATCATCAAAGATAAAAATGGATTTAATTTTGAAACTGTTGTGATGTTTTCCTCAATGTGGAAAATTCAAATGGATGAGTCTTCCTAGTGTGGAAGTAAAATAAAATAGATTTTTATTTGTTCTAAAACACAATTATGTTATAAAAGTAAGAAAAAAAATCTGCAAATTTATGCTGACTGATATAGTTGGCCATTCTTTCATTCTAAACAATAATCAATGCAGCATTTATAAGGTTTAACAATAAAGTTTATAAACCAATGGTCTGAAAAAAAGTACTGATAATACCTAGATAACAGGTGTCTAGTACAGATTCAGAGATGTTTTCCTGACTTAGTCGAGATGAGAGCTTGAATGTGTCCCAGTCCCAAGTGATTCATGCTCCTACAAGAGCTGGTTTTCTCAATGTGTAAGATGCACAAAAAAGACTTCCCTTTGCATGCCATCCAATGGCTGACAAAATATTTAGAATATTGCAGAAGGCATTACCTTTTCTCTTGGTTATTCTGGCAATATTTTACACTAGACAGAACACTAACCTCTTAAATTTAAGCAATCTGTGTTGCACATTTCACTACTTTTGGCATAGATCATAATTTTTAAAGTCTGGAATATGGAAGTATCATTCTTCCTGAAATTGTTACACCAGTTTTGTTGGTTTAGAAACTCTTTATGGTGCTCAAAATTAATGAATACTGTCTGAAAAATGAAGTACCCTGATCACTCAAAAAATGAACAATTAATCTATATCACCACCTTCAGCAAAAAAAGTGAAGTGCCACAACTAGTTTGCTGTTTATAAATACAGAATTCAATACTTATTTTTGATATTTATGCACTTCAAAATTTTTTTTATTTCTTAGGCTAAGTTCCATTGATACAAAGTACCACATTTGGAAGCTCGGAGTTGTCTTCACTGATAATGTGAGTATGTTAGCCTAGATGAATATGCTTTGATTTACTCTAAACATGTATGTCCTCCACCATCTGCTTTTATTTTCAACGAACATACACAAATAATATTGCATTATAGAGCCATTTTAAAATATTTTTTCTGTCCTGTGATTAGACTAAAGGGTGTTTTAATCAGAATTATATACTGTATAGTATATAATTAGCATGTAGGTTATAACTGCTATTATCATACTTTATTTATTAAATTAATGGTTTAAAAGGGAGTTCAATAATTATTGTTATGTTACTTGCCCATATCAGTGACAGTAGGCAAACCTCTTTGGCTCAGCCTCAAGGAGTAACCCTGGGGAGTCTTCCCATTCAAGTAAAGAATCTACACACACCCCTGGGGGTGCTAGAAATCCCTGCCATTAAAAAGCGGGACTGAGTTTTTACAACGTGAAGTGATTGAGTGGAATTCACATGTCTCCAGGATAGTCATGTTAGCTCAGCAGAGCACCATTCATCTTAAAATAAGTTATTAGTACTACTAATCATTGGTTGCCCTATCAGGAAACACCTGCCTTCCACATCCCTGCCAGTGCCAGTAGCTGTCAGGATACACAGGTTTTTCACATGCTTGTGATGTCTGTTTTTGGGGTTGTTGAGTGAGGCTGGTCTCAGCATTTTTCAACAGCAAAAGCAGTGTGACATCCTCCTCCATCACTGGTAATTTTCAAAAGCTGGGTGAAGACTGAGCTGTTTAATCCCTTCGTAGGCAAAGTGTCCTACCACAACACCTTCAGTGACTTAAAAACACTACGTTTTGCATCCAATAATGCACATCAGCACCTGTTAACCCTCTGCCACTTTTCACTTTCTCTGCAGTCATTTTTATACTTAGCTTGGTACACAACTATGTCTATCCTTGGGCACTACAACAACTTCTTCTTTGCTGCTCATCTGCTGGATATTGCTATGGGTTTTAAGACATTGCGAACTATTCTCTCTTCAGTCACTCACAATGGCAAACAGGTCAGTGCTACATGCAAAGGTTTGAAAAAAAATACACTTTGTAAAAGTACTGGAAATAACTTGTACTGGAAATATCAGAATGCAATTCATTTTTATGATGATAGGATTGATCATATCTTCTGCAATACACTTAATACATGTTAAACCCTATGAAATTATAACAATCTATACCCACCAACTGATGACAGATAAAGAAGTACTGTACACAATAGAAAACACATCATTTTAGAAAAATATAAGAATATTAATTACTACCTAACCAGCTCATTCTGTATTCTCAGTGATGAGCTGATTGGTGATAATATATTAAGAATACACAATCCCTCCTTAGCTACAGCAGTAATAATGATCTGGGCACTGAGATTTCAATACCTGGCTAATAAGAATGTGCTTAAAGGTATGGGCATTCTACACTGTGGAATATGCTTCTATGGCCCTTTGTCATGGAAAAATCAGGTTAGTAAAGTGTAATTTTAAAACTAATTGTTAAAATTTCTGCAGGGAACCATGCTCTGATCTCCAAAGAATCCACGTTCCTAGCAAGCATAACAACAAAAAGCAAGCTTTACAGTTACTTTCAACTCACATTTAAGAAATCTAAATTCCCCGAAATATAATTTCAAACATACACATTCCATTCCTTCTCAAATGCAGTAACAAATATTCTAAGCCCACACCTATGCCCTGCTAGATTTGTCAAAACATTTTATACCATATGATGTTTTGGAAGAGGCATAAAAATATAACCACACAAGGTGATGACGTGTTAGCAAAACACAAACAAATGAAATCTCTGGCTTTATACTATTTATTTTACTTCAGGATGACCAATTTCATATTAGTTTTAATGACTGTAATGACTTATGTATCTTCCTTATGAATTTAAAAAAAATGTTATAGTCAAAACTGAGCATAGTTGACAAAACTGTTTTAACTCAAGACCATGGCTTTTACATTCTTAACAAGCAATGAATAATTTTTCTAATCTTGTTGTTTTTCTGGTGAGTATATATGAACACTGAAAGACAGCTGCAGATTTCTGCATTGAAATGCTCACTTTGGGAGCATGCTGACAGATCTGCAGATAGTGATAACTGATCAGCTTGTCCTTCAATACTCTTATGTTTCTTTTAAAACAGTAAATACTGGTTGTTGCATTTTTTAAAACATGTAGCTTTGAGTAAACTCCTCTTCAGAGCTGCATTTTCTAATGCCATCTTCAACAGACAATATAATCTAGTCTCATTAACTGCTAAACTTTTTCACCTAATGATTTTATTTCCTTACAGGCAGGAGCTGGAAATTACTTACTCCTATCTAAAAATTTTTTTCTCAATTTTAGCAATGGCTTTGCTAAATAGCTTTGGAAGAGAAAATAGACTATGATAAGTCTTTATTTTTATTATTTAATTTTATTGTACATCCAGTGTTTCAAGTTACTAGAATTAAACTTTTAAACTAAAGAGTGTAAAAAATTGCTTTGGTGATACACACATAACTGCTGTCTTTAGTTTCCTTATTGGGAAAGGTACAATAGGACTAATTTTCAATATTTAAGGCCATGCACCAAGCAGGCATGTCTCTTCCGACAAAATGATATTGGAACCTCTTTTCATGTCATGTCTCCACACACAGCTTGTGCTTACTGTGGGACTCCTGGCTGTAGTAGTGTACCTTTACACTGTGGTGGCTTTCAACTTCTTCCGCAAATTCTACAACAAAAGCGAAGATGAAGATGAACCAGACATGAAGTGTGATGACATGATGACGGTAACTAAAACATTACCTGTGTGCCTCAAACATGATAATGAATTTTCAAATGGATACTGTAGACAGAATGATAAGTAAGGAGGGATGTGTTTGTTGTTAAATCTATTGGGTTCTTGCTCTTGATACACGTCATTTTGGAAATACGAATAGTCTTGTGATTCCCTCTGCATTCTCCAGTGGTCTAAACTCAATGGCAAATAGATGACACATAGGAAGGTATTCTGAATTTTTCTCCCAAATACTGTGGTTTATGATGTGCCACAATGCATTTACAGCTGAGGATAGCAAACCCTCAAAGTAAAAAAGGAATTTCTGGACAAACTGGTCAGAGTTTCAAAAACAAGCTGTGTTGTCACAACAAAGAAACCCCATATGTTCCCAATGTTTGCAAGTATGCAAGCTCTTTCTGTCCTTATTTAGATTCTATGAATTATGTGATGTTATTAGCACTAGTTATAAAAGCCTGCTCCAAAATTACAATTAGCAATTTAGTCATGAAGAAAGAAGTCAAGGGTTAGAATGCAGAAATTACAACTTATTATGGGTGATAATCTTATGATACCAATTTACAATTTGATTTCTACTCATCGCCACTGAATGTTATTTCTGTCAAAATAGCACATACTCTACATATATATATATTAATGTACGAAGATAATTTGATTTTCTTACTGTATACAGAAAACATAAATTCAGGTATTAAAAATGCAATATTCTGAGTTTGGGGCCAGCCGATATCTCCCAAGGAACAGAAACTCTCTGCCCTGCATTTTACACCAGAGATAGAATAAAATACCTCAGAACAGAAGTGTATCATTGACTTCATAGAATGATCCTCCCTATTCTTGAACTTTCTTTTAAACACTCAGTGCAGGTTAGACATGCAAATTACAGAAATTATGAAACCTGCCCAAACTTTGTGAGCTGAATACTATGGTTTGGTCATAAAATAAGTGTAGGAATAATTAGAATAATAAAACTATGCTACATTTTAAATCACTTTATTAAATGAGGTAAATCAATTCTAAGCTACATTTTTAAGTACTATTAAACTAGTACTGGCATCTTATGTCATCAGTAAAATTGCATTATAAAAATGGATACATAGTTCTGTTTAGTGTTTGCTAATGCCATTATTTAACACCCTGATGTCTAATGTGACTCCAGAAAACTGGCTATGGTTAGAGATTGATATTGGTTTTAAGCCACACTGTGTGGCTGAAGGTGGTTTACAAGATTCTGTAGCCAATCATACAGGAACATCAGTAGCTTATCACTCTGGCAGAAGATTTGATTCCAAAATACTTAAAGAGCTTAAGTATACAGATTAATAAAGATTTTTCAATTAACATTTATATCTCCAAAAATATGACAAAACTTTTATAAAGTGATTTCTTCTACATTGAACTGAACATGGGTCATTTCACAGATCACAACTAATTTACAATATAATAAATCAGATATCTAGTATTGCAAAATTAATTTATCTAGAAACCACCTGCAAACAGGTAGATCTACTTGTGAAAATCCCACTATTTATTTTATGGCAATATTTTCCACATTTCTGTATGTCACTGCAAGACTTTAAAAGATGTCCTCTTCTTACTCAGAGCAAGATAGAACCTTAGAAATCAATATAAGGAGTAGAATAGAGTTGAATACAGTAACAAATATAAAAAAAATACCCCCAAAATAGTCTCAGTCTGAAAGTAAGACCCAGTGAGTGAGGATCAGGTAACAGCTGATGCTGACTCCCCCTCTCAGTAAGTGTACCTGAAGGTGGAATCACATTAGTTAAGACAGTAACAGATTTTTGGTGCAGTGTTTGATACATGAGGAATGATATTATGTGTTCTTGTTACTATAAATTGTCAAGAGAATTAGCAGAGCAGAATAATTAAAAAAAAAAACCTTAATGAACAGTTTATGGTAAATATATCTGTAATATTCCTCTCTCTTTTTTAGTGTTACCTGTTCCACATGTATGTGGGTGTAAGAGCTGGTGGTGGCATTGGAGATGAAATTGAGGATCCTGCTGGAGACCCTTATGAAATGTACCGAATTGTCTTTGACATCACGTTTTTCTTCTTTGTCATTGTTATCCTACTGGCCATTATTCAAGGTACCATCACTTACCTTAGTAGACTTGTTCAACATTAATTCACCATTGAAAACCATATTTATGTTTGAGGTAAATTTAGCAGTATTGCTGTAAAGACTTATTTCTGAGTTTATAAAATCATTAATTCTGAAAGTAATAATTTTATATTCATTCATACATAATACGCTTTTTCCCAAGTACTACACAAAGTCAAAGCACAAGGAATGTAACATGGGTTGCAGTGTTTATGAATGTTTTTGTAACTATCTAGCAATGATGAACCTTGTGCAGGATCACTGTTCTCCTATACTAAGCATTTAAACTTGGGAGAGCCTTGCCAAAGACACTCTTCCCACTTGTAGCCTGGAATCACCACAGCTGACTGGGGAATGGAGACTTTCCAGTTGGAAAGGGTAAATGACATGGAGAAAGTCACCATGGCCACATAGCCATTTCCTCCTTTTTTAGAGGCCGATTTGCAGTTTAATTGGTTTGCAGTTGTGGTTTGCAGCAAACAAAACCCCTCTTCAGTGATGGGCAGCATTCAACACTCATTGCATAAACTCTTCTAAGGCTGTTAGGAAAAAACCACACTGTTTTATGGCAACCTGGTGACAAAGAAAAAAATGTAGCACATCTATACTGAGAAAAAGTAACAAATGTCATAGTCTCCAAAATGATCCAATTCCTTTCTTAAAACATTGAAAGTGGAGGAGTAATGCTTCAAATGTGAAGCAGACGCACTAACTGTCCAAGGTGGGCTGTGGGAGCAGAGCTGTCTATGTTGAAAAAACTTGGCATATAAGACTTTAATGAGAAGGACAGTGAGAATTAATTTCATTCATGGGAACAAAAGAGATGAGTTTGTCTAAGGTTTAATGGACTATAATAAAGCACAAAAAAGTCTTTCCACTCTCATGATTGTGCCTGTATGTATAAGTACACTAAATTCTAGACACTGGATGATTAACATTACTTGCAATATGAATATTGCTAAGTACTGAAGTGTTGCTACTCTTCTATTTGAAATAGGTCTGATTATTGATGCTTTTGGTGAATTAAGAGACCAGCAAGAACAAGTGAGGGAAGACATGGAGGTAGGAAGGACGTTACATTTTTTATTGCTCTTGTTCACCTAGATTGTCACCAATTCGTGTTTTTGAGTTAAAATTCATCTGTAACCACAACTTCTGCTTTCAGACCAAATGCTTTATTTGTGGAATCGGCAATGACTACTTTGACACAACCCCACATGGCTTTGAAACACATACTTTGCAAGAACATAACTTGGCAAACTATCTGTAAGTACATTTTACAATTGGAATTATGATAAAGAGACCTTTCAGATGTAGTGTCATTTAGGTGCACACATTGCTGAAAATCCCAAGCCAGAATTCTACAAAACTGAGGAATATTTCCTCTCCTTTAGGGTCTCCTCTCCTCTATTCCACATTAAAGGTTACCTTTAATGTGCTCACCTTGCACATGAGGTACCTTAGTAGTATGAGACCAGAAGGCACATCAACTCTTTATTCTGCTGGGAGGAAAGCCAGATATGAGGAAGGGTAGGGGACAGTTTAGTAAGTTGCGTTAATTTGGAAGTTTTGGTTGTGACTTCTGGTGGCTTGGTAATACTGATGAGACCATAGAAAATTGGCTTCAATTTGACAAAAAAGAAAACCCAAACCAAAACAAAGCAAATAAAGGCACTTGTAAAAAGTTCTTCAAAGATAAGCTCCAAAAAATAATTAACTCCAGTCCTATAGTTCTTTAGTGACAGTGGAGCGTTTTGAAACCTTGAAGCACTCCGGAGCTGTGCATGTTTAGACTATACCAACCTCCCAAGAGAGTGCTCTTCCACTTTCATTAGTAAATATAGAGCAGACCTAAGAGGATATTAAAAAATTTATTCTTGTTGCATTAGTTACACATAGATCAAAGATAATTAATTATACAAGCATTGCACCAGCAGAATAAAAGGAGAAGCTGGTAGCTTCTTATTAGAAAGATTATTAGAAATCTTATAGCAATCTGGCTTTGGAACACTGCATCTGAACTTTTTTAAATTAAAAAAAAAATCAATTGCTTAATATGATTCAAATTTCTATTAATATCCATAGTTTTGCCAGTCTTTAACATCCAAGCTTTTCCTACTATATCGAATTGCTTAGCTGTTACCTGGGAACCTCTAATTCACCGTAAATTAAAAATGGCGATTTTCTCCATATTAGAATACATAGTGAACAATCTTTTTACCCAGATTACCCTTTAGTTAGACAACTGTTAAAATCAGTGTACTTTCCTTCCTTCACAATGAAAGCACATAACCTCATTCCAAATTCACTGCACCGAAACTGACCAACCATGAGTAGTATTACCTCTAAACAGACCACAGTTGGTTCTTTACAGTCTTACTAATTAGTTGAAGCTCTCAACATTTGACTGAGCTCAGGTGTTGGGGAAGGATAGGCTCAGCCTATGAGATGTGCAGCAGCAGTGCTCAGAACTCCTGGTGCAGCTCAGTATTTGCTACACTTCGCATCAGTAGCAATAGTAACGTTTTCCAAGGTGACATGTTGGATCATATGTGCTCAGAATTTGGCATATGCATAATTCAGGTATTGCTTCTCACACTGAAACGAAGGAAATGCTAAACTGCATTTTTCTACTTCTGTAGATTTTTTATCTCTTAGCACTTTCACAGGAGACATGCTTCAGGACAGAATTTTCTCCCTTAAATTAAGCACTTTAGACGCCTAGCAGTGTCATTGCTTTGCTAGTAGGCATCATCTGCCTCACATACCCCAGACCAGAAAAGGTCAGGCAGAGATATCATGTTTCCTGCATTAATACTCACTTCATGTGCTTGTTTCAGGTTCTTCTTAATGTATCTAATTAACAAGGATGAAACTGAGCATACTGGCCAGGTGAGTAGAAAATAAAATTTAAGAAAAACCATTAAACTTATCTTTCAACATTTTTATCTTCTCAAGCCTTGTAGCTGTGTACCAGCAGGTGGAACTGATGTACCACTGAGAAGTGTGGATGATGCCACTCTCCTCAAGAGGCTACTGCCAGTGAAAGGAAAGAAGGGTTAAAACTATATATATATATGTAATGCTGCACTGTGCTAACTGTGCTATTTCACCCAGCAGTGAACTCTGTCAGATGTCAGTTAGCAGTAATCTTACTGTCATCTTATCTCTGAAAAGAAAATCTCAAATGCACCAGGTGTAGTTTATTCCCAAGAGGCTTAAGTAGTTAAGCTACTATATTGATAGTCAAAATCTATCTATCTATCTATCTATATATATATATGTGTGTGTGTGTTTGTGTGTGTGTGTGTGTGTGTAGATAAAGAGGTATTTGGGTGACCATATGTTTAGCATTCTTAGGCCCTAAAGGCAAATAAATAAGAAAATAACTAGAACTTAATTATATCTTCTCACTAATAAGAAGCTCTTAGGCAAACGCTACAGAAGTACCTTAGTTTTCCATTCAAAGCAAAACACATTTGCTTATATACAAATTTGTCAACAGGTTTGCTCTGATATAAATAGATTGATTAATTTATACTTGGACATTTTACTAATAGAGCTTAAATTTCACTAGTACTGAATTAAGAGAAGTATAAAACTTTTATAAACATTATTGAGTTACAATCTTTTGAGTTCCAGCGTCTTTACAATTCTACTCCATGGTAGCAGGCACAGTATGTGGTTATTGTTAAAAGTTTATCTACAGCACTAACTGCACAGTGATTGGTAAAATAAATACTCTTTCTCATTTTCAGGAGTCATTTGTGTGGAAGATGTACCAAGAAAGATGTTGGGATTTTTTCCCGGCAGGGGACTGCTTCCGAAAACAGTATGAGGATCAACTTGGCTAATATCACAAAAGAAATGATTTATTCATGAACTGCTAAGATCCAGCATACAAAAAAAATTTCTGTTCTTTTCACGGCGTAATTTCACAGCTTGTATTTGCTTTAAATGTCTTCAAAGTTCAAGACACAGAAAAAATTTGACACTATTTCAGAGGCTTTTTGTACCTACCACATATGAAACAGGTCTTCTGTTGGAATTTTAATTAGCAAAAACTATGCCAGATTAATTTATGCCTTCCAGTTCAAACATGGCCTAAAATTATAACAACTTTTTAACCACATCATCAACCTGGTGTTTGGCAGTACAGTTGAAAGGGCTAAAAGGCATCTTAATTGCACATCTGACATTGAAGAACTTGAACATCAGAGACCGTACCTCAGAAAAAATAGTTCAACTAACTGCTGTCCAGTTTTTCCCCACAGTATTTGCTAGTGAATGTATTAAGATACAGTTTGAAAAGCTTTAAGCAGTTAAAAAGAAATCATTTTCAAACACTTTGTCAACCTTGAAACATTAAAGTGCCTTAAAACCTCTGTAGACATAGCTATGCAAACTTTTTGTTAGTGTCCTAGAAGAAGAACAGACCCATTAACTGTATTGCTTTTCTGTCTTTCTGTATCAAATTGCACTTAAAATTTGTTTATATACTACCTTCAATAACAGCTTATTAGATGCTGCTGTAAAAAGACATACACTGTATGAAAATGAACACAATTTAAATCTTAGGCCAAAATAAAACAATGCTCTACAGTCACCTGCAAGTAGAAGTTGCTAGGATTATGCTTTTTTTTTTCTTCTAATAAAAAGTGCCCACTGCAATAAAGTATTATAAACCAAATGTAACTGTTGCTGTCATCTTTCCCATTTTTCTACAATACTGAGTTTTGTGACAATGGTAACTAAAACCACATATACTCATTGTTCAGCCACAGCTTTATTTTAAGGACTACATAGAGGAAGTACAACCTGAAATAACTGTTCTCTTTCTGCACTGTAGCCTGCTTCTTTAGCAAAGAAAACTCTAACTTCATCACAAATTTTAGACCTTTCTAATAATATCATTAGTCTTCAAAAATTTTAAATCTTTTCTAAATTCATTTTGGTTGCACAAAATTTTAAGTGCCAGCAAAGAAAAGCAGGCATTTGGCATACAGAGAAAGGAAATAACAAGGAGATAAAGAAAGATTCAAGTTTCTACATAATGTTTGCTATATTCCATTATTCATATGAGGAAATTTGAGCTTCAGGCAATCATGCTGTCCAGCCAATCTTCAAGCTCTTCTTCAGTAACATCTTTAGATGTACTTTGCTGCTGCTGTGATGATGTGCTCTTCTCTTCAGGCATATCCACTTTTAAAGGCTCTAAAGAAGCGAAAACAAGAACACTGAATATCTGGAAACAAATCCATATGACCTCTGTCCTGCATTGTTTTGCTTTTAATGCACAACTGACTGTATTTAAAAACAATCTCTTCTTCTTGAAGAACAGCAAGTCACATTCCAAAAATAGTTTCTATGCTAAACTTCATTTTGTAATATCAATGCTAGTGAAGTTTGAAAGTAGCATTTAGGAGAAGCCATCATAAATAGCTGTCAGTTCTTCTGCACACTATTAGCACAATGAACTAAAGGTTGATGAAGTTACACAAATACCTTATTTTCCCTGCAATAAAATTCCCTAGCAGTATAATTTTTTAAAAAAATTTAAGTTTTTGCTAAATCATAAACCCAATGCTGTTTTGCAGAGGAATTTCACTTAATGTTTAAAGTGAACTGACAATGGTGAAACTTCAGGTTAGTGAGGACCTAAAACTGAAAATGAACAAATGGGCCAGAACACAGCCCGAGATAAATGAAATGCAGTGTGACAGAGATTATGGTAGCAGTACTGTTGACTGGCTAATCAAAAATTCAAAAACATCAAAAAGGAGAGCAATGGAAATTAAATAAGGTCATGCTGGGGAGAAAACTTACCATTTTCTTTACAATCCATTTTCAAATCTTTCTCAGCTGATATGCTGCAGGATAATGTACCTGACGCAGGTCTATTTTCTGTAGTAATGGGAGCCTCTAGATTCAGGAGAAGATCTAGTTCTTCATCCAAATGGTCAATGTCTTGATTTGATAGTGGATGAACTCTTTGAAACGATTCTCTTGCATTTGCCCTAGAGCCATTTTTACTCCCAGGTTCTGATGGAGCAACAGAATTACCAAGAGGATGGGAGACCAACACGGTTTCACTTTGAGCCGGAGACTGTCGGAACAGCTGCTCTCTCTTCTTCCCATCTTCAAAAATTTTAGATTTCATCTGTGGGATCTCTAGAGGTGTTGATGCCTATGAGTACAAGAAAGGACTTGAGTCCTTATAATGGTTATCTATTATTACTATTCTGTCTAATTTGGATCATAATTCATACTTGCTATATTTGATCACTTAAGAAGGTACGGGAAATTTGCGCAGAATCGAATTCAGAAGTAAAAGTAAACTAAAGTTATCTTGATACTTTTGCAAAAGCAAATGTAAAATGCAAACTCCTTTTATCCCTTATTACAGAATATGAGATTGTATGCTAACACTGGCACTGAAAGAATCATAGAATGGTTTAGTTTGGAAGAGACCTTAAAGATTACCTGTTCTAAACTGCCTGCCATGGGCAGAGAATTTTCCACTAATCCAGATTACTCAAAGCCTCATCCAACCTGGCATTGAACATTCCAGGGACAGGTAGTCCATAGCTTCTCTAGGAAAGCTGTTCCAGTGCCTCACCACTGTTACAGTCAAGAACTTCTTGAAATCTAATCTAAACCAACCCTCCTTCAGCTTAAAGGTATTTCCTTTGTCCTATCTATACATGCCCATGTGAAAAGTCCCCCTCCACCTCTGTTCTGTAGGTACTGGAAGGTGCTGTAAGACCTCTCTGGCATCTCCTGTTCTCCAGTCTGAAGAGCCCCAGCTTCTAGCCTGTCTTCACAGGAGAGGTGCTCCAGCTCTCTGATCAATGCTGTGGCCTTCCTCTGCACTCACTCCAACATGTCCATGTCTTTCTTGTGCTGGGGACCCCAGAGCTGGATGCAGCTCTCCAGGTGGGATCTCACAAGGGCAGAGCAGACAGCGAGAATCACCTCTCCTGACCTGATGGTCAGGTTTCCTTTGAAACATGGCACGCATTGCTGAGTCACGTTGAGCTTTTTATTCACAAACACCCCCAAAGTCCTTCTCCCTAGGGCTAGTCTTAATCCTTCTGTAAGGGCCATACTTCTCCTTGCTTTGACAAATGGATCCTTTTAAGAATTTTTTTTTTAATATTTAAATCTCACTGGCTCTTTTTCCCTTACATAAGTATTTTCTTTTTCAGTTTGAAGGAATACTTTACTAATATTGTTGCTATCCTGCCACTGGAGACATGACATTTTCTTCACCTGTACAAATTGACAGTTTTACCTATAAGGATTGAGTCATGGAAAAAAGCACGTTTGTTGATATTAGCTACATAGAAGATTAAATCACAATTAATATACTTAGCAGGAAGAATGTGAAAGCACTTACAAAATTTTGGTGCAAACTTTTAACAGCTGCTAACAAGAGAAGCAAACACTAAAACAGTCCAATCATTCCATGTCAAACACTCTGATACCTGATTTCAAATCTAATATGCTGCACATCCAGACATTTTGTTTAAGGCCAAATAGGCACACAAAATGTGTCAGTAGAGGGGTATCCTGCATTACATGCCACTTGACACATCTGTCTAAATGAATGCATTTACTTATATAATACATTCGACTTCCGTTTGAAGACTAACCATTCTTGCACACATTATTTCTCCTAAAATATTTGCATTTTCTTGTGAAATTTCACAGCATTACCTGCACAAGGTCTGCAGCTATATTCAGCCTCAGATGTAGAGGCAATTCCTGAAGGGCCTGGACCAAAGACTGGCAGTCAACAGCAAGTGCAGAGAACTGAAACACAATACAACATATAGTACACTTGTGAAAAAAACCACAACAACCAACGAAACACAAAAACATCCACCAACAAAAACCCTCATAATTTTAATGTATCACATTTCCCTGTCACATACATTCATGAAATCTAATGAAATACAAAAATTAATCGTTTAAAATACACTTTTATGAAGCAGCTTGGCTAAATAATAACATGTAAACACCTAAAACGCATATAATCACTTAAGATTAAAAAACAAGGTATAAGTAGAATGCTTCTTAGACAATACCTTGAAATTCCAAAGTAGGAAATAGTTCAGGAAGTCGACAATGGCATAAGAAGCTTTTCCAACTGAAACATCTTTTGAACTGTGAAGCTTTCATGCAGTGTGAAATGCCATTATTTAATGAGTTGCCACTATTTCTTAAGCAATCATCCCATGCAGCTCCTGTGTAGCTAAATTTAAAGCCTCAACAGAGGCCTTTTCATACTTCCCCATATTTTCAAATGTTTTGATACTTCCAAAAGCAACAAAGTATATTGTTACAAACACTTCTAAAATGACACTTGAGAAAGATATGCTACTGCTGCTAAATGAGAACTTATTACTGTGACAGGTATTGAAGTTGCCTTTTCTCTTCACCCTTTTTTAAAAAACAAAATTACACAAAATGGACCAGCAATATTTGTGGTTTCGACAGAACAGACCAGATTTCAGTAGTTTTAAAACAGATTTCAAGCTCAGAGTACAACAGAACATTCTGAACACGTTCACCATGGATAAACTGGCAAAGATAAATCTGATATCCGTCACGTATTTTAAAATCTGACAACAAAATGCTTAAGTTCAGTCTAATGCTCTCAGTACGTATTTTCATGGAAGTAGAGAAGTTGCTTCCAAATCTCACTTGAAGAGACAAAAATTTGTCCCTCTCAATATGATGTAGACTGGCACAGACATTTAGAACAAATACTCATAAATCAGGAGTTTTGTGACACATCATAAGAGATTTGTCAAAGAAATTCGTACTGTTTCCAAAAGCCAGTCAACACCTTTTAACAGGCTTTTAACACCTGCTTTTAACGCCTGCACATGAAGCAAGAATGAACACCAAAGACATAGTGTGTTCTGACAGAATATTTGCAAAATTAAAATAAGTTTTAAAATGAAACAATGCAGTTGATTCAACAGTTTCTTGTATCCAAATTCAGGTTCTGGTATCCAGTAATGAGAATAAAAGGACTAAAAAAATATCTGATGTAAGAATTTTTCTTCTGTACTGAGAACTTCATTTTACAATGGATTAGTGAAAAGATGATTGACTGGTGAAAGTAACATCACAAAGTCTTCAGCAAATAATTCTTGTTGCCCAGCAATGAACCAGATGTTCAGAAAATACAGTTATTTTGACAGATATTAAGGATCAAATGTAGCTTCTGCAAAAGACAAGGAAATGGTATGAATCTGGTAACAAAAAATTCTAAAAGGTATAACTGAATAACAAATATTTAAGTGCATTTTGGAAGAGCTATGTATACTTGCAAAAATATTAACATGAATGAACACTGCAAAGGCAGAAGGTAAAAAAGTGGAGAGAGGGAAGAGGAAGAAATGTTAAGGATAAAGGAAAAGGGGAATTTTGAGAAATAACATAATAGAAGAAGGAATTTGATATCCAAGTAGAGAATTCTCTAGAAGCAGTGTTCTAATAAAAAGCAAAGGGATCAAAGCAGTACTTAATAGATTATGAACCTTCATGGTACATAGCGTTATTTGCTAAAAAAAATTGTAGAGGCATACTTTGTTGCTGGAATTGCCACTTTTTATTGAAAAATCCAAATGACTAATAACTGTGCTTTTTCAATTGCAGACCATGATATGAATGAGACCATGATTTTTATTGCATTTTATCAATATGCAATGGAGCAAATACAAACCTACTTTTTGTGAAAATGAAAGACAGTATTCTTAAATTGAAATTCTGTTATTGTTGATGTCACTGTAACATTTCCATTCCACATTTTAAACTGATGCTTTGCCATTGCTTTCTACGAAAGATAGAAAATGAGAAATATCTAATAATTCTGCAACTAGTTCTATGTCTTTTCTGCTTTATTCTGTTTCCTCATAACCAATTTGCTTCAGTTTAAAATTCTCTAATCCTGTACATAATGTAGACAGGCAAAGAACTAGAAACAGGTGAGTTAACAGGCAAACGCCAGGAATTTGGCGAAGGGTATCTAGGATGAAAATTAGACTTGGATCTGCCTTTCAGGAAAAAGAAAGATGGGTCAGAAAAAAAATGAGATACCAGGCTGAAGATCAGAGACAATGTGCAAAATTAGATAATGCTGTGAAACCAGTTGGGACAGGATTCTGGATTAAAATAAGAATTTAAAGGAAGGGTAATGATGACAACATGTAGCTTCAGTCTGATTACAATGGCTTTAGTCATTCAGGAATTAATTATTGTGTTCTAATCACCTAAATGCTATAATGAAAAGCCTCTGAGGAAATTATGAAGAAATTAATATTTGGGATACTGACACCATCCTGCACACTAGGAACGGAAGAACTGATAAGAAAAAATAGTCACTGAAAGCCTGTGTTCCACTGAAGAAACAGGTGATGGTTTAGACAAATGCTGTATTTGGGTTTAGTTCCTCACTTTAATTTGACTTTGCAACTCTAAAGTACCTTTAAATACCTCTTCCCAGGGAATAATTACTCTAATATTTTAGAAAATAAATAGCAAAACTTTAAAATTTGAATACATCTGGATGTTACAAGAGACACTCAAGCAGAGTTTCACAGTAATTTTAAGAAAAGCCTGGAAGATAAAAGCACGTATTTTGCAAAAATTTAGGTGACTTGGACGAGGAAAACAGCTGCAGGAGACTTCTGCTAAGCTCCTTTTTATTCAAGCATAAAGAATTCATATACAAAAAATCTAGTTGGTGTCCTAATTATTTAGGGCATGAAGTTCCAACCAGAGGATAAGAACTGTTAATTTGAAGGAACTGGAATGCTTCACAGTCCAATATATGAATATACTCGTACAGGGTTTGTTATAGTCATTTTATTAAACGCTTTTCTCTTGAATACAGTTGAAAAAGGAAGGCTGAATTCCTGTGTCAGTAAAGCAAAGAGACAGTCCCTTATTTCTCTTCACTGGAGGGCTTTCTTGTTCTTTCCTCCCAGCATAACTTAAAAACTGAGCCTGTGACTTTGATTAGTCTTCAGCAGAAAAAAAAGGATGAGGCCCAAGGACAAGAGCCTCTAGCATTAGAGAGAAGTCGATAAAAATACACAGAATAAAGAGTGCTATTGTTGTATTAACAATTTGTTGCTGATGGCACTACTGCCTAGATATTCTGTCCCAGGTGATTATCCATATAAAAAATCATTTGAATGATAATTCTGTTACCTGCTTATGGCATATACTTTCTTTATCCCATTCTTTCTCGTCAGCAAATCGAAACTGTGTAAAGGAATCTCCTAAAGAAAAGAAATAAAAAATACATTTATTAAAAAAAAGAATAAAAATATTTTCTCTGAAGTTTCCAACCCCAAAGAGGTAAATTCAAGAAATAAATCTCACCTCTTATTAATGCTGCTTGTATTCACAATATTAAACTTATTTGTGCCAAACTTCTATAGGACTTTTAATCGCATATTGCAAAACAGCACTAAAAAGGGGCAACAAATACAAAACTGAATGATGAAGTGTTAGGTGCCATGCCAACATGCAAGATTTTCATTCAAACGTCCAATTTGGACAACATGCTAGGAACACACACAGTATTCACAGAGTGAATGTCTTACGAACAGCTTTGAAAATTCTGTAGATAGAATTTCTCTTACCAACACGGAAATATTTCTAAAAATGGATTGTAAATATTCTTTTAAATCAATTTGTACAAGCCAAATAAAGACTTTCTGTTGTCTGGTAGCTATATTCTCTCTCTTCCTACTACTCCCTCCTCCAGCACATCATCGGAAAAAGGCACTGAACCCCAAATTCCAATTCATATGCAAAAAGGACTGAATTAAAAGAAACCCTTAAAAAGGATTAATTAAGTTAAATACATAGTTACAGAATCTTCTAACCTACCACATTCCTTCAAGCCAGTAGAAACTTTTTCTTACTATAAGGGATAGTGGATTATCCTTTTGCCTGAAATGCAGTACTTTTATTGCAGCCCCATGTTGTGTTATGAAAGACAGACCTACACATTTATTATTGAAAAAAACATACAAGGAACTCTAGTAACTCAAAAAAATAAGTAAGGTCTGTAACAGAGGAAACATGAAACATTAGGGTTGCAAGATGATGGCCAAAGGTACAGAATAAGAGAAAGCTAAGATGCTTCTTAGACTGCAATTTAAGGATAAATAACTTTCAGGAGTTCTATTAGAAAAAACAAACAAACAAAAAAGCCAAGCAGAATTATTAAATGAAGAAGATGAAATTTGATCCTGAGAATTAGAGAGCTACTAAGTTGGTTAAAGGTCTGGAGAGTCTCTCTTTTGACAAAAAGCTGAGTGAGCTGGGCCTGTTCAGTGTCAAGAAGAGACGACTGAAAGGGTATTTCATCACTGTCTGTCAGTATCTGAAGGGAGAGTGTCAAGATGCTCTCCTTGGTGGTGCCAAGAAATAGGACAAGAGGCAATGGGTAGAAACTGATGCATAGGAAGTTACACCAAAATGCAAGGAAGAGCTTCCTTCCTGTGAGCACTGGAACGGGTTGTCCAGGGAGGTTGTGGAGTCTCCCTCACTGGTGATATTCAAGAACCACCTAGACACAATCCTGTGCCATGTGCTCTGGGATGACCCTGCTTGAGCAGGGAGGTTGGGTCAGATGACCCCCTGTGCTCCCTTCCAACCTGACCCATTCTGTGATCATCTGTAAGTCACTGTGATTTATTTCAGCAGTTGGCTGAGAAGCTACAGCTCTCTCTAAAAGTGAATGAATGCCCTAGAGGAAGTTTTCAATGACTTTACCAACAACTGATCATCTAGCTTTCATTTGGCTCTCAACATCCTAACTGCCATTCATACCTTTGATGATGCCTGAATCATGCCCTTAATCCTGCGGACAAAATCTGAACATAAAATATGCCTTCCCCGAAACGGCTTCTTTTACGTTGTCTGCCTGTTCCAAAATGTAGGAGAGTGCGACCTTCCAGCAGTTTTGCTCAATAGTGTAAACATCAGCTGGCTTTTGTTTTGCAAAAAAAAAGGAATAAGCAGCAAAATGGCATAGCAATTGGCCTATTTCTTTGCCAAATAATGAGAAACAAGAGATCTAATCATCCTTCAGGTGGAATTTAAAATTTATTTGCCGTGAATTTAATTTTTTTTTAATATCTAAAGTGCACTTCTAGTTTATTGCATTTCATGTATGGTGATTGGGTATGCAAATATAGTCACATGCTAGTAACACTGAGTACCTGGCATGTCCACCATCATCATTTTCAGGACCATTACAGCAAGAAAGTGACCTTCTCAGCTGAATATTTGTATATTTAAGGCCATTACCATGTCCAGCTTGAATAAGTATTTCTTTGTTTTCAATTGCTTTATCTAACATGGCTCAGCAGTATTGTGCCGATATACAACCTTGCCTGATCAGATATGTTTTGGTTTACATTCAGTGTCTCCAGCGATTACTATTTTGAAAACAGCCATTATCAAACAGTACAAGTGCCAATAATTAAAAATAAACACTGAAATTAACAATTAGATATCTAATAAGGTGGTTAATTTTACAAATGTTCAGTTCATACAATAAAACCACCAGGTTCCATGCTTTTTCTAGGGATGCTCAGCAGTGTGGAAAAATGAGACACTGTATCTTTATGCATCTATCTGCACATGCAAACATTTAACTTGAGCACTCACAGCTGTCTCACTACTGACAAAGGCATCTCCCCATTCATTGCACAACAGGAAATAACTGCCTCTGTTTCAAAATATCTAGAGTACTCCTAATACATAATAACTAATTCTGAAAGCCAAAGAAATAAAAATATTAGTCTCCTGATTTTAAAATGGGTATGAAAATGTGAAAATTAATGTTTTAACAGCTCATATTTTAAAGGCTCTATTTAGTTACATTTGCAAAGAAGTCCTACCAAAACAAAAATGGCCCTCAAAGTCTTTCTGCTACTAGAACAAAGGCATAGGTACTTTCTTCTAATATTCCCAAAATTGCTCTAGTTATTGCTCACGCTGCATCAAGAAGGAAATAGGTTTCTCTACTCTTATAAAAGAGTAAAATTCAACTAAAGGATTAGTTAAATGCTTTCAGTATCTGAGCATGATCAGATGTAAAGTAGTTAAATCAACCTACTTCATCTGGAAAATCCACTGGGGACAAGAACTGGTTTATGACTGTCCACACTCACAAAGTTGGTAATCACGGATCCTCAGTTTGATATTGTATTGCTGAATTAAAGAGTATGACTTAAATTGTAGTTTAATTAGGCTCTTTATGTAAGTTAACAAAGCATGCATTTCAAATGGAAAAGCATAACTACAATTCACAGTAGCATATTTAATGCAAATTATGTCAATGAGAGTGTTAGTCTAACCAATTATCTTTTCACAAGTTCCTTTACCCTGAAAATAACCTCCTTTTACTCCATGAATAGTAATCAAACCACTTGCAATAACTCTTGAGTTACTTTCAACATAAAAAAGTACTTTTTTTCTTGAGAATAATTTTTATGTTACCTACAAGTATCATTTGGCCTTCAAATACAGAGTAGCTTCAAATAATGCATTCAAGTAAACCTTACACATGGTCTTTGGTAACAGTCATGATAAGCAAATATTAAATGATACTATTTATTGTTTAAAATGCGTAATTATTATGAAAATGGCAGAACTAAACTACTATGCTTTCCTACCACTCAAATATATCACAAAGCTAAATAAATTTATTTAAATAAAAGGTATCTTTCAGTTTTTCATTATCCTAATTATCTTTTCCTACAAGTATTTATTGAATAGCAGAATCAAAACACATCCTACCTGTAATCTATAGTAAATATTTTCTCATTTGTGAAATTTAAAGTCTAAAAATAGAAAAAATGGAAGAAAACCAGTTTTCAGCAGGAAAAATTCTATTAGTGGAATGATTTTGTTAATTTAAAACCTCTCTCGATCACATAAAACATTACTGAAGACAGAGGAAAAATACTCTGTAGTCTTAGAGATGAAATTGGAGGATGAGAATAGCAAGGAATTAACATGATCCTTCTAAGATTGCCATGGCTGTAAAGAAGTCCCGCAAGTGCAAATATTATACTCTAAATCCACTTTTTAATCATAATCTCTCTTTTAGGCCCCTTTGGCTACTGAAAGGTGCTATAAGGTCTTCTCTTCCTCGGGCTGAAATCCCCCAACTCTTTCAGCTTATCTCCACAGAATACTGATAGCAAGGATATTCATAGCCTGCACTGCAAACTATACAGGGTATTTGTAACTAGATTCAAAAAGAACAATATTCTAAATTATTTCCCTGGCATAACTATGCAACACTACTAGTCACATTTTAAAATACAAACATCTGACCAAACAGCAGGATTATCTGACCAAGGCTAAATGATGTCTTCAAAATTTAAAGTGTGTCACAGAAAAAGGAGTGAGAAGGAAGGATCTTTTGAAATCAATGCTGGTTCTGGAACAAAGAGTGTCTGTTCAGGAAGAACAGAACAAATTTAACACAAAGGAACTGCAGCCTATTGAAATCAAAGACATATACCAATTTTTTTCAAATGAGAAGCGGGGTGAAGCCAACAAATATCAAAATACACAATGATTCAAAAAGAAAAAATTCCAAAACCACGCACAAAAAAATCCCCCAGGAAACAAACCTAAAACTAAAGCGGAGGCTAACAAGAGTCAGGAAAACTAAACAAAATTATACCGAAAGAGGTTCAGAAAAACAAACAGTAGTACACTTGCTTCTTTATGAATGCCAGGTGACTAAGAAATATGACATAAGGAACAGGAATGCCTTTAAGACCTTAAAGCTTCAAAGACCTAAATGACAGCTCAAGGATACTGGGAACAATGAAAGGGAAACTGCAGAAGACAATGCAATACCAGCTCAATGCATTTGATGGACAAAGTAGAAACTATCAGAAATTTAATGGCTATGCAGATAAATACAGTATTTTGGGGAAGAGTCAACATGGCATGTGGAGTTCTGCTGCGTGATCGAAGACAACTTCTTGAAAGAAGCAAAATATCATGCACATAAGCAGGATCTAGTTCATACAATTTACATGCACTTCCAAAAGTTCTCACTGACATCCCACTCCCTTTCCCACCCAAGACTTCAGAGCAGCAAAAAAGAGGCGGCTTTGTATGAATAAATAATTATTTTAAAGTAGGAAGAAAAGAGTAAATTGTCAATTTTCACATCAAAAGAAACAACCTGTGCGATTCTCTGGGGTTCTAGCTGTTTAATCTCTTCCCTCAATTAGAAGAGAAGAAGAGAAAATGAAGTAACAAAATTTGCTAATGATACCATGTGTTAGTGCAGATGAAGGCAGGCTGTGAAGAATGACATAAGAACTCTATAAGATTGAGAAATTAGATTTTAAAATGGCAAATGAAGCTCAATACTGAAAATGCAACAGGCAGTAGTTCTCAAAGAAAGCTTAGAGCTAATCAACACCATTCCAAATCAAAACCAGTGCTACACAGTGCGCAAAGCAGCAAACTCTGTGTAATTCTTAAAAAGGCAGGAGTGAACAGCACACAGAACATCATTGCACCACTATCACATATTACCTCGAATACTGTGCAGAGTCTGGGTTTCCTAAGCCCAATCTCAAAAAATGTAACAACATTAGAAAAGGTATAGAACAGATTGTGGATCAGAAGCAATTTAGTGCCTTAAGCCAAAGGATGGGAACCAAGGGAACATGAAAGAGTTCTAAAAACAGGAAAGGCATAAAAAGGGCAGATGGGGACTAACTGCTCATTATCTCTTCTCACCTAGAGGCAGCAAACGAACCCAGCAGGTAACAGACTCAAAACAGATAAAATGTGGCAAATCTTTATCACTTGAAGCTGGGTTGTGGGACTCCACGCCACTAGATAGTGCAGACAGCACAACATGCAAGGAGGGATATAGGATAACTATTTCTAAACACAAAGATTGCACATCTGGCTCAGATGTGTCCCTCAGACATAAACTATTGCAGGTCAAGAAAGTATGTGGGAAAGTAGCTTATAATATAGTATATTCAGGTACCTTAGCTCAGGTGTCTCCAGATGGACCTTGGGCATGCTTCAGTAGAACAAACCCTAAACTAAAGCAAATAGCTAGGGTTTTTTTACCTTTAGAGCTTTACTCTTCTCTTAATTGGCTATCTTTCTGCAAGAAAAATAAGGAGGAAAAGTAGGCAATTCACAAATTTATTTTTAGTCTGTGTAGCTGTGTTATTTCAAGCCAATGCAAATTTCCCTTTTCTATCTTTTTCCATATTTCCTTAAATTTATCACTATTTTTCATACGTAATTTTTTATTAATTACATCATTACCGTAGCTTTTGGAATGCTGCAAAAATGCAAAATATTAAACTAAAATGCACTGAACAAGAAAGTATATTCAAAATTTCTCTCAACTACAGTAGCCTGGTTATTCATAAGCACCAATCCCATCTCCTCCAGTATTCATTTTTTTACTGAATAAACAATAAAATTATATTTAAGGTTAAACTTACTGATTTCCCCATAGGTAAGCTTAAACTTTTCATTAAGTTTAAGCTAGTCACCTTAAATATTTACATTTTTCCTGATGCTTTATGACATTTTCTAGTGTCATTTTTTTCAGGCCACTAATTTATAACATACTTAGTGATTTTTAAATGTCACTGCAGCCAACTTGCAATATTAGACAAAGTATATAAATCCAGAGAACATACTGTTTTTTGAGCAGTATCATTCAAGTAGGCTGGAAAGAGAAAAGATTGCTGTGTAACTTAATAATAAAAATGAAGCTTAATTACTGCACAAATACACAAGATCAATTAAATTTGTGATTCTTCCTAGGAGTAGGGACAGAAACTCCTTTGGGTAAAAGGGAGAGAGCTCATATATTTTGGTACGACTAGATCCAACAGGGGAAAAAGTAGCTTAACAGAAGAGTTTGCGATCCGCACAGACTGACGGTTTAAGGGAACTAATGATCTGATCCTTTGTGGAGACACTGCCTTCTCCAACACCATATAAGCAACAAATGTCAGTCCAGTACATGTCCATATCAGGAAGCAAAGCTGAAATTCAACACTGGAAGAAAAGAAGAAATGGCAAGGATCCCACCCACAAAGAAAGATTTGCATAATGTCAAACTGCAGAACTCAAAAGAGGAATCCATTTGCATTTGCTGGCACAAGGTGCTCGTATATTCTGGCTTGTGAGGAGAGACATCATGAAAAGAAAAGTATCCAAGAGGAACAACATCCAAACAGAATGAAAGACAGTCATCCCAAAAGATCCCTGTTTTGCCCTGCCTATTTACAGGAACCACTGTGGGGCAGTCACAGAGAATGGGCACTGAAGGATGAGAAGAGCAGAGAGGCATGCCCTCCTCTGCATTCTAGTAAGCAAAATTACTGCCTTGAGACCTTGGGGCAGACAATACCTCTGAGCTCACACAACAACTTTAAAAGCAAAATGAGTGCTTGGATGAACGGTTCAGTTTTATACTGAAGTGAGGCTAAAGCTGAAACAGCACCCTTCACTGATACTTTCGACTGTACAGCTTGCAAATAATTCTTCACCCTATCCTGCTAAGGTTTGATATTTTGAGTAGCTAAAAAATATATCCCATAATGGGCAACAAAACTTCTGCCCTTCATTAGGAGGTTTTAATTTTTTCTAAAGTACACACGAAGAGCAATTTTTACAGTGTTTCCAAATCCAAAGTTTAAATACAATATGTGTTTCAAAAACACAATAAAAGTACTACTCTTGTTTAGATACCTCATGTCATGCTAGATACAAGAAAGAATAACAGAAACTGCATGTAAATAGCTTTTCCTGAGTTGCAGACTGGCACTCACTGACCCAGGTTCTTTACCTTGTCCTATTTAAGAAAAGTTCCTCCCAATTAGTCCTTATTAAGATTATTGTTCATTATACCTCCCCTGTGTAAACAGTGCACACAAACACATAAAATTGCTGTATGGTATCCAGGAGGTGAGAACATCATTGGATCAGATTTATTCTTGCGCTTTTCCATCTAAGAGAACTTCATATCTAACTGTCATGCAGTTAGATATAAACTGCTCTTAGGTAGCTAAGATTAGTTGCATTGCATAAATTTACACTGGGATTACTACTGTTTTCTGTAAGCAGGCTGTCAGAATATTCGGTCTGAAAACTTCAAAATTCATTACACAGCTTACTTGTCCAGAAAATGCAGGAATAAAATAGGTCCCCTTTATTCCACATTCCACCCACCAAAAAAATCTATTTTTAGAAGAAGAATGCCCAAACTCCCACGACAGTAATCTTAGAGAAAACAAATGAACAAGCTTAATAAATAATTTATTTTAACCAGCTTGCTAGTTTTTAATTGCAATAATAACCACTAATTAACAAAATGAGAGAAAAAAAAATCTCATATCTGCAGTCCTTACATGCCAGACAAACACTGGAAAACTTCTCTTTCACTATCCCTCTTCCCTCTAATTTTATAGCAGACAAATCATAGAGGTTTACAATAGATTTGACAGTTGAACATTCAAACTTTCAGTTTAAGCATTTAAAGCCAGTCTTAATTTTGAACGGTGAGTACACATGTAATTTCACACCCCTCACATTATTAGAATTTCAAAACAGTAAAAAAATCTAGATTCTTAGTGCTACAGTTTGACTCCTTATTCTTTGACAGAGCATTTACAACAAAGAATATAATAGTATGATTAATAAATATTCTTTATGGTGCTGTTCTGACTATTTTTAATATCATCCCATCCAAATTAGTACTATCCTTCCCTAAAGCACAATTCACTATTCATGTAGGTGGTACATTATGCTCTGTCTATGGGACTATCTTTCAAAAGTATTCATAAATTATACACAAATGTGCAGGCCTAAAAATATTCAAGCAGTTTAATACAGTGAATATGAGACTTGGCTTTCCTGTATTTATGGGGGGTTCTGCAAGATATGAGAAGTCATAGTACGAACATGAGCTTGCCAGATTTTTTAATGAAACAAGAAAAGTAGCTTCAGAAAACAGGAGAATTTTCTTCTGAAATGTTAATAAAATTACAAGGATTACAATTAGCAAATAGTAAATCTTGTAAAGCTCCAGTTCTATAAGCAGGCAAGGGCCTGGAAAGCATTTCTTTGTGTGTGCAAGTTACTCATATCCCTCCAAAGACAGTAGTGGATTGACTTATCAGAGAATTCTGAACATCAAATTAAAATTAACAGCAGATTAGTAAATCTTCACTTGTGGTAAAAAATACAAGCAAACAGCATACTGGATTTGCCTTACCAAAGACTTAGAAAGCCAATACATTCTTGGTTCAAAATTTACAAAACCGTGCTTTTTATGATTACCTACAGTGGAGTTTTCCCATTGCTACAGAGCAATGGTCAATGCAAAGTTTCAAAACCTGTATTAAAAGAAATTAAGAGTTCTTCTGCAAAGTGAAAAGAAAAAAAATAATTACTTACTATCTACAATTCTTTGTGCCATGTTAAAAGGAAATTGTAGCCACATACAAGCTTCTGCTCACCTTTTGTATTAGGTATCTTGAGGGATTTTCTAACAGATTTATCATAAGTAAATAAAGATTGGGTTAGCTCAACTGAAAACACCAGTACTCCTCATGCTAACCTCTGCTCTTGTGCTTTTGTCTTGAACATTCTACATTCTATAGCTTACAATGCCCCTTAGCAACAAATCCTGTAGCATTCTTATGCAAGTTCTCCTTGTATGGAAGTGACAAGACCTTCAGCTCCCCCACAAATTAAGAAACAAGAATTGCTGGTGCAGAATGGAGAATTACAGTTTTCTGGATGACAAATACCATCTGGGCTATGTATTTACCACTGACACACAGTGTTTCGCCCGCCTGAAAATGCAAAAGTATTGATTTTTATTTAATGATCTTCTGTATTCAAAGAGCAGGAAAATTAAATGTGCATTTTAATGTTGATTTTGAAATATTAATTTGAAGATTTTATTTTTCATCACACTATTGACATACTATTAAATAGCATCATAGCAATATCAAAATTCAAGTATTAAGATATTGAAGACTGTGACATATCTGGTAATATTGGCTAAATTGAAAAATCATCTGTATCCCAGCTACTCACTAGACATATTTGCTTTCTGTTGTTTTTATTTGTAGTGTTTTTTCTACTATCTAGTTCTATAGACTTGAAAAAAATGGCTTGCACAACTTTGGCCCCCAAGGACATTACATCATGATTTATTTTAATGCCATGCTAAGGCCTCCCCCACCTATTCATTCATCCACCACTCTGTTCTGTTCTAGCCCTGTTTAAGGGGTTTATCTTTTAACCTTGTTTAAACCTGTTCTTCCAGATTTATGATCATGGTATTTTAAGTCCCTCTAGTCTACTTGAAACATAATAAGCAGGTGCTAATCAATGAATTTTTTACTTTAGCAGGAACTGATCTGTGAATCATGCAGAAAATACTCTTTAGTCTCTGCTCTGCCTTTTCAAATTGCATTGCTATTTCACTGTGCTCAGAAATACACATGACATTTATCACACATTATTCTCAGTGTTTGCTTTAATTCTGAATATGTATTTCAAAACAAAAGGTTACAACATTTTTCTTTTGTTTACAGGAGTTTCAAAATGTTTCCCTTTTTTCCTTTGTTTTCTTTTTTTTTTCCTTCCCCCCCCTTTTTTAATGTTTTCAGTCAGCCTTGCCTTATTGGGCACATTAATTTTGCTCAGTTAGCAATCTGAGAGCAAGGATTAGCAGACAATTAAAAGTTCTTAGAATAGGTAAAAAATATTTAGCAGCTACAAATCTTAATGATACATATGCAAAAAGGAAAAATAATGGTTTTCACAGAATAAGAAAACGCATCCACCAAGATACTGCTCCTGTCCCTGTGTTTTCCCACAGACGAAAAAAAATTACCTTTTCTCTAAGCATACATTCAGGATTTTAATACCTCTTATGCTTTTGGTCAGCACCTTTAAAATTAACATTTGTAGAATACCTGTGCTCATTTTGCTTTTAAGCTTCAGAGCCTAGAAAAGAATTAGAATCAATAGAATTTTTAGGATGACAACAAGGTCACTTAGGCCTCTACTCATAGTCTAACACATTCAGCCTTCAACTCTCTTTGGATAGTCCAGAGGAAGTTTTATCCACAGGCTTCAGTTAGCACTTCTGAAGGTCAGCCCAAAAACGGGAACAATTTTCTTAACTGTGAAGGAATGTACTGGGACAGGATGGAAGGGAAAAAACCTATCTCCTTTGTAACCAAGAAATCTATCTATGGTACTACAGTGCCAGTTCTCATATTTGTCAAATACAGCCTATTTACAGGCTTAAACAGTTCTTTCTAAAGCACCTTAAGATCTAAGATCATACAACTGCTAACACCAGTATTTGTTGCCAGTCCTGCAACCATGAAAAACATGTGTTCCTGCTGAAGCCTGATACTTCAGTTATTATTTCAAAATCACTTAAACGTTTTGGCTACTGCAGAAGAAAAGAAAGTTAGAAGGTTTGAATGCACGACAGCCTAGTTAATTAACCACTCAGATTCTAAAAAATAAACCAATAGAGCTTAACTTTAAAACAGCTCTGCTCTAAACAATCCACAGCTCTCAAAGGGAGGAGCAAATTTTTGCTTGCCTTTTTCACAACACACATCTTGCCTTTGCTAATTGCAAATACAAAATGCAGGTGTTCTACTAATGGTACTAAATTTTTCAAAATTGAGTTTAAACAGCAAAGCTAGGCTTTTAATTCTTTCAGAAGTGAATAAATAAATTGATCACCATAATAAACAAATAAACTTCAAACTACAAAATCTTCTGGAGTATTGCATTCCCATTGAGTACCTTTCAATTTTCAAGGGACAGGATTGAAATTACTTACAGGTACAAAAAAATTGTCCAGTAATACCATGAAGAGATTTATAGGAGACGCATGTATCCCTCAACCCCTCCTATCCACTGCAGTGTATATATACTGAACCCTCCTCCTGTGAACTCTGAACTCACCCTGGTGTCCTTCAGCTAAGGTTTTACCTTATCCCACAGCCCCTCAGATGTACCACACCCCCTTCCTAACTTTGCCTCCTGTGTCTTTCCACCACCTTCAGACCCTGCAATAAATCAGCTCGATTTATCCAGGACTGAGTCTCCCTCCTTCAGTCTGGTGAGAAGAAATATCCATCTGGGGGCTGGGCAGAAGGTCGGCTGTGGGAACCGCACTAGCAGTCCTGCTGGTGTCCCGTCAGCACTGGCCCAGGGGTTTCTGCTAGCCTGAGCAGGACCTGACCCCTTTAATATAAAAAGTGAAACTTAAGAAAGCAAAAAAGAAATTTCAAGGCTGAGTTTCAATTCAACTAAACACAGTTTTATCCATTCCTAATTTCTTACTCAGAGAAGTTAATATTCAGGATTTTCAGCCATGGGTCTTATGGACTACCTCTCCGGGACCCTGAAAAAGGTGATGAAAGCAACACGAGACTGTGTAGTGCCACCACTAGATTCCACACCACATGGGGAAAAAAAAAATCAACCAAAGATCTGCAAGTGAAAAACTAAAGTCCATTCAGGTCAGTTTAACTACTGCAGTAATTAAATTTTATATTACATATGGGGGTTTCAAGGGTTCTCTGAAAATCCAATTAAAAACATACTTGAATTGTCAAAGCTCACTTGTATTTTATTCATCTTTGGTTTTGAGAGGTGAGCTGTTTTAACCTGCTGGCTGCAGCTTCCTACCTTACATCGAATCCATGATGAGTCACTGAAGAAACTAGACATACTGCAAGGCTGGTTTTGATGGATGACTCAGAACTAAGAATTAGCAGCCATTAGAGGGATAAGAGGAAAAACAGAATTTGGAAAGGTCACATATTTCTAGATATATTTGAAACTAAAACTTAACTCCTCCTGTGCCCTCAAAGTTGTGGTGGGGAAATATTCTGGACTAATGTCAGGAGGAAGTACGGTACAATGGGTTGTCATACTACTGTACTTAGTGATCAATAGATTGTTGTGCTTTTAGAACTTTTTTTTCTTATTACACTGTATAGTAGCACAACAGCCATGATTAGTAATTCACTAATTAGTGAATTAGTACTGCACCTAAAAAAAAAAAAAAAAAGGTAAAGAAAAGCAAACATACCAAAAACCACCCTTAACTACTGAAAAGCCATGCATCTCTCTGGTTCTATAAAAATAAAGACAATAGAGGCTGAAAATTACTCTCATTTAAAATATACTTCTGAAAAATATTATCATCCTCATTTGAATTTATTAAGTTCAGAAGAATAAAAAAACTGTTTGGCAATTGATCATTTTAGAAACAAGCTCTCTTTCTATGACTGTCAAAACGCACACTAGGAAACTCTGGAAAATGCCACCTACTGAATTCATGAGCAATCTTTGTGTTATCATGTCTGTGTTTCACTGAGAGACTTTCCAAGTAGGATAGTAAAAGTAAGATAGAAATCATCAGACTAGTGTAAAGTCAGACACACCCTCACTATTGGTTGAACCTGCAAATGGGAAAGCAACAGCCACATCCATTGGCCTGAGCTGGAGAGACCCCAAGGCCTCCGGGCTGAACAGAAGGAATCCCCAGGAGCTGCTGGAGGTGGTGGTTGCTTACAATACCCCAAAACAAATAATCAAGGAACTTGCTCCAAATTTTTTGTTCTGAATAAAAATGGCAAATCTATTTTTAATTATCACAGAATGTATGGAAGAAAACTAAAGTACAGTTCAATAGGTCAATTAGCACCAGCAATTGAATTCAGTAATACCAAGCTCAGTAATTGTATGTTTAAGAAAGACTTTATTGCTTCAGTGATATAAGGGAAGTATCTTTGATGAAAAGATGTAGAAGTGAACGTGGTTATCAGATGAATGAGATGTCTTTAGGAAAGAGCCAGCTTCATGACTTGAAGTTCTCATCACTTTTGTATAATGAGAAATCTTATATCTGTACAATACTGCTGTAAATGAACATGAAAATGTGAATGTCATCTGGAGAGAACTATACATACCTGCTAGGTACACTCATGCTAATTCACTGACTACATAGAGAAAGCATAATCCAATGTATTTGATAATGTTATGTACAAAGGGAAATGTGACACTGATTATATTATTATTTAAATATTTTAATCTGAATGTGTCTTCTTGTATGATCTTTCTACAATTAGAGAAGCTGAATTTAGTAGGTGTAATAAAATGTTTCTCACTCAGATTGAGTAAGATTTTATTGGTTATAGATTATCAAATTGCTTCCTCGAGCTTCTGTCATCAGGTATGTCCTGAGAATCAAGCATATAGATTGTACATGCTTCAAACAACTCGGAAAGACAAAATTGCTAGGCCAACTTTAAGTTATAATTAATTTTAGTTTATTTGACATTAATAGTTCAAGGTAGAAAAGTATATATCACCTGATTTGATCATAAAAACGTGACTCTATACTAAGTTTATCTTCCAAAATTCTGGAAAGTGTTGATCTGTCAAAAAAGCCCTCTATGCAGTTTCTCTACAATGCACTTATCTGGATCGTAGATTCATTTTGCTTCTTCCATGTCTATAAATAAATAATGAAAAAAGCTATTGCATGAGGTGCTACATGTCTGTAAGAGGTCACACGCCCTTAAAGGTGGCCAAGTTCATGCTGGAAACTGCAAACTTGATTTCACAGTGCAGTCTGGCATCCATTAACAGTGCATTTATTCATGCTTCTGTGAGCCCAGAACCGTGGCCGTGTAAATTTTACAGGGCAGATATAGTCAAAAGGTCTTTGTAAGAGGCTACCCAAAGGAAAAACAAAGGAAACCTTCTTTATCTACATAGTATTTTCAGGATTTCTTTGTTACATTTGAGATTCTTGTACCAGACTAATGACTGCATTCAGCAGTCTGTGAGTTTGCTCACAGGAAGTGTCTTTCATAAGCCAGACATCTTCATATATGAACAACTGCACAGCCTGGCAGAACACACATGAGCCACTACAGTGTTTTCCTGAATGTTCTCACTGCTACTGAAAGGTAAAAGCAGCACCATGTACAGCTGCTTAATGTATTGTAGCATAGTCCAAGCGAAGATCTCAAAAGCTTTTTGTTGGCTAGAGCAGCACTTATAAAAGTAGGTACCTCTTGTATTGCTTTTAATCTGATACTGGAAATAAAACAGTGACCAATGTGAATACAACACAGCAGATTAAATAATTCAATTCCCCCAGTTGAATTCACCTCCTTTCTTTGAAAGCAGGAAGTAGCAGTCTCCTCATCTGAGATAAGAAGATACAAATCCCATGCCTGCTGCAATGCTAAGGGCTTATTTTCTCTTTGAATAACTTTTCAATGAGACACATTCATGAGATTAAGGAAAGAACAGCTGGAAACAGTATGTGCATTTTGTGGCTTGTTTACTCCTTTGATCTTCATTGGGGTTCTCTATGAGTAATAGAGGACACTTTTCTTATAAGAAAAGGATTATGAAGAGCAGCTACAGTCAAGATCAAACTTACAGTCCAAAAGTGTGCTACTTGGGGAATATTGTGTCAGCTGACCTTCCTAGGACTCTTTGTAGGTTTTAAACACATAGAGAATGTAGTCTCAAAAATCTGATAATAAATATCCCTGTAGTAAAGGTTCATCAGGTAACCGCATATTGGAAAATTTTAAAATTGCTTCTCTGGACAGGTACTTTAACACCTTGTAGTTACAGGAGAGCAAGGAATACCACTGTTTTGTGCAGCAAAATCAATGATTAAGACTTAAATAAAAGTAGCTAATGCTTTGTTCTATTATGAGCCCAAATAAGAGTGATACATGTATAGATGTTTTACCTTCCCAGAAAGAGAAAGAACAGTGGGTTATGCAAAAACTCTTAATGTATTTTTCATTCTATCAGTCAGTGAATGCAACATTAGTGCCTAGTGTTTTACTGAAAAAAGCAATAGTAGTGACTTTTACTGAAAAAAAAAATACTTCACATTGTTAAATAGAACTCATTGAAATCTAAAGTTTTAACAGCATCTATTTCTATTCCTGAAACATATGACATCTAAGTATAAGCTATAATTTTCATTTAAAATCTAGGCATAACAGAGAACTAGTGTATCTGTTAAAATGGGAGTTTTGATCTCAGGGTACTGAGTCCTTGGAGAGGAACATGAAAAATGGATGAGGGATCAGAGAATTTAGTTCACATACTTTTGTCACTGAAGTGACAGTCAAAGATTAATTTTGAGAACAGAAATATGAACTTCACGGTCTCAGATTATGACAACCAACCTTGTTGATGACACTTGATTTCGTCTCCCTGTGGGCCATTACAGCTTAGTTCCTAAGGTTAGACCCTCTAAGCAGCTATAAAGATCTTTTTTATGTATTGAAAACGTTACAGGATATTCTAGTTATTTCTTATAAGATATTGAAAATCATCTAAGACAAAAAGTAAATACAATTTTTTTAAGCCTGATGAAAAAAAAGATTGTAATCTCTGCTTTTTCATTTTAAAATACTTTGTACATAAATCTACCATCAATAAGGGCTCATTACTCTGCTTGGCAACATGTCTCTTCTGTGCATTTTTCTGCTGTAACCTACAACACTCATTGGTAGATATCATTAAAAACCAAAAATTACTATATAACTAATACGAATGATCTATGAAGTACTGACAAAGCAAAAAGTCACAAATTAAGGACAGGAGTAAAACTACCGATTATTTATTAGAACTCTGTAATTTGTTCCACCTATTTTTGCAAGTGCATATTTTGTAATACTTGATTCAAATGAAAATAAAAATGAAAACTGTTACTAACAATTTTTTGGTCTCTTTTGAAATACCTACTTAGCTGCAGCAATATAATGGAAGTTTCAATAATAATGTCAGTATAACCTGACAGTCAAACACATAGAAACACAGAAGAAAATCTGGAATTAAAAGAATAACATTCCAAATAAACACAGTAGTTGGAAGTGAAAACAGAGAAGTTTAAGAAATTGCAATTAAAAACAGTATCAAAACATTTTTTAAAAATCTTATTTTAAAACGAGTAAGATGTTTCTCCAAGATAGCTGCATTTGGAAGTGCACAAAAATGTACAAGGATCTACTTCAACTAAAACATTGTTCAATCAGTCCAGAAGTTTCATTTCCACAACTAAATAAATTACCAAACATTTGTTCTCTGATCAATTTCTATCCCTCAGCTCCAATACCGTTAGATAGCATTCTTCGGCAGATAAAAAGGAAAAAACATTTTGTTTAGCAAAATATGAAGGAAGCAATCAGACAACACAAAATATTTAGGCAATTTTTACTTCTGGCTACCAGCAAAAAATTAGACCACTTCATTTTAGGAAGTACATGGTTCTATCTATGATCCTACACTTCTATTCTAAAAAAAAAATGGTTAACTTCCCATATCATTAATATTTACTGTGCGAAGTTTATGGCAAAAGATTTTTATATTAATCTGTGCTGTCATCTTTCATACCTAGCAGAAGTGTGTAAATGGTAGTGCTCAGCATAGCAGTGGCTGCCATACAGGTGGTACTTGCAAGCACCAAGCTTCTGGCACAGAACCTACTGCTCAGTCATGTCATAGCGACGTGTGTCCCACTCCTCCCTGCTTCCCTCCACACCCCAGCTCTGTAACCATCCACCTTCTCCCTCAGGCTGCCTCTGGGGGCTCTCCCACTCACGCCTCCTCTTGCTCAGGTCCCAGATGTACAGCTGCAAACCCTCCTTCATGCTGAATCCTTACTGAGCTGACTCACTTTGTTAAACCATCAGAAAAGCATTGCTTTTTTGTTTGTCAATTAAACTTTCTGTCATTTTAGCAAGCAGATCCAAGAAGCATGAAAGCTGGCACAGCAGGAAAAAAAATGGATAAATGCTGTCAGAAGCAGTGAAGAGAAATAATAAACTGGGATAAAGCAGAACACCAGCTCTATTCAAGAGCAGACTCTTACGAGGTCCTACAATTGAGTGTCTAAAACTGAAGAAACAAAATTCCAACAAGCTCAATTACTTAGAAAAGAATGCCTGAAAAGAGTATTAATTGCTAATATTTAAGAACCCATTTGCTTTGAAACTAAGCATATTATTCAGATGGCAATTTTTTCCTAAGAAAGCATATAGAATATTTACAAAGCTCAAGCTGTAATATCAAAGCACAAGTAAAAAATCAGCTTGCAGGTCTCCTGCATGTGATGAGGTCAGCATAACACAACTGCAGCACTACGGGCAATCACTTTTCTCTTTCTAGAACTTTTTCCTCAGTGTGGGAGAAAAGCATTAACCCATGGATAGTCAGTGAAATAGATATAAATATTTCAGAATATATTTTTCTGACAAAATTGGGTCAGAGTAGCTATGGACTGGAATTTGAAAATGTTGATCTACGTTCAAGGATGAATAAGAGGAAAAAGGAATTAAAAAACATTGCAAGGAGAGCACTGTTACAAAAAGCTTTAACAACAATAGCTACTGATCCTAAAGAAAATGCACCATTTTTATTAGCAAAGCATTATGCAAACCATTTTTACTACATTCAAATTGTAAATTATGATTTTTTTTCCTTATGTAATCTGAACAAAAATATCAGATGGGTGACCACATTAATTTTAAACATATTAAATACAATTAAAAGAAAAATCCAGCTCAGTAATTTTAACCAAAACAACTCATCTGACTCCAGTTACAGAAATGTTGTGATGTGAATTCTGCCAATGACATCTGTTTTGTTTAAAGGACACTCATGCCTTTTAGAATGAAAATGTAGCGTGTCTTCTCCAACAGAACTCTTGGGAAAAGTCCTCCTGGGTAGAGCCACTGAATTTCTTCACAAACTGGGATTGCATAGTCATGGTTCTTACAAAGTCATAGATACATAGCTGTGGTATCAGTCTGCTACTAGCAAGATCTATTGTGTAGAAAGACAAAACACCCAAACCTCCCTCTTCGTCTTCCTAATGATAATCTTCAATTTAAAGAAAAAAATCTTTTTCATCCATGAAAAAATGCATTTGCATGTAAGTGCTTTTCTGGAAAATTTCAGATAAATGCACATAAAACTTTCATTTTCAGCATATACACACGTGATACAGAAATGAAGCTAATGTCTGTAATTTGTTTTGCTTGTTAATTCTCTATTCTGCAAAAACTGCTTTCCCCTTTCCAATTAAACTTGTCTCTCAATAGCTTTCTTACCCCACAGCTAACTTGAGAAAAAGTTAACTCCTATCAAAAACCAACATTGTTGCAGCATTCCCTAGCTTTTCACTTCAAAATATAGTAAAGGTCATATCAAAATGACTGGAACTTGCCCAGAAATTATTTTTAAAATTATGCATCTGAAGAAGCTAAACGTCCTGTCTCTGTATAAGAGAACAACTGAGTAACTAACAGAAGCTGTGTATCTACAGATAAGTCACATACAAAATTAAAACACAGCACAAATTTTCTGAGCTATGTAAACCCATTAAACCTGTTGAAATCAGTACATCCTGAAACCAAAAGGAAGTATATCAATTTTAGGAACAGCATGTCTACACCATCTTTTCTCACAAATAGTTTCTATCTGTTAAACTAAACACACTAGAAAGAAAAACTTAGTACCTTTTCAAACAACAAAGTTTTCATTAAAAGTTTACTATGAAGAGCTCTCTATGAATAGGGGAATATTTCTAAAACAAAGTCTGTATTAACCAAACGATCATAGTATGAACCAAATCACAGTAATTTGGAATGACTGTGAGATTCCTTTCAATACTTCATTTCTTTACCCAAACTAAAACACCAGCAAATACGCACCCAGAGCATGAAAATCAGACAGCTCAGAGACCCTTTTCTATATATATACGCAGTAAGCATTGTGAGATCATACAAACCCTGTCCACAGAATGAAAAAGCAGGTTTATCTTGTAAACTGAAACCACATAAGTAAAACTCATGACCAAACTACCATTTAATTTGGCTTTTCTGAAAGTAACTTTTATTTCCTCTGATTTAAGCCTTAGATTAAAATAAACAACCAAGATTCAATATCTATAGTCAAAATTAAGGTGAAGCAGTGCACTGACAAAAATATAATAGTAAAGCAATAACAACACTTAGACTCATCGTGGGGCTCCACATATTTTATTTGCTCACATGGCTTATGGAGTGCAACTGGCTCACACTTGGACCTCTTGGAATATGTCTGTGGGCAACAATACGTGCCCAGGTGTAACCATCTCTAACACCTGCCTTTTGCTCATTTTACTTTATTGAGATCGCTACAATTTATGTTTCCTACTTTTTATAAATAAAGAAGTACAGGGCACTAGTGCTTCACAAGAAGCATCACTTCTGAAGTTGCAAGACTTAGACGCAAGAAAGTACTCAGCATTATTTTTATGAACACTTCACAGAAAAAGTATTTTTACTTTCAAATCTTATGGGTTAAATTTAAGATTTAAATTGATATCCAGAAATAAGATGAAAGCTTAGATACTTTGAGAAATACAAGGTGAATAATTTTTGTATCAAGAAAAACCATGGCACTTAATATAATTTAGTGAAGTACAGTGTCTTCCTAGTCCATTAAATTTCAGCAGCCTCTTAATAATTGAACATTTTTCTAAATAGCATGAAGCTGAATGATTAAAAAAAGGTCTTTCATTTTAATAAGAAATTAATCTATTTTTTTTAATGAGCGTTAACCACGCTGTTTTTTTAGTGCCAAGGAGGCTCTTCTCTCATGGAAGAAGGCAATTATTAAACAGCTCTATCTATCTATATGTAGGCTGGCACAAACACTTATTCTAAAATGATGACATTCTCAAAACACTTTATCCTGAAGTATTCCACTTCTATAGTACAAACCTACATCTGGAAAATCCTTATTAAAATACTATGGTTTTTAGCAGCTAAGTTAAATTGCATAATAGCATCTATGTTGCTGCAGAAGTGACATGGCTATGCATGGATAAAGCTATTTATAACTCAAAAGTCCTGTTAAGTGCTTGTGCTGTTACACAGCAGTCTTACCCTAATACTGAAAAAGCCTCCCTAACGAAGTCTATGTTACAAGGCCTCCTAGCTCTTCAAATACCAGAAGCTTTATAAAGTATTTGCTAAGGACAGCAATCTTTCTGTATTGTATCCCTTTTTAGTGTGTTTTGTGTCTAAAGGTCCACTGGCCTCACTGACCACAATCAGGACTTCAAGGACATCATTTCAATAACTGAACAGGTGCTCACTGAGTGACATCCGAAACAAAACCTCCAGAGAGACTGAGTCTCTCTCTTCAAAGGAATCAATCACAACTGGCTATACAGCACTAGTTTAATTTTAAATTCTAATTCATACAAAACAAAGGATAGAGGTGAGCAATCATCTCTGAGGTCAAATTTACCAAAAAATGCAAAAAAAGGATGTAAAGTTCATTTCCTCCAATAAGGGATAGATATTACAAACTTGTTTCATTACTAAAGAAGAGTGAAAATGTGCTGCCCACCTCTAAGTAAACTTTGTATTTCAGCTTTCCAGATTTTTCTCTCTTCATAAATCCTAGACAGCACATTTCCCTTTTGCTACAGTAACATGAATTTCTTGAGTGATTCCCTTTTGTACTAACTGCATTTTCAAACACAAATTATCAAGACTGTACTCTGCCTGGAATAACTCTCTTCAGTTTCAACCTACAGGAATAATTCTGTTGTTTCCTCTGCACTGACACTGGTGCACTCCTTTGTCTCCCAAAGAAATGTAGCTTACACTCACCAAGACTCCATGCATCAATATATGCATAAATACATCAACATTAAAATTTAAAAAATCCACAATTACTTATATCTGAATTGAAAAGCCCTCAATCAGAACTTGAGCTGGACAGCCATTAGCAAAAGGAACCAAGTGCTTCTGTTTTCCTGAATAATGTAATGGCTAAATCAGAAGGATAGCTAATTATCAAATTGTAACTGATCACACAAAAATGTAACAATAAACCTACCAGAAAATGCATTTAAAAAACATTTTGAGATCTATTTATTTATTTACTTACAAGACTAATTCTTAATGATATATGGTTTATGAGATATACCATTTGTCTATCTACCCATAATTTTTGATCTATGTAACAAATTCTAATTTAATGTAACAGCAGGTGAAGCTTTTGAACATGCAAAGGTCCACATTTTGTGACCCGAACTCACCAGGTAAAGATAAGCCCTTGAATGTGTTTATGAAAGGAATAAATTAAAACACATCCTCTTATTCATTCAAAAAAATGCAGCAACCAGCAGAGCAATTAGCAAATCTGTAAGTATAAACCAGTAATAACATAGAGTGTCAACTGTCCAGAGAAGTGTACATGTAAACAACCTGTAAAGAAAATAAATTTAGTAGTTTCCTTGCCCATGGGAAAACCTATTTTTAAGAAGAACTTTCAGAAAAGTTTTGTTTGTTTTCAGGGTATTATGTCATAGAATTATTAAAAAAATTAATTGTCACTGTCAGATCTAGGACTGACTATACAGTCTTATCCTCATGTTAATAACTTTCCAAATTGGAATCATTAAGATATGAAAGACAGAAGGCTATATAGCCTTCACCAAGTTTTAATTTAAATCACAGGGAAACAACACCTTAATTCCCATTTACTTTCTACTTTAGTTTTTACACATTGTGTTTCCTAGTTACAAGCTGAGGTTGGTAGGAAATTTAGTATATTACATTTCTGAATGCCTGGTTTATAAGGTCTTCAGAAAAAGGAATTTACCTTCCAATGAATCCTACTGTGAAAAATATAGATGCTTTTATAAAATAAATAATGAATAAAATATGGTGAGGACAGATAGAAAATGTGCTATTATTGCTCTATCTGATTTACAGTTCATACCTGACTGGCTAATAATTCTCTTTTGCCTGTTTCAGATACTTTTACTATTAAGGCTTTTTGACATACGTAATCTATTCCTCGACATCTAAATGAAGAAATAGAGTAGCAGGGAAAAAGACAGAATGGAAACAAGCTGAAAGGCAACTTCAGAAAAACTCACACTTCCATTAATTATGCACAAGTACTTAGATCAGAGAGCATGAAACAGTACAATTAATTTAAAACTATACAAATAAATCAAGGAAAACAAACAGGCTCTCCTTCAGTGGAATTTTAACCTTACAGTGGCCTTATAAAAACCAAAGAAATGCTTGCAAAACAGGGCATAACTTACTATGAATGAAGGTGGCAGAATCTATCCTTTAATCTATAATGATATTTAAAGGATTATTTGTACTACTGCATCTAGTAAACTAGTTTGTAAAATGTATTATATAAATAAATTAGTAACATGGATTTTTTTCTTCAGCTTGTGAAAGGGATGGAGAAAATAGCACTGATTCTTTCCGCTATTACCATCATTAACATTGAAGTTAATGGCTGGAGAAGGAAGTGTTTAAGCTTAAATCTCTCTACCTTAGTCTTTAAAATGAGCCCCTGATGTACAGACCATGATAGCAGTAAAAAATTAAATCTATTATCAGTGAATTTCACTGATGTTCAGTTGGACACATAAAAAATACCAAGTTTGAGTAATACAAATTAACCAGGAAACATTTTTAAAATAACATATTAGCACAGAGAAGGCTTGTTCTATCTGTGTCTTTAGGATAGAGTCACTCATAAATATGATCACCCATGAAAATGTGTTCAAAAACCTCAAGATAAAGCTAGCATTAAAAATTAATATCAAAACTACAACATGAACTTCCTATTTCTCCAATTCCATTAAGATCAAAATTTCAGTCAAGTGTTTACCTGAACACAAATGAGAATACTGAAACTAAACCGAGGAACTGGAGGAAAGAAAGACACCTTTATGTTCCCATCAGCCTCTTCCCTGCCTTCAGGCCAGCTGCTCTTTACTCTGCTGACTTGGCATTTTTTAAAGGCATATTCTGCCTTTCACTGTTGAAAACCACTGGAGACAGCATTTTGGGACCTCTAAGAACTGCACAGTAAGGAACTAAATAAAAGCTAAATTCGTCCCAAGCTACTATTTCTAAGGGATTTTTATCTTATTGCTTTTATTTTGTCTTAAGCTACTATTTCTGACGGGTTTTTTATCTTATTGTTTTTATTAAATAGGCTTAATTTCTTGTTCTTTTAGAAAATATGCACCATTTTCTTAAGCAAAACCCCTTCAAAATGTAATACGATAATAATAGTATATTGATATAGGATTAGTAGTAAGCAATCATTTTGTTTGTAATTGAATAAACAACAGCAATTAAAGAACAGCAGATGTCAATACTTGCATAGATAGCTATAAAGCTCCAAATCAATACCTGCTTCCAGTTCCATTAATGAAGACACACTCTCATTCCCTAATGGCTACTTAAAGTGATACAAGAGGAAATACTTGCAATTTTTGTAGGAAGTCTACACTATTTGACTTTTTAGTAGCCAACTACTTTATGAATGAAAAGGATTCAAAAAGAATAATGAAAGATTATTCAAGTTTTGAGATTAAAAGTTACACAGGCTTTTAGGCACATTTTTAAAGTAGTCCATGCTCCTGGGGAAGGAGATGCTTCCCTGTTGCTTCTTCTCCCATGGGGGTGACAAGCAGTGGAAGCCCACGGATTTACTACTGGTGTCACCTTAAGAATGTAGAGTTTAACCAGGTTTACTGAAGCAGAGAGATAATTGGAATACATTAAAAAAGTAAAGATTGATATTTGTGTTCAAGTGTAAGAGGTTTTTTCTCTTTAGTAAGGCAGCTAATTGTGATATGCCAAAAATCAGAATGATGGTAGGTCGTTCTTTCTTAAAGAAGTTATCAGATTTAGACACAGTTCATGTTTTATACACATAATCTTCCAGAAAGGAGAGAAGGAACTTTATTAAAGCAACTACCTCACAAAGAAGCATTTTAAACTTTAACGTATACATTAATATACATTAAAGTTTTCAGTGCTAACATCATGCTGACATTGTCTTTTTTTTTTTTTTTGTACTCTAAAAAGTTAAATAGATAAGATAAGAAATAAGAATAGATAAGAAAAACATTTTCCATTAATGAACATGTTTGAGAAAATGCCACTATGGCATTACTCTTCCAACACCTGATAGCTGAAGACATACTTGCTTCGGAAATTACTGTAAAATGGCACATTTGTAACAAGTATCAGTTAACACGACTGAAATTACAAAATGGCTACCAATATTAAGATGTACAGAAAAAAAGTATTTTAAGAAAACTCAATGCATTGCATTGAAGACTCATTTAAAAACTCTGGACTGCTCAAGTTACAATCATTCCATTAATATACCTTCAACAGACATTAAAGAATTTTCTCAACTTGTTTCCACTTTTGCCTGTTTGACTTAGGCACACAATTTACAAATCAAGTATTAATCCTTTCTTTTGGAGGGGAAGAGACAAGATAGAGGAAATATGACTACTTTTGTGTTCATCTATTCAATGACAATCTCTTAATTCCATTTCCTACTTCCATTACTATTCAAAGGGAAATTTTAAAATCAGGCAGTTAAACAAATATAACATATATTAACCTGCATTCTTTACCCCTTCATTCCACTTTGTTGAAAGCTACCAGGTACCATGGTGACGGACACCATAGAAATACTTAAAATACTGTGTGTCATTCTGTAGTGATCCTGACACTAACATTATACTGTGGTTAAGTTAGAGGGGAAATGGCAAAGACTACCATCATTGGGAAAGGTCACAATGACAGTTTATGGTAAGTCATTCTGCTGTTTCATAGCAACTAGCAAAGAATCTTACTTTCTAAAAAAAGGGAAAAAAAACCAAAACAAAAGAAAAAATCAAAACTACTCTGAAAGACTCATACATATATATTGGAACGGCCTATTCTTCCATATGAAATTAATAAATTATGCATAACCACTTCTAAATCTCCTAGGATGATAAGTCATTTAACCCTTAATAGCTAGAGGCAGAGAAATAAAATAATGAATTTTGATCATGTATCTCCTCACTAAAGCTCAAAGAGTGAAGACAGAAGAGTGAGCTAATACCTTCCACGTATGTGTGGCAAAGTACTGGTAACCAAGCAACAGGCAGGAAACGTGTCAGAAAGGAAAAGCATATTTACAGTCCTAACAGCCTCTCATTTATACACAATTATAGATACCAGTTACAAGAGCAGAGGATCAGACTGCACAAAGCACCTTTTCTTTTTTATTTTTCCATTTTCCTCTACTACAGATAGTGCCTGGGTTTTAGTAGGATTAATCTCACATGACAATATCTGGCTTAATTCCCTTAATTCATACCAGAATAAGCAACTTGCCTAAATTCTGCAATGAATAGATGCACAAATAGAGAATGCATCCTGAACTTACTTCCTACTTGTTTGTGTTTGTATTTTAATAGGATTCCATGTTAGTACTTCGTGTGAATTATTCACTTTTCTGTATGATCAGCAGAACACTCAGGAAAAAGAAAATATATATCATTAGACAAACACAAATACATTGTGTATATATATGTTCAGCATGATTTTTCATGCCAAGACAGTTCTTCACATACATACACCTGCTTAGAGAGTTTTATCTTTAACCTGGAAGTTCTTAAGACTTAGTCCAAAGTGCACAGGTTTATTAAATCCCCAAATGGAGAAATTCCATTTTTTGTTAATTCATTTGTCCCTTTTAAACATACAAATGGCAAATAGGAAGGTTGTCATATATAGTAGTATTTAAGTATTTCTGGGAACACCAGTATAGCAGAAACAATGTCTATCAAAATTTCTTGAAACGAAAGCATTCCAAAATCTCAAGGGAGTAGAGTAAGTAATGAAGCATTAAATACATTTTGAGTCTTATGTTCCCCTTTTAGTTAGCATTTATTGAAACACAACCATTAATGCATGCATTTCAAGCAAGCTGTGGAAGCAGTAGTGACCCTGGTCCTCACTACAGCTGAAACTGCCAAATGCACCAGAACACATACACACAAAAAGACACACGTCTTTTGGTTTGAGTTTCGGTTGGAGATATGAGAAAGAAGAGAGATCTTTTCAGGGTAGATTTCTGCTTCTTCAGAGGCAAACTCAATGAATTTTCTTTCTTACATACAATACATTCTATTTTTGATACAAATATAGGTGCCAAATCTAAAGTCTATCACTTAAATGGACACAACTGACAAGAGGTATTGCTCCTAATTTCTAATAAAAATTTCAATACATTATATTTATAGCTTTGTAATAAAAATTTAAAAATATGGCAATCACACAGTCACCTAGAAGCCCAGCATATAATTTGATTTTATTTGATCACCATGATACTTGTACTCTTTATTACAATCAGGAGTACAATTTAAATCATGCTCACTGCATTACAGGTTATTAACTTAAAGAAGATTTAGTAAAATGACAATATAACCAATCTGAGTCTGAAGAACGTCTTTAAAATGTAGACCATGAAGAGAAACAGCGAAGAAATACAAGTGGTCATTTCTAGGACTGCCAGTTGCCTCAGGCATTTCTTCTTTCAACTTTCAGTGATACAGTAACACTTTATATACCACAAGAAAAGAACACTATTTTGAAAAAAATATAACAATAATCAAACAAAATATGGAAACAGTATCATTAACTGTGAGAAGTATAAGAGGATAGCACTAAGTGAGCTTTGCTTGAGTGCTGAACTTTCATAATTCAGATTAAAATGGAATACAGAACAGAAATGGTGACACATAACATCAAATAATTTTCTCTGTTTTCACTTGTACAGCTTATGGTATGTAGGGCTATGTTCATTTATATAAACATAATTATTTAATGCAATGTTAATTCAAACAGTTAATAATATTTAGAAGGAAACTGTTGGGATCTTTTGTTCCTGTTCAGACTATTGTGAAATCAGAGAACTTGAAGAGGTCTCACATGAACATCTAGACCTTCTTCTTCACAAGCAGGCTCACCTACTCCTGGTCATTCCTGGGAGATGTTTTTCTAGCTTGTTGTAGAAGGCCTTCAGTGACAGAGACTCCCCATTGTCTTTAGTGAGTTTACTCAAAATATTTGGCTGTTCTCACGTAAGTATTATTTTTTCCATGTTTAATCTAAACACTATCTCACTGCAATGTACATGTTACGTCACCTTTCATCTACACCATGAAGATGTAGCCAGGCTGCAGCAGGGGCCTTGCCAGGCAGCAAGCTGCTCGGGAGCCAGCAGTGTCTCCTCAGAGCTGCTCAGATCACACCAGGAATACTACACTGCTTTGGGCCCCCAGAACAGACACCGGTAAATGGCAGCAAGTTCAGCAGAGCCACTAGGATGGCTGGGGGCTGGAGCACTTGCCTGTGAGGAAAGGCTGAGGGAATGAGACTTGTTCAGCCTGTGCAGGAGATGGCTTTGGGGAGACCTAAGAGCAGCCTACCAGTATCTATGGTGAGGACATAAAAATGGTTGAGCTATGGTACTCATTATGCATGGAGGGAAGGACAAGAAACAACTGAAATAAATTGAAATAAGAGGTTCAGACTGGATATAAGGAAAAACATTTTCACCACGGGTCAGGCAGTGGAGCAGGTTATGCCAATGCCAACCTTTGAGACTCCTACTGGATAAAGCCCTGCATAACATGGTCTGACCACAGCTGACCTTGCTTTGCTCAAAAGGGTGGACTAGAGACCTTCCAAAGACTCTGACAACCTGAATTATCGTGTGAACCTATAAATCCATACAGCTTCACAGAATCACAGAATCATTCAGGTTGGAAAAAACCTCAAAGATTCTCAAGTCCAACTTTTGACTGATGACCACCTTGTCAACTAGACCACAGCACTAAGTGCCATGTCCAGTCATTTCTTGAACACCACCTCCCTGGGCAGTCTGTTCCAATGCTTAACAACTGTTTCATGAAGAAATTCTTCTTGGTGTCTAAACATCAAACATATAGAGATAGTCAAACATACCAAGGCTAGACCCCCTATTTAATATTTTTTCTTTACAACATAAGAATAGTTGTACTTATTCAGACTGATGGTCAATCACACAGTATCTCACCTCCATGACTTGTGACAAGTAGTTGCCTAAGGCAAAGTAAAACAACAGAGGAAGGATACTCTCTCTTCTCCAGTATTACTTCAACTGTGTGGAAATTTGACAATAATAACATTTCCAGAATTCTCTAATAGAACCCACTTCCAAATTCTGTTAAAAATATGTTAGCTATCCAGTCAGAGAGGATCTAGTTAGTGTGAATTTATGCAAAAAAAAAGATATTCAAAGCTTTCATTTTCCTGCTTTCACCTGTTAGCAAATTTCCTCCCTGCTCAGCAGCAGGGCAATTGCTTTGCTCATTTTTAAACAAAAACCTACAACCCAACTAGTAGCAGAGATAAGTAAAAAAGAATGTCATCTTCAATTACTCTTATGATAAATCCTTTGTGTGCTTCCACTCTGCTTCTTTTTACCACAGCAGACTCTTATTCTGTTCCTTCATCACCAGAATCATCTAATTGCTTTGACCCTTATCAGAAGTATCAAACACACATGCAAAATGTTAACAAACTGCTAGGTAATCTCATTCCCAGGCCAAATTCAGATATTCTGTAGTTTGGTTTCAGGGTTTTTTTTAGTTTGAAGCATCCATTTTCTTTTCCTATTTTTCTTCAATCTTAACTCTCTCAGTTTTCCTATGTTTTCCACCAAAATGACAGTTATGGATCAGGAAAACAAAAATGGGAAGAGCAGAATGATTACGGCAAAGACCCTCTGTCATCTGATTTTTCATCAGGATAAACAGAATTACTGTGTCTACCTGGACATAAAATTAATATATATATTTAATGACACAACCCTAATGAAATAATATTTTACAATATTGCATTCTACGACAGCTCACTTTTCTGTGTCAAGTGCCAGCGCTTCTAAGAGATTTATTTAATCATAAATGTTGAAAAAATTCCACGCCAAACTCACCAAAAGAAGTATAAATACATATTATATCTAGTCACACTTTGTTAGAACAGTGTGTTCCAATGAAGGCTTCAGTAAAACAAAATTATACAACTTGCAGTATCATTTAAAGCATTTATAATTTCTAGTGCACTGAAGTTGCCAAGAAACCCTGAGAAGCAGATGGGCATTACTGCTGTTAAAATGCAATCAGTTACACCAGAAAAGAATTGTGCCTTTCATACTTATAGAAGAAATATTACAGTTTCCTATATTTGAATTTCTTATTTTTATTAACAAATAGTATAAATGAACTGATTTTTTAAAATCTGGTTTCCTTAGTAGATTCCACTAGTGGCATCACCACTTTTATTTAAGAACATGATCAAAAAGAAATAAATCACTATCTAGGCAACATCTCTTTAAAAGAATTCCCAGCAGCAAGCCACCTGAAACTCTGCCACTAAAGCTTTTCTTACTGAATGCCATAAAACAAAGCTTCATTAAAATCTTGATTTGTTTAAAAAATAGAAAAATCCTGCAGCTTCAAGACAAGGACTAAATTCTAAATTCTACATTTACTTTCAACCTTCAATATATTTCTTCTTTATATTCCATTATTTTCATAAAATACCATGCATTATAATCATATCCATTACTATCAATAAATATCATTCATCATCATTCATTAGAGAAGCAGCCTTACATCCACTACAAAGTTATAGTATTATAAAAGCATAAACTATAAAATTTTTATGAAATATTATTTCAAAGGCACCATAATTAACAGAAAATTAAGACTTACCTGAGACTAACCTTCTATATTTGATTACTCCAATGTCATTTTCTGGAACATTGGTCTCATGAAAGAAAGTGCTTGCTTACCTCGACAACATCAAATAAAGGACTTCCAAATGGGCATATATAGTTCCCACTCTTTAACTGAGACATAATTTAACAATTTTGAATGTATATCCTGTGGATTACCTCAAAATGCTCAATAAATTTTGAAGTTGTGCTATCAGCACGGTCTGCATAGAAGATTGCAGTGATTTGGAACACACACAGAAGAAATAAAATGTCTAAGTTAACTTGCTTGACATACTTTTATAATGAGTTTCATTACAATTACACAACTATTTTCTGATATGCTAACAGAACATTCATCATTCTCTTTTACTTTAAGAAGTAGACCACTTGATGAAAAGAAACAATGTTTTATAATAGAGGGTCCATTTTGTACTCAGCCATCCACATTTGGACCAGATTCAAAGCCAAGATTGTTAATCAAGGTGTTTCTACAGATAGCAGCATCTCTTTGGCTGTTGGAGGTAAATGTCATCTTTATTTCATTAAACAAACAGCACTTCTTTTCTCCTAGGCAGAAAATGCTGTCAGCCATAAAATTTTCAAGATATTTTTTAATACATTTAAGACATTTTTTGCAGGAGTTTTTACTGAGATAACAGGAAAGTGGATGATGAAAAAGGAAGTCTCTGAAGCATGAATATCTATCCATACACCCAATGGATTAAAAAAAAAAAAAGGCACTGAGCTGTCTGTTAACTGTCCCAACTAATAAACAAAATAGTCTCAAATATTTCTAGAATCTCACTGATTGATAAAGTGCATGACATTTCTCTCATTGCTCATTGTTCCTAAAGCTACTGAAAAGCAAGCAGCTGTTTCACAGATCCCATTTGCTTCTAGAAGGTGATTTTTTACATATCCTGGACCAGTCTAAAGCACACAGATAACAGTTAACTTCTGTATTCTAAGATTTAATTTCTTATTTTTATGTCTCTCTGTTAAATATGATACAGCAACACAGTTGCAAAATGTGGACTATGTAAAAATCTTTTTAAGAAAGGATGTTCTTTGATGTTTGATTTTTTATGCTTTCAAGCCTAATCAACAAGAAGGGAGATTTAATCCGTGAAACAGAGAGCAGCTAACAAGCAAGCTCCAAGTGATGTCCATGAGTTAGAAACACAAATTACTTGTTGGTAGAATTGCCTTGTTAAGGTACAGAGCTGGACATGCTTCAGCAATCTCAGACCTAGCAGGAGGTTAACAAGGCTTTGGGAAGTAGGATGCCCACTGAAAGTGGACACAAAGAATGCAGAATTTATAGACCACCTGGCAGAGCTCCCACGGTAAGGAAGAAGCCAATAAACCCAACCCAGCAACTGTGCTGAAATCAGCTCCAACTGCCTAAAAGGTAATTCCAGCAGGGGGAGATTGTGACCACTGGAACAAGAAACACACCAACTCAAAAAAAGAGAAAGCCTGAGCATGTGGAGTAATCAGCATGGGAAATGAGAGCATCATTAACCAACATAAGATAGAATACTAATAAATAAGAGAACTATGCAACTTGAAGCCAATGAACACTAATTCCCTAGTTTGCTAAAATGCACAAATAATAAAAATTTTTGATAGTTGATTATTGGCTGGCTGCACGTAGGTAACAAATATGATTTTTGCAGACAATAACCTTCCCACTCCCTGCAGGGGAAAGGGAAAAGATGGTCCTTGATGGCTACCCCCAAAAAATGAATTCAAATTGTAGAAAACAGGTGACAGGGAAGATATGCTATTCCTCAAGAGGTAGGTCAAACAAATCTCCTAGAAAGACAAAGGGCAGAACAACAAACCTTCCCTCTGCATACACAGTCTATTCCAACTGAAGGTAGATTTCATGGAACACAGCTCCATTCAAATACCTAGCAGGAAGCAAAGCCTGACTTTTCTGAAGATACCCAAAGTTTCTGGATGAACAAAACCACAGCTTAACTTCCTGTTTTTTCCCATCAAACAAGCAGTCATGTCTCCATAAGAGATATTTTAACTGCATAGATGGGTTATTTTGCAAGCATTGAATTTTAATGTTCGTCTCTATTTTGAAGCGGCAATCAACAAGACAGGATTTCCCAAAAAGCAGTTCTCTAAAGCATACCAGAATCAAGTGTAGAAGTTTTATGCATTAAGCACAACAACGGGAATGGGCAATCCTGTTCACTGATGATGCAGACATCAATCTGTATCTGCTCATGTGAGACACATGTTGTCCTGCAGGTACCACAGCTGCAAGATAGGGCCTGAGGCTTCCTCTGTGCTTCTGCACAGCCCTGCTGCCTCTCACCCAGCTCTTGATGGCCAGGGCTCTCTGGTCTGCAAATCTTTCCTCACCTACCCAAGCATGCTTTACACGTGGGCTGACAGAAGGGTACTGAGACAGGAGTCTTTTGCTGCCATTATGCAGGATGCCTGCAGTGTGGCAGGAGACCATGTGACAGATCACAGAAGCATGAGTCTTGTGCTCCCCTCTGAGACTTGACGTCTGTGTGATTGGAAGAAAAGACAGAGTTTCCTTAACAATAAGGCTGAGATAAGGCATAAAGCACAATACTCATAATCCAGCTGACAAATGCATTCATACACTGAGTCACTCAAAAAAGCACATAATGAAAAAACAAAGTATGTATTTTCATAATCCCCAGCTGAATGGAAATGGAAATAATTGCATTAAAGTACTATTTAAATAACTAGATAACTATTAAAAGTTATTGGGTCTTTCCTACTGTACATTCCTAATCCAGATGGAGAAAAAAGCATTGGACACTAAGGTGTAAGGGTACACTTTTTGACCTGTAGTTTCAGTGACAAAACCAAAATTGCATACTCAAATAGGTGCTTGAAGATGCTATCTGCATTTCCCCAGCACTACCCAGCCAAAGGCTAATTCTCTCCTAGGACATCTTTACTCAACAAACTTTTAAAAATGCAATTTAAGAAATTGTAACTGAGCATAATTAAAACACTCAGCATGCAAACAGGTAAGTATTGCATTACATTTAGATTAGTTTATCCTGCAAATATAGCATCTTTGAAATTGTAAAAGAAACATGAGGTATCAAAATACAATCTTTCCCAAAATTCTAAAATAATTTTAAAATGAAAGAGAGTTAAGTGGAATCTATCACAAATAATTATAACGTTGTTCTACTGAGGTTTTTTCCTCAGTTGCCAATGCTGCAGCAGTAAATCCTCAGGATGGGAAAAAACCCTCAACCAAACACCAAAACAAAACAGAACAGCCTCCTTCTGAAACACAATCCCAGCCCCTGCTCCACAAGTGGGCAGAGAGAAACTTCAGCTCCCAGCATTCTTTAATTGAATAGTGAAGTGCTGAAGCAAAAGAATGAATCCCAACAAAGAATGCCCCTACATCTATAAAAAACAGCAAGATAATGTACTTATGATGGATGGAGAGACATTTGTAAGTTTCTCATCTTTCCTGATTTTTCAGCCTTCCAGTGTGCACTCTCAGTGGTACCTCATTTATTGATATTCCCCTTCCAAATGAGAGCTGGATCCCTTTCTGCTTTAGACTTCCTTATCTATTGTTAGAAGTAGCTTTTAAGTAGCCTGCAACAGTGAATTCATTACTTCATTAATTCTTAGTTCTGGCAAAGGCTCTAGTAGATGCTTTTAAACTAGTAAAATTATAGGATTAAAATGCATACACCATAAAAGGTTACTTAATAGACTGGACAGAAACAGAGAATTTGGAAAAGCAAACTGAATTCCAGTATCTTTTAGATAATGAATTCATTACTTAATGGGCTAGATTTTAAATTGTACCACTGCAGTAGTCCTTAATTGTGTCCTTATTATTAGGCAAGTTCAAATTATATTTTTTGTGTACAAATTTCACTTGAAAATTGCCAAGCTTATAAAATGAGTCTTTAAAAAAACCTGCATACAATCTGAAAGCAGGAAAAAAGGACTTCCTGAATAATACATGTATGAAAGCAGAGATACAGCAGGAAGATTATTGAGGTTTTTCTACCTTTCCTGGAAGACTTCAGAGATCATTCCTCTCTTACTGGGAAACTAGCAAGTCTTGTGTCTTTCATGGGATGGCTCTGCCCTTCTGCAGAATACAAACATCAACCTCATTTGTCACATCACAAGACAGAGAATGAACCACACAACATCACTATGAAACCACCTGAATTACGGGCATGTGTTCTTCAGACACATGACTGTCTGCTGGGTGACATCTACACATATGGCTCACAAACAACATAGTCAATCTAGGGAAAAAACCTACAGGAAACTAATCACCTTTCAGATAAGTCTGAAAATTAAAATTGGAACCTTAGCTCAACTGAAGGCTGACCAATAGAATTTCAGTGAAATTAATGTTTATCTATTAGAAAAAAAGGACACAACATTTTATATTAGTGAATGTCCAAAAAGCTTTTTCAATTTCAGTAATTTTGCAACCATGTAATATTTTTTAAGGGAATTGTCTTCAAAATTATATAAGACATGAATTAAGAAGAAAGGGGATCTATTGCTGATTGCTTTCTGGAAACAAGATGCACCTAGGCATTTATGGATAATAGCTTATACAATTTGCAAACCATGGGCTTTAAAAAAAAGGCAAACCCTAATCTGTACTTCCATTTAAATCTTCCCTTCATAAATATATACTTCCCCTACCTAATCTCTAATACACTGAAGATCAACATAGCATGTGTCTTGGAAAAAAGAAAAGCTTTTGCAACAACTTATCCCAGCAACCCAAACTATTTTAATACTATTAGTTTGATACTGCTGTTCTGAGATGCAACTGACATCAAACCTTATCTTTTACCCCAATTGTCACTGAAAAAGAGGGAGATCTTTCAGAGGATTTCTAGCAAAACCTTTTAACTAAGGTAAGTTCAACAGCTCCAGAGAACTGCCATACAGATTTCAAAGTAAGTGTAGACAGACTACAGTTTACCCAAAGCCTGCAACATTAAAGAACTTCTTTCCATGATTCCTCTCATCTAAAGTGTACTACTGAAGAACAGCACCAAGCTAATATCAAGATAGGATTCTGTTCAGATATTTACTCCTATGAAGACAGTTGCAGAGATGAGACAGAGTAACTTCTCACAGCTATGAAGTCTGCAAAGGATGCAAAATTTTCCATTAATTCTTATTTATCACAGAAAGGACAAAATCTTTTACAATGAGAATCACAACAGGACACAGAACCCAGAAAGCAACTAACCCTTCATGCTTAAATTTAAAATTAATCCTCCAGGTCTAGGAAACCTCAGAAAATCAAAGCTCCATGAATTCAGGGAATGGGGAGGACGTAAAAGGAGAAACCAACAAAAGATGATAGAAGAACAAATGCAGACTTCTGTAAAACCTAGAAAAAGAAATGCCATTTGCAAATACCATAATAATATAGCACTTTCAAAATAATTTCTTTATGGAACAGTTAAGTGGGTTTTCTTGCAACATTTATAGGGTTTTGGCTGTTAAGTCTTATACTCAGTTGAGAAAAAACTCTCAAAAGCAATTTTCTGAATATGATTTCAAAGCCATGCTATAGAAAACAATTAACCATTTGTCCTAGTTCAGAGCAAATTTGGAAGAGAATTCCCAAAGGGGTTCCTCTAGGAAGAAGATTCAATCGGCCCCTCCCCCCAGTNGCATAAAACAGAGCAGACGATTGGGGATAAAAGCATCATACAGTCAACCCAGGACACCATTAAACCAATTCTGGCAAGGAAGTGGAAAACACATTAAGAAGTGAAGCAATAAAAGGGCAATGAAGTGTTTGGACATAGGATATCCAGGCTGAATATTTCACCTAGAATCAAAGAGGAAGTCTGTGCTGAAGGCATCAATGAGCTTTTAAAAAAACTATTTATATTTCTCAGTTGAGAAGTACCTACAATCTTTCTTCAGAGAAAGATATACTTAAACAAACACTTTGTAACTAGGATGATTAAATTAGGTATGTATTACTTTAAGAGCAAAAATCAAAGAAATTTACCTTTGAAATGAACAGCTGTGATTACTACAGACCATTCAAATCTAATTAGTCTTTCTTTCAAAGTTACACATTGTTGCTGAAGTTTTACAAACATCAACCAAGGTGATACAAATGTCTAAATAGCTGCCACTATATTTTATTACAGTGAAGTAGAACTGTAGATTAACTAAAGAAAATAAAAACATGCTTCAAATTTAAGTAATTTTATGTAAGTGAAGACTTCAAAGTAAACTAAAACCAATTTGGGATTAAAAAGAATATGAAAGTTTTGGGGCTTTTTTTATAACATACTGTTATACTGTCTCCTACAGCAAAACCACATAATTTTGTTTTAGAGGCAAGTGTCTTGCAATACATTTGGCAATAAATAGGCAGAAAAAAAAGCAAACAAAAATCCCATGAATCCTCACAAGTATATAATTCATAATTATTCAGGGCAACAAGTTTGTGCTGTGCCTTGTAAATTTGCCTGAAATAAATGTGTTTAAATAAAATCCCCAAAATCTATTTGGGTGAAATCTTGTCTTTAAAAGATCCTCTTATCACAGGCTTAGTGAAATCACTCAAAGAGTTACAGAACACCTTCAACAAATTATGTAACTGCTTTGACACGTTTCCCAGGTTAAACAATTTCCAGATTTCAGAAAGTTGCATTGTACTTCCACACAATTCCCTGCTAAAACTGTATAAGAGGAAATGCATCTACAATGAATAACTGACTTTTTTCAATACTAGAAACAGACTCACCCTCTACTTCTTGCCTTTCAAACATCATCCACCACTTAACATTGCTAGTCTTTATTTAACTTAAAAATAATTATAAAAGTATTGAAGATGTCCAACACTTATTTTTTAATGAGACATGAAACTCTGTTATTAAAAAGGTTATAATTTTCCTGCTTCCCAGAAAAGCGCCATGTTCACACTAACCTTTTAACTAACAGGAACAGATGGGTCTAACTGGATACAGGCATGATGGGGCATTGTGGTAGAGCAAAAGAACATGTTGATTCTCATACCTCTGGCAGATGGGAACCAGTCAAAATTAATTTTAGACTAAAAATGTTTTGCTGCTTCTCAGTAAAAAAAGGAAAAGAAAAAAACCCACTTGGAACAATATGCTATTTTATACATGCCATCAGAGCTCAGACAACAGCAACTTTCAAAAAGTTGGTACCATACATTAAAACCAATTACACAGACTTACTGTATGCCATTTTTAATCCTTTGAATAAATTAGAAATTCCTGAAAACAGTAGCTTATAATGGAAGCGCTGACACAACCTTAACTACAGCAGTAAATGTGCTGCTATTATGAAGTTGTTATGGCAACTAGAAAGATCAAATTGAGAGAGAAAGGAAGAATATGCATAAGCAAAACTTAAAAATCTTTGATGTGGTCTCCCACAAAGTCTTCCAAATTTTGTGCTCACAGTGTTATTGCTCCTTACCTTTACAAAAAACAAAACAAAACAAACAAACAAAAAACAACCCCAAAAAAACTCCAAAACTTGCCATTAACACAGGTGAGGAGTAGGGCTGCCAAAATAGTGTAAAATCCAAAACAAATTCAAGGTCATAATCCATTTTGCTCGTGAACAGTCTAAAAATAGAGTCAATTGAAAAATATCTGACCAGCAAGTGGTGAGCACATATTCATCAGATATCACAAGTTAACAAACAACAATTATGCAAAACTGTTCAGTCTTCAAAACAATTCCATAATTTGTTACCAATCTGAATAGTTTAGTAACAGCAACCTGCTGTAATATGTCTGAATCAAATAGCACATTCACAAATACTGACCTATTAATTAAATTGTGATTAAAAATATAATTGAAGCTCATATATTTGTGAAGCAATCATTACTTACCCTTCCTAATACTGTGTTAAACAAAAGCAGAAATCTTTGGCTGTTTCTAATATTGAAATAATGGGGGAAAAGACATACCAAGGCAGTCAAATTTTAATACACAAAAATGCTCAAAGCACAATTTCTAAAACAAATTAATTAGAATCTGTGTCAGGACACCAGTTACCTTTCTCAAAAAAAAAATTAATAGTTTACCTGCAAGTGTCATTCTTGCAAAATTTCACTGAAAAAAATTTCCAACAAAATGTTAGGAACAACCAACAGTAATAGAAATAATGTTAAATTATCATTATTAGGAGTAGTGGTATACATTTTTATTACAGCATTCTGTCCAAATTAATCTACTGGCAACGCTTTGACTTGGAAAGTAGAAAACAAAATATTTCTCTGTCTTTTCAAAGAATTTCATATTAAAGCCACTTTGTCTCAAGTCTAGCTTTACTTACAACTAAAATCTAGGAAACACAAAAGCCCTCAGATGTCTGACATGATAAGAGTTGTGCTAAGTACTTTTACTCACTCATTTCCTAGGTAAAAAAACCACCTTTTCTTCTAAGCTATCTCATTCCATTTCTCTTTTGAGCTTGTTGATCTATATAATTTTCCAGACTACTGGAAATACCCATTTAATGAGAAGAGAATCAAGTTTAAGAAATGCCTAAATATCTACTTTCACTGAGAACTAGTAGATATTGCTGTTAAATTCAAAATAATTTTAAGATTCAGGTTGACACGTTCTTAAGTCAAAAATTATTCAGTGTCAATTATCCAATTGATTTCAAAATTTTAAAACTTTGAAGACTGTTTTTTATTTTCAGACACAATGTATTCTATATTAAACATTGAAAAATACAGTTTTGCAGATGAACTTCATTTAGCTGGAAGATAATGAAATATTCCATTGACAAAAGAGAATTATTCAATCTGCAATAATCAATAATTATTGATATGAGATCACAACAAATACACAACTCCCCCCCCAAAAAAAAAAAGGGATAAAAGAAGGCAAAAGAGTATTTTGTTCACAAAGGCGAGAAATACTTCTAGGCAACAAAAGCAGAAATAATGATGACATTTTCTTCAGAACATTAGTTCTTCAGCAATTTAAAAATTCTGATAAATACACTGCTTTTCTCTCAAAAGCAACCAGTAGTTATCAACTTGCTTGAAGCAGGTAATCTTACAGCTCTCTAAAAGCTGAATGACAATATTCAGAAAAAAGGCAAAAATAGGATTTCCATGTGCATAGCGATGTGTTAGATAAATGGTAAATACTTGATAAAATTCTCAAAAAGGAAAATGGTTAGAAGTGTTCTCTAACATTATGTCTTCTTTTAGGGGTTTTTCAAATTAATTTGCACTTAATTTACAACATTAGGTATTATCACACAGTTTATAACTTGTAAAAATGGTTCATTGAGATACAGCTTTACTGATCACTCAGTCTTATTAGAAAAATTACTTTCATACAGTGGGGGTAATATTTGGCCTTTAGGACTTGAAGAATCCATAATTATTAATTGTGAATGGACTAACACAGACAATACATGGCTTAATACTATTTGCAAAGCTACCAGCTTTGATACTGTAAATATTAAATATCACTGTGAGTTTGCAATGAAATTTCAGTGAGCTTTCAAATCAAATGCTAACACACTTAAAATGCAAAATGTTTTTAAGAAAGCATTCCACTCACTTCTTATGCAACTTTTAAAAAGCTCTCTTCTTAAAGCAGGTAAGTACATTATTCACCCTAGATCAAATTTTCAGGTGCAGAGTTTCAACCTATTGTTAACTAAAGCTACATAGTAGTTTTTTGTGCATAAGACCACTCAAAAAAATAGGAACTGAAACAGAAGTCTGTCCAAGTACAGGACTTTTGCCCCACTACAAAGTTAACTTTTCTGCTGTCACAAAGTTATGCAGAAGACAACACGCCTGTGATCCAAATCAAACTAAGTAGAGGGATGTAGCCAGTCCCCTGTGATTCCCTACTACTGCCTCAGAGGTGTGAGAACTTCATATCAACTGATGTCATTTATGGACATGGAATCCCTCATCAGGCCACCCTGTGAGTCCAAGATAACCCAACTGTGCAAGGAAGTAGTTCCCTAGTGCAGCACTGACTGTCACGCAGTAGATATCCAGTCACAAGATGGACTACAGGGCCTTTGGAGTGCTCAGTGGTGCATGCTTGAAACTTTTGCTACTTCAGTCATACCTGCAACATTCTCCACCACAGATGTTATATATCCACTTTGGTCACATAGCTTACATATATAACTTATTCCTGTTGCACACTGACCAAACAGAAAAGATTTTCAGAACACCATACTAAAAATACAATTCTTTGTGCTATATTCAAGGTTGAAAATTTTAACCACCTTCATCTTCAGTGTTTGAATTCTTAACACCAATCATGTCTTATCCCAGACTAAAGTTGCACATCGAGATGCCAGAATTATTGTCATCCCCTAAATTTTAACATGCTGCTTTGTCAGAGTTATCCTCATCTTCATCTCCAGGTTTGAGACAGCAGAATACTTTTGATACTAACACACACATAGCTCAGTTTACCTTGTCCTGAAGAGGGGAAAAAAGTGGGATATATATATATATATAGATATAAACATATGTATAAATTATTTTGTTCTTCAGGACTTCTTCAGGGGATAATCACAGAGTAGATATTTGAGTCCTCTGTTTTGGGATTTGCCAAGGGGCAAGCAGACCAGGCTAGTGTTTGTCTCCCAAAAGATTATCTGAGAATACAAAGGTTGTGCCTTGTCAGATTCCAATTACTTGGGAGGTTTTCATAAGAATCAACACTTTTATGAAATATGGTAATAAATTTAGGACACTTTCAGTTCAGCCTGGGCACCAACTCCAGGCATGGACTGTATATGTGAAGACAGAAATCATGAGAGGGAAAGTGTTAATATTATTTCAGAAAGTATGCCTCATTCCAGTACTTTCAGCATGGACTTTATATCATCTACCCATTGTATCCTTGGCAACTCGACTTGTTATCTAAAGAGACAAAATTGACAACTTAGATTTAAAGTTACAGCTATCATATATTTCTAGGCTTGGATTTGGTCTGGAGCTAGATAGAATGCAAGCTAGAGACCAAAAATATTCCAAAAGTTATTTGATGTGATATAAGGGCATAACAGTGCTCATGATTTTTGACTGGATAAACTCGAAAAAGCTTTATCCAGATGCTCTCCATCGTTCCATAACAAGGAAGATGAATATAAGTTAAGTTTTCTTCAGCGATGAGAGAAGTTCCTCAGAGTAAACAAGTACAAACCAGCAGAAGCAGCCCTTTCTCCCATCACCTTTTTGGTGGGGTTTATATTTCACCCTGGTTATAAAGGAGTCATCATCTTACCTCTTCTTCACATTCAATGTACAGAAGGCAAAAAAAGAAATAAATTGATTGTAAACATTTTCTTGTCAATAAATTTAAAAAGAAAGTTACACTAGAGAATATTCTGAGAGAAAAAAAAACCACCTCTATTTTGAGGAAAAGTTCTAAACATCGCATTATTTTCCCCACAATCATCATACGTTGCCCTTAACAACATTGATACTGCGAATGAAGATTTTATCCATCATACTTTATATTTATGAAGGCTGATGCTACACTGAAGTGAGTTCTTCAAAATATATTATTTTTTCCATATTAGCCTTGAGAGAGTAGTTCCTCAACATTAAATCACAGAATTTAAATTTCTAAATTAATTAGAAAGGGATTTGTGAGTGTCTATAATACGAAGTGTGTAATGAGTTTGAACATAATCTTCATACAGAGAATCCTTTGAAAAACATTTTTTTAAATGTTAAGGTTTCCTTTTGCAGAGGAAAGAAAAAATAAACGTGTGGGTTTAATCTATAAATTAAATTATAAATGAAAACCTACAAGACAACACCCAGGCTCCCAAATGAAAGGCTACATGAAGCAAAACACAAACCATGATTTTTAAAGGAGATCCATTAGAATATCTTTTTTATAAAAAGCAAGTTTTGAATAGACCTTAACCTGACTGGAGTTTTTAACCCTATCAATGACATCCACCCTGTCAAAACAGCTCTGGTCTGTTTTACCTGATCATATCCCAAAACAGCAGGTTTTTTCCTGGTTTGTTTCTTAATGACAAGCTGTTAAAACATAGAGAACCTACGAAACCTAGTATTATCCTCTCCTGCTTTTTTCTTCTAGTACACACTGCCGTCCATCAGAAGAAATAATTAATGGTTCTATTATGTATGAAAATGTCATCCTGTCAGTTCAGCGACTGGTTTGAATAGCTCATATCTGCCACTCATTGATGCCATGCGTGCTCACTGTCCTGAGAGATGACAAAACACTACACCCTTTAGGATTTTTTTTCCCCTCTCTCTAAAGCAGCATTTCACATCTGTGTCTGACAGAAGCGTGAGGAGCTGAGAGAGGCAGACCTTCATCATCCTTCACAGAATAATGTTGCATGGATTAAAAGTTAAGATCTGATGTCTACCGATCCTGTATATTTCCTACAAAAATCTAAAATGTGGAGGCTACCAAAATGTGAAGGGAAATAACTTTTCAGTGTTGGAATAGCACCAGAAAACAGATGGCATTCACTGGATAGCAAATATTTAAATGATGTTTAGATGGGTGCTTAATACTTGAGTTGACTGGGGTTGGTGCATTTGCCTTTTTTTTAATATGTTTTTTGGTTGGGAGGGAAAGATGCGAAGTTCACAGGTTCTTTCTGTTACCTGATAAGGGCAGAATTAACAAAAATCCTGAATGTAAAAGAACTCAGATACTGAAGATACCTGGAAATAAACTAGAAACAACCAATACCACAAGAGCAAAGCAGCAGTGAACAAGAAGACGCTGTGAAAAAGAAATCACAAGACGAGAGTGCACAATGCATTTCAAATAGAAAAAAGCTTCCTATCTGCTGAGTGAGTCTCAGTATATTCTGACAGAGCACAGAGAAAGCTTCAATCAAGTATCTCCTAGGTAAGCTTTTATTTCATATTTGATTGTTTATCACATCAACATATACTTTAATGCATTAAAAATAACTCAATTAATTTAAAATTATTTTACTAACACTGAAGTTTAAATTTTTCAGTGACAGATGTTTGATGTTCTTAGATTTCCTATACTGTAAAAATAACATCTCTCTTTTGATGCTAAGGTTATTCAAAGGAAAAACACTTAAATTATCTCTTTACTTCTATCAGAGTGAAATATTTCCTAAGCTTTAAACCCTTCAAAATATTTAAATACATATTTCCATGCATGACTGTTTAAGAAAGAAATTTTTTGGAAGCCATGCTTCTGTTAATAGCAGCACAGAACATTTACTGCACTTCATTATCTATTTAATCTGGCAAAGCAAACAACATTTTGCACCACAGCAGCAGATGTAAGAGGATATCTTTTATTACAGAATAATAAATCTCTGTTTATATAAAAGAATATTAAATACAACTATAAGTGTTGATCAGTTATTTATGAAAGGTAAACTACAGCACAGTGAGGAAACAGCACCATGTTAATGCACCCCAAGGTACTGTGTACAGAGTGTCAACAAGAAGACTGGACATCCATCCCCAAGTTAAACTATTAAAAAGAAGGTGCAGGTCATCTCATTTTTTTCCCTCATTTACAGCATTCACATGAATCACACAGACATGAATTCTACATGAAAATAGCAGGCAAAACATTTCAGAATGAGATTCTACCATCTATTAGGGCTTGAAAAATGAAAACTATAACTTTTAATCAAAAAATTACACTTGGAAGTCATAGAAAAAGATACAGTTGCTCAGATACAAAAACCTCCCACAACCCTAGAAATTAGAAAAGCATTAAGAATTTCATATCATTTAATATACCACTTATATTATCACACTGGTCAGTTTTGTAATCAACAGCAGCTTTGAAAAACTTCATCTTTGCTGCTACTGTCTTTTATTGTTTTCGCACAATTTTTTCTATTTATTAGGATGCAATATTTCTTCTAGCATTGTTTTAAGTATCTCCTCTACTTCTCTCTGTATCACTTTCCTTGTTTCTATTTAGCACATCTGATTATATGATATTTAATATAACTTTCAGTTCTCTCTGGTTTTTTTTTTCTTTTTATGTTTTGCTAACTTACTAAAACAATATCTCTCTGCCTGATGCTTGCTAAAGGCAGACTAATCTGCCATTCACAAATACCCATTATGAACCCTTCATTTATGTACAAAGCATTTAAGAATTCTAGCAAGTGCTAGAAAACTGAACTTACTTACCAAAGACTGGTAGAATAGTATGAGACTAAAAAACTCAAGTTGATATGAGACAAGGCTCATCATAGTATAAGGACTCAACAACATACTCCCAAAATAATGGCAGGATATGTGAAACAACTTCTGCAAGTAAGGGGTCATCTCATGCATACTTTATATATCTGAAACTTGTTCTACTAGTCACACTTTTCACTGCCATGGCAGGGGGGAAAACCCATTTCTCTAAACACACTTAAGTCTTCTTCTTAATACAGGCGAAGACATTTCTATTATTCTAACCCTTTTCCATTTTCCCATTTGCTGTATTTAATGAGAAATTGATGGAATTTTTGCTAGTGCACCCATAACTCAGCCATTTTGTTGTTGACAGGTTCCAGCACTCTCTATATTTCCCCAGTTTCTGTCCTTTTTCTCTCAATTATTTTTTCCCATGTCTCACTTCACGTATCACCCTGATCCAGTAAGAATTCCTCCTGCCTCCTCACAGCTCCTATACAACATGCACTGATAATTTGTCTCACATCCAAAACACCAGGAAAAAAATCATAAGTGAGGAAGTAGGTTCTGTACAATATAAACTAAAACAATATAGCTGTAAGTTTCAATAGAACCAGTTCATGATTTCCCTAACTTGAACCATCAAAGCCTACTATAACTCAATAATATTTGCAACAAGCAGCAAATGCAATACAGCTTCTGTCAGCTGACTTCAGAAGACAGGTTTGTATCTGCTCGATGTGGTGCAGAATTGGATATTAAAGAAGAGAGAAAAAGAATTGGAATTCACCCCTTATTTCACCAAGTACTGTTCTCATACTAGAAGTTTTGTTAAGTTGAATGTTTTCTGAGTTTTTTGTCTTTTCTTTTGTAAAAGATACTGCTTGTCAGGGCTTAAAAATAAAACAAAACAAACAAACCCCTCCCCCAAAAAACCACCACTTCAAACTCTAAACACACCAGCCAACCAACATCCTTATTTAAGAAAAATCAGGTGATGATTATTCAAAGAAGATCTCAAAAGGCTTACTCAAAAGCTTGTGTTTTAGAAACTTTTGAACTGAGAACTGCACTTAAGGCTTTTTAAACTCTGTCGAAAATATGAGACGGCATATGAGAGGGCATTTCCACTTCCTACAAGTGGAAAGCTTACTTGTAGGAAGAAGAACTGGATACAACTAATATTTTTTTCAATATGTAATATTTATTTATTAATATTTCAAGTCATAAAGATAAATGCTATTTTTAAGTGCATTATTTCTCTCTCGAAGAATTCAGATGTATTAAATAAATGACCAGTTTATCATTAGTTCCAAAACCTAACCTTCTATGAAACCAGAAATAAATATCAAAGAATCACAGTATATGCTGAGTTGAAAGGAACCCACAAGGATCATTGAGTACAACTACTTCCCCTGTACAGGACCATCTCCAAGAATCACACTGGGTGCCCAAGAGTCAAGAAGTGTTTTCCAAAATGTGTAATTATGTAAAATCATATCACCTGAAAGCAGTAAGTCAATATTTATTTTTCCACCTTTATCATAATCAGTTGTTTAAGGATCACTAAGCATCTGACAAGGATATATTTTCATTTCCACTCTGTATTGAGTTGTTTGTATATGTGAAATGAATAAACCACATCACAAAACAACAACAGGCAATTCCCCAAAGAGAGCACATCTGCTTAGCAAAATGGCACATGTGGTCCATACATATGGGACCCCCTTCCCAATTAATTCAACAAGTAACAAATATTAAAGTAGTAAGGTACAGTTTCATAAGTCTTTTAAAAATCATGTGCATTAGACACAAACGAGAAGTGCCAACTGTCCATCCTGGGCAGTTATCAGCTAAAAGAAATCCACAAATAGGAGCACAGACTTGGAGGTACACATATTGCTGAGCTGTTGGCTTATCTTATGCATTCACTTTCACGTCTATCAAAACCACTATGTTACAGGTAAAACATAAGGTACATTTACACTTCCATCCTCTTATTAAAAGAACTTATATAAGCTAATAGAAAGTAAGGGGCGAAATACAGAACTTATGCTCCTATAGTTAAATCACTGATGCAGTAAGTCTATTCCACCTTGAGTTACAAAGGAACACAAAATTCACCATGGCCATTTACATCTCTCTCAAGCCCTTCATTAAATAATCCCCTGACTCCAAAAATTACTGTAATGAGAAAAAAGGCACTAAAACACTTCAAACCATTTGCACTATAAATACATGAGGGTAATATTATGCAGTACTGCCAACCAGGTGGAAAGAGCTATATTTCAAAAAACCAACCTGACTGATATTGGTTATATTCATATATGTATTTTTTCATCAACATTCATATATTTTTTTCGTATATATTTACATATAGAGAGTTGATGCTTTTGGGTTTTTTTCTTGTTGTTGTGCGTTTTTTTTGTTGCTTGTTTGGAGTTTTTTTGGGGGGTTTTTTTGTTTGTTTGGTTGGGGGGGGTTGTTTGTTTTGGGGGGTTGTTTGTTTGGGGTTTTTTGAATAAATAAGCAGAGCCAGTTCACACAAAATCAGTAGATGGCTACAGGTGACAATGCACAGAGCAGACATTCGGGCCTTTATAAGTACAAACTCTGATTTAAAACAGCAGCATGAGGGCCTACATACTTTTATATACTGACATATATATATTTATATTTTTTACAAACATTTAAAACTGGCAGATATAAACTGCTTTGGGAAGGGTCTGGTATAGAGCAGCATCTGCATAAAAGGAAGCTTTGTTACAGCAGATGCAACTGTGTGTTCCTGGCAACTCAACCTGCAGCCCAACAACTTCACAGACATCTGCTCAGCTCATTCCTCTTTGTTTGTGATACCTGGTCCTGGACCAAATTTTAGCTCCCACAAGGGCTGCCTCCACACTTTAAATCTCAATTAACCAAACCTGTATCAGCTTTTCCATTCTTTTTTCTGGTATCAAATTCATGGATCTACAGTTATCTAAATAGTTCCATTTGATAGCATTTGTTCACTTCTAGAAAGACATTCCCTAGTGTTCTTCAATATTTCTGAAACTATGAGACATTAAAAATACCCATTTGTATAGTCTGCCTCAATGACAGTATTGATGCTTTACAAGGAATTCAACTTGCTATTCCTCTGCTATATACTTATATAACAACCAGTGGTGAAGCCAGTGAGCATGCTAAAAATATTAAAATTACAGAAAAGTGAATTCTTTATAGGACCTCAATACCTTCCAACCGTTTCGAACTGACACCATCTCAAACTTTAAAGATTAATTTAGTGATTCTGTAGCTTACAAACAGGGAAGAAAGAAGCACATCACTTGAGAAAGGTCACCAGAAGCTCCCTACAGCCCCAAATTCTGCACAATAACCAAGAGCATGAGTTTAGGGATGATTGAAAACAGGGCACACACACAGGGATACTTCCTCAGAATTATTCTGCCTGCCTCTAGCTATTTGCAGTTCAGGGATTTTTTGAGCCTGAGATAATGTCTTATTTATAAAATAACCCTCAAAGTATTTTTCCAGTTGTTTTTCAACCAGCAAAAAGTTTCAGTTTCCACAAGATCCTGTGACAAATTTCCATATTTAACTATGAGTTACATCAAAAAATACCTTTGCTTTGAATTTGCTGCCAGATAGTTCCATTCAATATTCCCTACTTCTTCCACTAACAGAGACAATAATAATTTATTATTTATTGTACTAATCATTCCGTGATTTCACAGAGGGCTACGGCATACTGATCTCATCTGTCTTTGCAGTTAAAAACCTCTATTTTACTCTACTCATACCATCCTTAGCCATTGCCTATGCCAATTCTTCCATACTGTTGGTTGCCCTGCTGGCCTTTGCTGTATCTTCTCAATACTACTGTTTCCTTGTGGAGCTTCTGGGATCCAAAGTGCAAAAAGCTACACAATGTGCCTGTGTCACTGATTTATATGGTGACACCACGATGTATTTTCTATTTTCTTCTCTGTTCTTTTCCCAGTTTCTGCAGTTCACTTGCTTTCAACTTGCTTCCTCCTCTATTAAGGAGGAATAACAATCATGTGAGATGGCTTTAAATGTATAGGGACTGTTTACATGCACACACACACATACTGTACTTCACTTAATCTTCATCTGCAGACAATTTCATCTGTCATTTTTGTGGGTTTTTTCCCTGCAACTCTCTGCAGTCCTCAGGCTACATGGAATTAGAGGAGAAATAAGATACACACTTTTAAAACTGAACATAACAACACATCAGACCAATGCAAGAGCTTTAGATGATTCTCCATCACTGAAATTCACAGAATCACAGAATGCCTGGAGTTGGAAAGGATCTCTGGAGATCACCTAGTGCACCCTGCTAAACAAGATTCACCTAAAATGGGTTGCACAGGAACTGGTCCAGGCACATTTCGAATATCTCCAGAGAAGCAAGACTCCACAGGAGTCTCTCTAGGCAACAGTTCCAGTGTCCTGGCACCCTTGAAATAGTTTTTTCACATATTCAGATGAAACTTCCTGTGTTTCAGTTTATACCTGCTGCCCCTTGTCTTGTCACTGGACACCACTTGAAAAGAGTCTGGCCCCATCCTTTTGTCATTTGTCCTTCAGATATTTTCGAATGCACTGATGAGGTCCCCTCTCAGTCACCTCTTTTGCAGGCCAAACAGGTCCAACTCCCTCAGCCTTTTCTCATAAGAGATGCTGTCTTGCTGCCCCTTCACTGGACCTGCTCCAGTAACTCTCTGTCTCTCTTGTCCTGAGAAGCCCAGAACTGGGCTCACAGCACTCCAGGTCAGGCCTCACCGGGGCTGAGCAGAGAGGCAGGATCCCCTCCCTTGACCTGCTGGCCGTGCTCTTCCTAATGCAGCTCAGGATCCCACTGGCCTTCTTGGCCACAAGGACACACTGCTGGCTCAGGGACATTTTGTTGTCCACCAGGACCTCCAGGCCCTTCTCCACAGAGCTGCTTCCCAGCAGCTCAGCCCTCAGTCTGTGCTGGGCCATGGGGTTATTCTTCCCCTACGGCATGATCTTAACACTTACCTTTGTTGAATTTCATTAGGCTCCTCTCTGCCCAACTCTCAAGCCTGTCTAGGTCACGGTGGATGGCAGCACAACACTCTGGGGTATTGGCCACTCCTCACAGTTTGGTACTCTGTCCCTCCATGCAGGTCATTGATCAGTAAGTTCGAAAAGACCCAGCACCGAGCCCTGAGATGCAATGCCAGCTACAGCTCACTAACTAGACTCTGTGGCACTGACCACAACCCTCCGATGTCTGCCATCCTGCCAGTTCTCAATCCACTCACTCATCCAGCCTGCATTTCCTGAGCTTAAGTCTGAGGATGCTAAGGGATACATGTCAAAAGCCATGTCAAAGTCAAAGCAGACATGTTTAAATCAAGACTGACAAGAGCTTTTGACAGTAGCTGTACCAAGAGATGGGTCTTAAGTCAAACACTAACTAGTTCACAACTTGCTTTGATGACTGCTCATGTTATTCAGAAAAGTTCACCCAATCACAAAGGGTTTCCTTGGCTTTGTAATCTATAAATTTTACTGGCTATGCTGGGGTTAGCCTTTCATTTAAGATTTGAGAGAACCTTGCCCATTGTCTTTCAGGTCTATAAGGAATTTGAGCTAGAGAACGAAACAACTGCAAGTTGTTTCCTCCTCCTTCCCTTCCTTTCCCTCCCAAACTTTACTTAAACTGATTTTTTTTTAAATTATGATTGCTATTTCACATCTTTTGCAAGTTAAAAAATGAAGGAACTATACTTGATATTTCTTGGTAGTACTTTATCTCTAACATCTAAAAGCAAATAATGGCAAATATTATTTCATTAATAATTAAATTATATATGTTTTAAAAACATCTTGCAAGGAGAGAAGGAAATCGAATAATTTCTAAGTTTAGTTGTGCCCAGCTGTCAGAGCAGAGGTTTTTTTTAATTCATGCTAAAATTTGGACCATAAATATTCTTTTCCTCTACTGAGCAAGTTTGTACAAATAGGTCTTTAATTCATACTCCCTATTTTGCTTCCCAAATGGGTTCTACAGTTCACTTCCTCAGGTTCGTATACTCACTGCAGCAGTAGAAAATGGCAGTATGTTAAAATACTTTAAAGAAGAAAAAATTGCAAATAGAAACCCCCATAATAACAAAGTACTCTTCTATTAATAAATGAGCAGACAAAAGAAGGTTCATATGCACTAAAACAGATAAACTATTCTGAAGCACAGGCACTAAACACAAATAATCACTAGGGTTTTTTTGTTGTTGAGTTGGGTTTTTATAAACAAAAAGATAACATGACCAAATCAAACACTTTAGACACTTTAAAATGTTTTGTCTCTAGCTAAATGTTACTTTACACAGAGATATTTATAAAAACCAATTTTTTTGACAAGCTAAACTGTACTTGTAAAGTAAAGGTATGAGGTCTGATGCTTTCAGATCACATTTCTACAAGTTAATTTAGCCATCTCATATTTGTTGGCAATTTTCCTCTAAGAGGCTAGATTATTCTTCCTGGAGATTTCTACTCCTCCTTCATACTCTTCCTCCTCCTGCTTTTTTCATAATCGAATACAACTCCGAGAAATAAAATTGTCTGTGAGACAGAAAGAGGATATATAAAACAAAGATTAAGGAAACAATTAATAAAGCAATATGAAATTAATAACAGAAGAAACATAAAAGAAGAGGGAGGCAGAACCATGAGGAGTTACACAAAAGAAAATTTAAAGCATGAAAGGCTGTAGATTCTTATTTGCATTAGAAAATTTACTTGTTGTCAATATTCTAACTGCAAATGTACATTAAGATGAATCAGAAGTAGGCATCTGGATTTAATCCAACTTAACCCAGTACACATGCATGTTATCACCCTTACTATTATCAATAGCAATTCTAGTATTTTACTGATTCTGCAAGATCTCTCCCTTCTCACCAGCTGTTCCATTTCATGTTCCTGCCAACTCTTTTGCACCACTCATGTGTCAAATCAGGCAATGAGATCCATATCTGGTGATGGGCCAAAATCCATAATATCACTGAAGTGTCTTTCAAACTTTTTTCTTCAGAAGAGGGGAGATGACCTTAGTTTATTATCGAGGGTAGAAACAAAATATAAAGCAATTTCAACTTCTGTCATGCCAAATTCTATCTTCTAACAACTTTTGAAACATTAAGCACACCTAGAAGGAAAAAAATCCAAACTAACAAGACTCCATTGTAAGGAAGTCAGGGACAAAGTGCTGTTTCCCATTAGAAACCACTTTGGTGTATTTCCTTGGGCATTGGAAAGGTTACAGTGAACACAGCAAAAAGAGTATCTTTAACTATATTTGAATAATACAAATTGTATCGAGTTGCTGTCTGGAACTGTTACTTTTACACCCCTAGCACTTTATTTATTAAAAAAAATTTAACTCAGATTACCTCTTATTACCAGTGAACTGTCAATTTATAACACTTGGCTTTCCAAAACTTCCATTCTGCCAGCATTTTCCCAGCAGAAGGTTAAGCAAGTGTCTTGAATGAAAATTTAGTTGCTATAAATATCTGCAATTATGGCCACTAGCCTTTATGACACAAAAATCAATAGAATTATATCATGATTTTAAATCATTCATATCTTGAAATAGTTCTTCCACCTTGCCCCCTTTTATTTCATGGCAAGCTGATATACAATCTTCAGTGACACATTTTCTGTATATTGAAGCACATGCATACACTCAATCAAAGAAACCCATATTATCACAGGCTGTTTCCAATCAACAGTATAAAAAGAAGTAAAGAGAGTATGATCACTTTTACTATCCAAATTCTCTGCAGCAAATTCAGAAATACCATGCTTTATAAACTCAGACAATGAGTGTGTACTGTCAAAGGAAGGTCATCTGATTCACATTCCAGTAAAGGTTGAAAATTAGTCAGAATCAAAGAAAATATAATTCTTCCCCACTTGCACCCTACTCTGACCCTCAAATATGACTTTTATTAAAAGAGTTTTTAGTTCACAATTTTATACACGCAAGGGCTTGGTTTGCAAGAAGGGACAACAAAGGGATGCAAAGAATTCCCTTGAGGCTGGAATAGACAGTTAATATAACTCTTGTTTTAAAACACACTTTGGCAAGGCTCAATATGCCTTTGACATTCTTTAGGAAAATTACTCGAATCTAGACAAAAAATAAGCTGTTTCGGAAAAAAAAAAATCTTTTAAGTGCTAAGAAGAATCATCTTCCTATACAATACCCAGAAACACTGAAGATGCCACTTCCCTGATGAGCTGAGAGTGAACAATAAATAGGCAAGAGAACATAGAACAGATGAAGGACCAACAAGTGATTTGGACAAAAATATGAGGCAGGGGAAGGGTAAAGAGAAAGCCTAGACTAGAATTTAGATGTAGGAACTAGGAATTCTTGAGCAATAGGATGAGACCAAGGAAAAGAACAACTTCAAACTTAATAGGTGTGGCTAAAGCAGACTAAAACCAAAAACATTAAAAGAAGAGCAGGACAAGGAGAGCCCAAGCCATCAAGACCAGATTTGAGGAGAAATTTCAGGATTACACATGGAATAAGAAGAAAGGAGGAGCTGTAAATGAGGTTAAAGGGAGAAACAGGCACTCCATATCCTTTAGAGCAGTGTCTACTTCACAGCCCTTCTTTGACTCCAAAACTGATGCTTAGAAACAGCAGTGTTCCTTGCAAATGAACTTCTGACACTATTGCTAGAATAGGTTTCACCATCTCTTCTGATGGTGGTTCACATGCAGGCTGATCACAACACTTCTTTGGAACATGAATCAATGAACAAGAAAACATTCCTATCACAGTTATTTTGTTTGTTAACAGATATTAGGAATAAATGCACAGTTATGAGAAACAGAACAGCAAATGCAGTCTGGTTTCTACAGTTAAACTCATCTGCTACACCTGATAGTCTTATCATTTTCACCATAAACAAAAACTTCTAATTTTAGAAAACTTTGTAGAATTTCTGTTTCTACTTTATTTCTTTCTCTAATGTAAACTGCTGAGAGATGGAACAAAAATATTACAATTAAAACAAACACAGATCCTCCAAATCAATATATTTTAGTATTACCATAGAAGTGATATCTATTAATGTCATTATTGGAAAAGAACCAGTATTTTATCAATAAGCAAAAGAATGTCTCTACTTTAAAAAGTTTACAGTCTAATTCAAGTGATTTTACAGTGGTCAGAATTTATAAGAATCAAAAGTGTAAAAAGGAAACCAAAAGAAAAAAATCAAATCAATCAAAATTAATATGCAGCACTAATGAAAATCAAAAAGTTTAAAAAAAAATCAAAGTAGTGAATGGAACAAAAAAAAAAGCAGCAAAAGTAGGAGAAAGTGAACAAGAATGTCATGGCAATAACCCACTGAACTTTGGAAAAGAATACTGGAATAAGAAATGTACCATCTGAATAGAAGAGTCAGAGTAATTCAGTTTTGGTTAGGGGATTTCAGTGGCAGAAATGTCAGAGATGATGTGGGAGAAACACAGATGACCAAGATGAGGCCTAGTCAGGCAGAACAGTTTTAGGGCTTTGTAAAAACAAAGGACATTATTAAACTACAGAAACAGTCAATCAGGTGAAAAGACATTTTTATCTAGGTCTCAAGCCTAGAAATTCAAGTAGCGTATATGAGAACAGCAAGACATGAATAAGGAGAAATTGCTCCACATTTAAATATACTGATTTGTGATCACATAACCAAAACATACTTCAACACAATTCATCAGAATTACCATCAATATAAAGTAGCATCAAAAGATTAAGGACCCAGTGTTAGAGAAGGATATTGGTCCGAAAACCGTTTAAATCCAGAAATCTGGAACTTCACAAATAAATGACTGCACTCAAGATGTGAAAAATTAAAAGAATGGGGAAAAGCTTACCACACTGATTTTTAATGGGAACAAAATTTAACCCCTTTAGCCTATCAATCTTACTCTATTCAATTCTAAATCATAAAACATCCAAAGTTCTCTGAAATACTGAAACCAGTACCATAATTACTTACCAGTAATTATACAGTACTATCACTGATATGTAAAGCCACATAGTTCTAAGATATCAGAATGTTAAAATGAAGACATGTTATCCTATATTTATATTCAAATCATGGAGTCACGTTATACTTCCATACTTCAATCATAGTTTTGGTTATATTTTAGATAAAACTTAGGAGGGAAGAAGGCACAGATATGAAAGCATATATAATGAGCACAGACTACCTATTACAGGAAAACACATTTATCAAGAAAATGTAATTAATACTAAAAATCTGGCATGTCTTATTTTTAGTTCAGACAAAAAAAAAAGACAGCTTGGCTTGTCTGATTAGAAAAAAAAAAGATGAATTTCTGTAATGTTAGGAACAGTTTAGGAAGAAGCACTGAGCAGATGGAGAACCAGCTTTCACTGATGCCAGGTCCTGTGATTTCAATGCAAATCTTTATTGTGGAAGGGTTTTTTTTCTGTTTGTTTGGGAGAAGAAAAGGAGTACAGGAAAGACCATTTTTTTGTTGATTTCAGATACCTACAGGTACATAACCTAGAAGTATCTCTTAGGTCTAGTAACAAGTCCAAAGTTGCAGACTGCCTGTTGCAAATAAAACATGTGGAAGTGAAACGAGTGGAAATGAGACCACTTGGATATGAACCCTCCACAGATGGTACCAGAGGACCATCAAAAAGGAAATGAAAGTTCTGATGTGCTGAAATGGGGCTAGAAGGAAAAGCAGGATAGGAGAGCATGTCATGGAAACTCAGAGAATGTTTAGGGAATGAGGTAGTGAAAAACAGAGAACATAAAGAAGGATGGAAGTAAAGCACATGCCCTACCTATTTATGTCAGGAGCACACAAACTAGCAATATTTAAGTGACCTGTTACCAACCCTTAGTGCAACAGTGCAATCACCTTTCAAGACCTGGCACCTGTATCTTAAAGATGATGATAAGTGATAAGAAGTAACCAATATTTCTATGTTCCACACAGAGGTTCTGTCACTTGGGGAACAGTAAGAATATGGAAGTTTTGCATCAGTTGAACTTCTTGGCCAATTTCTGGCCAAGAAGTAGCTGGGCTGTCAAGCAAGTACCACTGAAAAATGGGACCCTGATATATACAGTAATCCAAATCACCAATGAGTTAGGCATTTCTGTAAAGAAAACCAATTTCCAGCTATTCTCTATAATTTTAAAACTCAAAGGATTCTTTTTTAGTACTTGAACTATGCCCTGCTATTGCCATTCTTTTTGTTTGAGCAGAATTACCATTAAAAAAAGAAAACTGATTCACTCTTCACTCAAATTTTTCTTTTTTCAAAAAAACTTGGAAAACTCTCTACTTGAAATGGAAAAGTTAAAGGAAAACCTACTTTTAATGCAAGCCTTGCTCCACAAGTCTATCTGTTTAGGTTTTTCAAGATGGCCAAAGGTCTTTTGTGTGCTTCGAATTCTCAAGCATGTACTGACCATGCAAATGACAAAAATGCAGAAATGCATTACAATAGACATACCAAAATTAAACACAGACCCAAAAGAAAGAGGTTAAAAAAACAGATCAAGTGTTTAGGGAAGGGAATGTAACTGTTACCTCATAATTGTTATACCTACTGTTCATTACTATTATGCTCCAGTGACTGTTCTTTTGATTTTTATTCTACATTTTTTATTGTATTTAACTGCTAGGTACTTACAGAAATTATACGTACTATTACCATAAATTATATGTATTATTACAATATCAAAACCATTCTCCCAGTTTTATTTGAACTGCACAGCATTTCTCCATCTTAATCTTTAATGCACCAGAATTATTCAGCCATGGCCTAAAAAACTAAATGTGAAAAAATTCATGTCCAAAATGATATTTTTTCATCTTGATAATCATCATCTTGCAATCCAAGTATTGTTGTTGAGACAGGTATGTTGGCAATTTTTGGCTGGTTTACTGCTAATGCCTACCACATTTAAAGAAAATTAATCAAGTGCCTGGATACATTTTGATCAGCTCTATAATGATATTTTAAAAATATATTTTTAAAGAATCTATTCACAGCCAAAAATCTGATGAACAACTTAAGTCTACTGTAGGTCACTTAACCCTCATCTGTCAAATAATGAGGGCAGCTCTTCAAACATGGCAAGATTCTGCTCGCAAAGTAAGATTATCCTATCACTTCCACTTCTCTTGCCCTTTATGCTTCAACAGCATTTTTACAAAATTGATTCAAGGCCCATTCCCTGAAGGCTTCACAATGGGACTTGTATTTTATATCAGCTAGACAAAAGCAACACAGAAAAGTTTGCTATATCCAAGATAATTAAAAATAATTAAATTTTAAAAAGCTGGAAAAAAGAAACATACTTAAAAACTTAAGCTGAACCCAGTTCACCTATTTTACACAAAAATATAATAAGCCCTAATAAAGAAGCTCCATCAGGCCAGTGACATCAACTGTTATCAAAGGCACCTGGCAGTTCTTAAGACTATTTTCAGCTGCCTTTTTAACTATTCAGTATGAAATTTTCATGGTCTATTGTCTGCTTCAGGTGGCTTTTCCTTATCCTCCCCTTACCACCACCTTGTAAGGGAACCCAGAGAATGATGAACATTTTTGTGTGAAAGCACTTGAGAAACTGTAACCACTTTCCTGCCCTGAATCAGTAACTTGAAGTCAGACTGCACAATGATTTTGCATGAAAGAGGTACACACTGTGCATTTTGTGAAAAATCTGACCTGACTTAGCCAAGCTACAAGCTTCTAGAAATCTGATTTTGTATCTAATTTTCACAAGATCTGCTGAAGCTTAACAACCAGTCACCGCATCTACCTCCTCAGTGGTCTTCCGCATGTCATCCCAATGTGCAAGGCAACTGAATTAAGTTGCCTCCTACTTTCAGTTTTGAGTGAGAGTCAGATTTTCCACTGTAGGAGAAGCCTGCGTTTAACAGGCTTCAGGTAGAACACTGACCACAAATTGTCACCCTGCATATTTTGCAGCCTCACCTATGGTGATATCCCTAACACAGTTGAAAACAATGGTCTGTCACTTTACATTGTTGGGAAACTTGAGAAGAATTTTAGGGATACTGACAGAGAATGTGGAGAGAAGATGGAAAAAAACAGTTTATAATGGAGACCAGAACTGGAAGCTTGAAAGAATAAACTGGGATTGACTAGACAAGGAAAGAAACTACGAGGAACATAATAAGATGTGGTAGTGAATGAAACCAAAGGAGCAATGTCAAGCACGACAACTAAGACTTGGGGATCACCAGGACTGGAAAGAATGAGGGACAGATATTCTGCATCTGACAAAATTTAGAAGAATTGTATTTTAATAAATATACATGGAAGGGAGCTGGCTCACCACAAAAGACTGAAAAAAGATCCACCAACAGAAAACAACAAACAGAAAAAACAACAGAAGGAAGGAAGAGTGAGATGAATTAGTAGGCATGCAAGGGCTGACAGTAGAGAAAGAAAATGCAGTCAAGAGATGGCCTGGGACTAGTCAGGCCTAAATATCAGATTGAAAAGGCAGAGTCAGTGCCACACTAGACATTGGCACGAGGCAGAGAAAGCTGGAACTATAAGCAAAAACCTAAAAACACAGTGTTTGTCTTCAGAACCAATTGAAAGACATAACACAAACATCCTACATTTTACATTCTCTGCAAGTATGTACAAACTCCCTTCTTCTCCTCCGACCTCCACTTTCCACCTTCCTCTGCTAACAACAAAAATGTAGCATAATAATGCATAACTTTGTTCCTTTCTTAATTCAAGCAACAGTAATATTAATTACATTTAAAAGCTCTAATCCTAATTATCAACATGACACCCATATCACATAATATCTCATTTTGCTATTTTTAGGTTGATTTTAAGTAAAGAATTACACATAGATGCACTTATACATGATATTAAACAAATAAGTACCAAGGACTTTTAATTCCTTGGACATCAGCAATTCCTCCATTTAACTTTGTCACCAGCATTAATTCTGTCTTTATTACGTTATCCCAAATTATTTTTTCTATGTTATCTCATTCAATTAATAGCATATTTTCTGAGATAAGACAAGTTTTATCTTGAAGGATGACACTCTCTTTAAGACCCTGCATTCAATATTACAGAACCTAACCATTACACAGGAAGGAGAACAGGTTTTTAATCTGAGCTTTTGCCAAAGAATTCTTAACTGGCTGTATTAATTACATAGTTGTGTACTAATAGTAAATAACAAGATTTTAAGACTCTTTAAAGGTTTTGTATTAATGAAAAATTGGAAATTTAACTCCATTCCCTCTCCTGTACTCCCTGCTTGTTGCAATTAAATTGGATTCATTCTGCATCTTCAGAATGCTGAACAGCAATATACTAACAACAGCAATTATCAAATAAAGCAGATGTGTGAGCTTCTTCTCAGACCACTACAAATAAATTACTGTATTCCCAGTTTTCACACATCAGCCAAAGAAACTAAAGAACAATGAACACTGCTGACACAAACTGATTTTTTATGTGACTCCAAGAAATCTGCATTATTGTTTACAAGGTACTTTTTTTTCCTCTTAAAGAAAGTACTTTATTCTACTGCAGTTTCTTATTGATTTATTTCACTCTAGAGAACAGTAACAATATATCCTAAAATAAAGCACTCTCTAAATCAAAGATTTAGAAACAAGAAATAGGATGAATATATGAATATTACCTTCCAATATTATCATTTGAGGCATTAAGAGAATCTAAAGAGTAAAATAAATGGGGTAGTAATACATGTGTTGAAGTATAACTCATGAAAAATACAAATTAGTAGAGCTGAATCATATTTTGTTATACCCTCAGTTCAAAAGTACTATTTTTCAGAACATTTTAAAGACATTCTGAAGGTTAACTATTGAGTTATTGAAGTTATTAAAAAGCTGAACCATGGAGACATGGCAGCTCAGGATAGGTCTCTTGCTTTAAAAAGTTTTGAATTACTCTGTCTACTTTGCTCCCTAGACTCTGTTAGATACACATTTCTGAGATCCATACTATGTGCCTTGACTCCACCATTGTTTGCCATCCAACACAAGATTTAGAGAAGTTAATACACATTTCATGATACTGTGATTAAAATCTGACAGCTTAGGCCCAACTTTACAATGTTCATGTGAAACAGAACTTCAGAAATTGATTCTTGCACAAAGAAACAAATTTCTGTTCTTTGTTTCTTTACTGAAGCTAACTTCTAACTTACCCTACCAAGCTGTGACTGAAAAATCCAATTATTTAGATTTGAGAGATTGCAGAATTTCCAAGGTACTACAAAAACTGCCATAATACATTATTTGCAGCTTTTTACTGAACCGTATTCCAACACAATGGCACATCAAGAGTTTCTAAAATAATTTTAGGTAACTGTTTTTAGTGTAACAACCCTATACTATTAATGTATGGCTGAATAACGCCAGGATCTAGTACAGACTCTCCCTCCACCTCCTCCTTCATTATCTCCTCTAAACAGAGGAAAACAACTGGTCATTATTTTCAAGTAGAGCAACACTTGCTATCCATACACACATCTCTACAGTGCTGATCACAAATCTCTGTTGAAACAAACAAGAGCAAGCAGCTGCCTGACTGTTTGTTGTGTTTAGTCATACCAGCAACCTTTTTTGTTTCCTGGAAAGCAATCCAATGACCAAGATCAGCAAGAATAAGTTCAATGTTACTGGATGCTGCACACTATCGGACCCATCTTTGCATCAGAAGGCTATAAATGCACTAGCCACCATCCCTCTCTTACTCCCCATCTGTCACAGCTCAGCGCAGCCTGTACGCTATGAGGCTGCACCCATGGAGACTTTCAACACTCTTAAATGCATAAACGGCAGACTTACTGAGGCAGATAGGAATGGTATTCTAGGGTGGAGTTTCATCATCAAGGACAACAGCCAGAAAAGTAGTCAAGTCTCAAAATGCAAAACTAAAAAACCCTAGGGATTGGAAAATGCTTACCTGCTGAGCTAAGCAAAACACTGAAGTCTGTTCCTCTCTGTGACTCCCCAGTTTCACTCTGTCCCTCTTTTTCTGTATCCTCATAGCGGCTCCAGTTAGAAAATAACTTTCTTCTTGAATAGCATTTCACTTCTTCCTTCTCTTCTTCATGTCGCGCTTCGGTATCATCATCCTCCTCTACCTGTGACATTTAAATGGACAGTTAAGCCATTGCAACTTAACAGCATTTTGTTCTGTATTTAAACAATCATTCATACAAACAATACAAACCATAGAAATAAACCCCAGAAAGACAAATCCATCTGGATCCCCACATACATTTTAGGTGGTACTATCTTTGTGAACTGTATGCAATTCATTAAGAATGTAACTAAAAGCACCAAGTAAAGCTTCAGCTCTTACAGGGGATCAAGCAGTGACACTGATACAAGTTCCACTACTTTCCCTCCTAGTCTGAAAATTCATAATGACTAGCCTTCTTCCTAAAACTGAGAGCAATGGATACAGAGTGAAACTAAGAATTTAAACCAAGTATCTCTGTCCAAGTGCTGCAGTGATACAGGTATTAACTGAAAAAAACAATGTTTGTAGAGTGGAATAGGAAAAGATACATTCTGCAGACAAGCATTTTGAAAATGATGATTTATGTAAGAATTTCCATTGTAATTGACTATAGAGTCAAGTAATACGGAATAATTAATCAAATTTCATTTCCTTCATGAAAGCTATTTTATGGAAATAGACATGAAAAAATTAAATACACTGCTAGCAGTCAATCTACTAATCTTAACCTCTGTCCTAGGGTCAAAAGGAGAATTTATTGCAGAGTCAACTTAAGATATAAGCAAAATAGGCATTTGCCACAAGTGCTCAAAAGATGTGGAAAACTCTCCCGTCTTGAATTCTCTATATATGCAGGTCTCCCAGAGCTTGGGTTTTAGCTGAAATGACTGTTGCTTCACAAAAAGAAAGATTTGCTTCCTGTAGGGAGGAGCACTCAACAGGCAAGAGATTAAATCTGTCGCAATTACACAAACACACTCTCAGGTGTCAAACAGATGACAAAAAGGAAAATATTCTGTGCATTCTCACTGGTTCTGTGCAATTTTCAGGTAAATTCTCTTTTCTTTGTATTCATCAGATAAATACACTAAAATGGTTGTTGTAGGTAAACAGCTGGTTATGTGAACAACTGGATGAAGTGACAACTACATTACTGGAAACTGAGGCAGAGCTGTAATTTCCATACAACAAAGGCCAAATCCATTTACATGGATTTCTTATTTCTTCTCTATTCTTCTAAAACTTATTTCTTCTCTATTCTTCTCCTATGAAATTAATGATTTGCTATAATCCAGCAAACCTAGTGAAATCCAGTGCGCAAAATAACTTGGAGCTGATATAATTCACAGGTCAAAGTAAGAACTGTGCTACAAAGATAAAAATAAAGTACAAAACTGATCTAAGAAAATATCAGAATCATCTTAATCAACTATGACATTATGGATTATTACTTCATGTAGACTTGTTTGAAGAATTCACTCCTTTCAGCTGTAAACATAAAAAACCCAGGAGTATCACTCCCCTAGTTCAACAAGCTTCCAGTAAACTAGTATGGATACAAATGTTTTCTCTTAAACCAGACTAAATTCTTTTTCACTTTCTGTTATTAGCTATTCTATACAGTGCACCTCAAGGAAATTTCACTTCTTAGAAGTGAAATAGTTAACTTCAAGAAATAAGCCACAAATTCTCAGGAGTATTAACAGTAGCTGTGCAACCTGGTTCCTCAATCCTGAGGCTTACTGTTAAAACAAGTAAACTTCAAATAAAAGCCTGCTTCCATTTCCAATAAATACTTCATGGAAAATCTTAAATGATGCACCACCAAGCTACAAAACAAAACTGCAAATAATCACAATTGAATTGTCAACATTCAATCAATTTAAAGATGTGTTAAAATTTTCAAATTCATTAAAAAACTTATCAGTGAAACTTCAGAAAATAGTTTGCTTCTACCATCTCATAAGACAGCTACCAAGTAACAACCCCAGAAAGTCAGAAACATACACCTTAATCATCTTTCTCTTAGCTGCCTATTCAGCTACACCATATGCTACTAACATTGTCACCCCACCTTACTGAAAATGTCTTAATCAGTACAGAGCAAACATCTGTCCTATGTGTAATAAAATAAACTACCCTCTTGCCACATTGTCAAATAACAAAAGATACAAGCTGAAACAAATTCTAGAAGCCAACTCAGATACAACCTTTAAAAAGTATTACTCACATAAGGAGAAAAACATAGGTCTTTAAATAGTATTAAACTATCTACATGTTATTGCTCAGTGTTCTAACACTACATGACACCACAGGAGGTATAGCATCTATCTGCCTCAGTTCCAGATAATAATGCATCACCATTTGCACATTTCATTGGAATTTTCAAAGTGTGGAAAGCGTGCAAAAACCCAGCTGAACAAAACCAGGAAACCTTTGGACTATTTTGCATATCAGAAAAATGAAAAAAAATGTGCATAATATTCCACCTAAACACTAAAGCACTCAAACAACAGAGGAACTTGCACAATTTGTGGTCTTCTGCTGAGCAATGCATTTTTATCCTTTATGAGAGCCTGTGACTGCACTTTTCTTCTAAAGAAAAGCAAAATGCATAGCACAAATGACCACAATCTGCAGTCTAATAGAGCAAAAAAATACTTTAGTACACTAATTTTACATACAGGGTTGGGAACAGAAAATATAGGAAAGTGGGCTTTTTGTTTAACTTTTGTTACAGATGAGAACACGTTGATGCACGTGGTTCAGGAATGAAGGTGTTTTAATGAAGTAAACATTGTTCTGAACAAGTAATTTCCCCTGGGGCCATCCTTCTGCACTACCCTGGAACCCAGAGTGGTTTGGATCAAAGTACACAATGGAGTAAGTGCAACAGTGACCTCTTGCATCCCGCTTCAATTACTCAACCACCATTCACTGTAAGTGCAATCAGTCCTGGCATGTTAAGTACACGTGCCCAAGCACTCAACAATAATTGTTGAGCTCATAGCCCTTTAACAAAATAAAACTCAAAGTGCATTAAAAGTCAGGGCTTCCATTAAGATTTTCTAAAACTGAACTTATTACCCTTAGGAAGCCACAGGAGCTAGAGCTTATAGCCTTCTTCCTGCTCAATTCTGGTTACACTGCAGGAAAAATTTAAAACTCTTTTTTGTCGGTACTTTGAATATTCTACAGTAACAGAAACATCAGATCTCAGGCTTACCTTTCTTTGGGCTAACTGCTGTTCCCTATCATGAAGGTATCATGCATTATCAGATTTCCTTTCTTATTTATTTTGTAGCATTCCTCCCAGTTCTCTTCCCAATATGTCACCTTACAGTATGTAAACCTAATTTGAGCTTTTTTGTTCATCTCTTAGAAAGAGCATAGCTATTTGTCTTCTTCACTTCCTTCCCAAATTACCTTTAGAAACTCTTCAAAATTATATTGATCAAGTGCTACTTTTCCCCTTTGTTACTTAATCTCTGTATTACTGTTTTGAATATTACAGCTACAACATATTCACATTTCCTTAATCTTTCCCATTCTTAATTAGGGACACTCACCTACAATACCCCAGACATCATATATATCCACTCAGAGTCACAATAAACAGTCACTGCCATATGGGGACCCCATGCATACTCATGGTCACTCATAACCACTGTCTGTTCCCTACAATTGCTGCTCTCACAACAATCAACAGCACACACCAATTCCTTGAATAAACTTCTGTCTTGATTCCCTCTTCCCTTCATGGAAACTGCTGTACAGCTATGGTCAATGCAAGGACATTAACGCTTATCTAGATGTCTCAATCCCATTTTCTCTTCTCATCAGGGTAAAAGGCTAGCAAGACAAAATGAAAATATTCTCTGGGTTGAATCTGATCCAGATTATCACCTGCATCATGAATGAACATATATCTTTTTTCTCATTTATATTTCAAATGCTAAGGTGTATATGCAGAGACAATTTATCTTTTGGTCCTCATCCTAACTTTGGCAGCAACTCTTGAGACCAAATTTTCACAGAAGGGACTTCTAAGTCAAAGGGTCAAAAAAAAGTATATAGTTAAGCAGCAAAGCCATTCACGATCTCAACACCTTAAATTATTTCACAGAATGGAAGTCTGTATATGGAGGCTTGCATGCATGTAAATTAGTAAGGCAGTTTGGCTGATACTGACTTCTTCGTGGTTCTTCTGGGCAGACATAAGTGGAAATGTTAAAGACTGTTATTCTTTAATGTTAGAGACACTCACTCTTTAATGACTTAAATTGCTCTTGGAAAAACATACTTGCTTTTAATTTCATGGTTCAGTTATTGGTAGTATAACCAAACAAGAGTAATGGGATTACACCATGAATTATCTTAGTACATTACAGATACAACACAATCTCAAAAATAATTCCTTTTTTAACAACAGTGCTCATTAAATGCACTTTATTTACACTTAAATCCAAAAAGGTACAGGAGAATCCCCTGACAATTTATGTATGACTATAATTGATAGGCTAATACCTCACAATAGTTATACACAGCATAAAAATCTTCAAAAGTTTTCTTATTTTATACAATTAACTAATTAAAACTCATATATATATATATATAGACACATACATACATATATGTACATATCCCTCTTTTTGTAAGTAATTACTTGACAAAGGAATGCATCATCTGGTTTATTGTGGTGGAAATTTAACAGACTCTCTAATGAACTGTATGGTATACTAAAGAAAAACAGACTATATTCAGAACTATGGCAAATGGAATCAGAACTTGCTCTTCAGCTGGACCAAAACTCCACCTCCTAAAATATTCTTTGTACTCTTTAAAGTTTTAACATGATCAAGAAGCAGGGCTACAAAGTGTCCTGCATCTTTCTCATAAATCACTATTAACATTTCCACAAGCTAAAGCCATATTCTGTACAAATCTTATGCCTCACTGAATCGAAATGAGAACTTCTGTTAGGAGCTAAATCTCTCCCTTAGATTCACTGAGACAGGGAAAAAGCCCCACAGGCAAACAGCTTGGTTATTTTGTTTGTAACTGCTGATCTAAATGGCAGACCACCTTCTCTTTCAAAGACCTAGAAAAGAATCCATAAATCCTGACGCTTACTCTTCACTGCCCTCTCAGAAGTATCTCCATGACCTGCTAGTATATGATTAGCACATGGTCCTTCAAATGAGAGCCTTACAGGGGCAAAATGAACCAATCTAATACACGCTGGTCAAATTTCATACTGCAACTTTCAGAGACCCAGTTTGAAAACTGTTGACCTGTAGATAAATTAAACTTAATAACTATGCACTGTAGGTTAGTAAGACTTTATTCTTGGCAAAGCCTGCCAAGTAATTATTTATTTCAGAAAGTGCATATTTGAGGGTGCTGCTCATTAGATACAGGATTTTCCAAACTACAAAGCCACTAGCTAAAATTTCACTCTACTGATTTAGATTAAAACTCCAAACGGAAGGATGCTTGATGGGGTAAAATGTGAGAACAGTATCATTATAAATTCAATACTCATTCTGCACTAACTGGAAAATTTGGCAGAGTATCAATGACGAGTTGCATTAGCTGTAGAAGTAGCCCTTTGCCTCTCTTCCCCAAGGCTGTCCCATGCTGTGAACAAGGAGTCTGCAGGAAGTTTGTCCAGCTGCTGTCTGTAGATAATGAGACTTTTGATTTTCTAAACTTGCCAAGCTAATACATTTCCACCAACAGAAATTCAACTTGTATTTTTTTTTTAATTCAGTGGAAATGACTTTATGAAAGTTACTGGCAACTATGTAAACCCATCAAGGAATTTACACAAAATTATCATATGGACCTACACAAAACGTGGCAGCTCTTCTACCCTCAAATTTTCAGTAACTTTAAAAAGCTGATTGCTGTCTTTCGAACAACAGTCAAAAATATGAGTGCAAACATAAAATAGGAGCCTTTGTCTTGACAGAAATTAAAGATTTCAAGAAAACCTTACAAAGTACATTGCCAGAAAGGTTACAGAATTTTCAGTAAGATTACTGATTATTCCTATGTATAGGCTGTACTTGGCAAAAACCAGAAGGTTTATATATTGCATACATATGGATCCACATATGTGAATGTTGCATGTCTTATTCTAAAACCAAGTTACACTTTGTATTCTGGAGTGGTAAAGGAAATCTTCTGGAGAAAGATAATTGTTTTTACCAAATCTGCTGTTCTTAAAAATAAGTTTCCTAAGCTGCATTAGAGACTGACAATATCCTAAAACTGTTTCAATTCTTATGTGTTAATGTCACAGTATTATAAAGTAATCCAATCTGAAAGAGATTGCAAGAGGTCATCTTGTCCAACTGCCTACTCAAAAGAAGGTCAAAACTGAAACCAGACCATGTAGGCTGGGGCTTTGTCTACTCAGGGCTTGAAAACCTCCAACAGTCTACTTAATCCTTAGTATTTCATTTTGCTGTTTTATTCCAGCACTTCTAAAATTGCAAAAGCAGTTGTATTAACAGCTTTAACAAGAACTTGTAAAGAACACACATGAGGAGTTCTGAGACATCAAGAAAGCAAAATTTATTGAGGGGAAATATTCACCTCAACACTTAAATAAGTGATGCTTTAAAGGATATTGCTATTTTACTAGTCTTCATGAGGCAATGGGTAAGAGAGCCTCTCTCAATAAATGTATCTGTTATAAACTTCTACATATTGAAAAGCTTTGTAGTTCTGCAACTGTATCAATGATGAAGTAAAAGCACAATAAATTATGTAAAAAGCTCAGTCAAAGCATCCATCTGTGGAACAGAGCAAAATTTTATTCTAACTCAGAGTTTATTTCATAAACTTGGAACGAAGTCTGCTCAAAAGAGCAAGGTTTACAGAAGACCTTAGTTATAATGACAAGTCTAATGTTTATTTAACAACCCCTACATGCACACAGCTTTAGAACAAAGCCAACAAAAATCCAGCAACTGCACCAAGATCAAAAACAACAAGAAGAAGCTTCAGGGTTTCTCATGCAAGGAGAAGTACAGGGCAAAGTTTCTCAACAGATCTATTTTTTGCCACAATGAAAATAGAAAAAAATAAACCAACAACCCCCCCAAAAAACCTCTAAAAAGATTTCTGCTCTGCTATATTACATATGAAAGGAAACCTCCAAAGTTTACATTTTAATAACAACAAAACTATCGCCTACCTTTAAATTCAAAATTATTTGATAAGAGATAGTAACAAGTTAAAAGTTTAGGGCTTTTTAAAAATGCATCTATTTTGTAAAAAAGAAAGCACATAGGTGTAAGACATTCTTTTTCTACATATTTCAAAACATAGAAATAGCTTAGTGATATTCACCCACACTGTTCTATTTTCAATTGTCACAGCATTAAAGAAGAAAAAATTCTGAAAGACACCAAACAGAAGAGGTTTGTTTGAAATTATATCCCTAAACTGATAGAAACTTAATCAATAGTTTCCTTCTCTCTTCTACTTCTAACCTTCAGCCAGCTTCAGTTCCTTTGTCCGTTCACAGCAGAGTCAGACAAGCACAAATAATGGTTAGATAGGCTGGAAGCGTGCCATGATACATGGGAACTAGGAAGCAGGTCCTTCCTTCATATCTGCCAGCAGTTATCTGTTAGACTGGCTAAGTGTACTCATAAGCCTATCTTCGGTTTTAATTTCCTGAAACTCCCTTTTCTAAAGTAAATTTTGTTTTCCCATTAAAGAGTTACAGATTCCCCACTACTAGTCCTAGTCACATAATACATGTGGACATATAGGTGTCCTTTGTCAAAGTTATACAGTTTTAAAAATATCCTTTGCTACAAATATTTATGTTGGTTTTAAAGTAGTTATTCAGATGTGTAAGACATCATTTTACAGGCTCTATATGCAAGTACTCGTGTTCGGTTCACAATGGGGAAATTCTATCCTGATTTTAAATTAAAGCTGCCAACATCTGTCACTTTTCCAGATCAACCATCATACAATAATAGCTTATTCGAAACATGTCAGTATTTACATAATGAAAATTAAAGCTGCAAAAGGAGACACTCTACCAACTTGAAGCCCTATAAAGATCCCGCATAAGAAATTCCAGACAACAGCATTTTGTTTTTCTCACCTCTTTCACTTTACCTGCAACATTGTCAGTAGCATAGGTGCTACATTTTTCATCTTTCATTACTAATGGATTGCCATTTCATAAATATAATTTCACATGCTACCAAAAAACCTCACATCTCTATTACCCCTCTATCAACAAACTAGCAAACCCAGCCATTAAGCATTTTTAAATTGAAATGCATTATTACATTTATGGCATGGCACATTGAAGCACTAAAACCTGACTTACAAATAGCCTGATTTGACAATATTTTCAGTAAGGGGCGTAAAAAAGGGGTACTTTTTAGGACCAACAGAGAGTCACACAGTAAATCAATGAACACTAAGTTATTAAAAAGATACTAAGGATAAAAAGCAGTTTGTCTGATGTGCAAAGAAAATACATAATTATAACCCAGAATGCGAAATCCCACATCAAGAAACAAACAAGCAGGATAGCTATATTCAATTACACAAATTATAAAAATAATTGAGTCATGCTAAACAAAATAACCACGTATTACAGCAATGCTACATCAAAAAGATGCTATCCTCAACTCAGAGACTTTTAAACAGCATTTCCAAGACCAATACTACAATAAATTTCTTTCTTTATATAGTGGAAAATCAGAAAAGGTGCAGAGAGTATTAACTCCCCACTTGACAGACACCAAAACCTTTCTTCTTCCTTGTGTTTTAAATTACATGAGAAATGTATAGGCTGATCCATTTTCTTAGGTATCTGCAAACCAGCCAACTCAGTGATACAAGGAAAGGAGAAATTAGTGAAATAGTAATTCATCAAGGATATGAATTTAAGAGATTGTAACCCTGCCTCACAGTCAAGGCAGGATCTCCCTGACAGAATACCCAAGTGGTGAAAAAAAAGCAGCTACTTCCACCCTCCATTATCAACTTGCCTCGCACAAGTCAGTAGCACCTTTCCTAGAACAAACTCAGCTGAAAAAGAACTGATCATCTGGAGTTCTCTCAGGCACTGTGCAAGGTGTTGTCCCATAATGTAGTGAATTATGGCCAAATGTCTGATTTGTGGTGGGTTTGCCTTTGAAAGTGATAGACTTGTGCTGAATCCACGTGCACTGTATTTAAAATACAGCTGTATCATGCACAATGCGTCTCTACAACGCTGCCCCAAAACAAAAGGCACACACACCCCATTTTTAAGCTCTTTCAGTACAATAGCTCAAAGATGGTAAAGGCAGTAGTATCCCAGAGCATGTTCTCCAACTCCTATACCACAGCCTGAGAATTAATGATAAGTGTGTTTGGGGACTCTTGTCTATACATCAATGATAAAAGTTGTAGAGACACCACACTGTCTTGACTCAGGTAAGTCAGAAGCAGAATTATTAATCATCAATGTGTGGCATGCACTCAGCCTCAAAGCAGTGCATTTTGGACAGAAACAACATTTTCTCCAGCAAAAATAGTTCTGCTTGTCCTGCAATGAACTGAGAATAGATGGGGTTTGCGGCAAAAGAGAGAGGAGTGCCAAAACAAAGCAAAGAGATGTGTGAATAAATACAATCCATGTTTCTTCAGCTATTGCACAACAACAGCATTTTATCCAGAAAGTGGAAATAAATTCAATTCCCTTTTCTGCACAAATGTATCCCAAGTTGCACCTCCCACTTCCCATGAGAATACAGTGGTTTTACACGCTCTGGAGCAGGAGATCTAGCCTCTTTCCTCAGCCAGTGCTTTGTACAGCACCTGGACACTTCCAGTAGGAGAACTCAAGAAGCTGCTGGCCTATATGTCCTGCAGAGGCACAATCACCACACACATAAAAAAACCAAAAACACAAAACAAAACAACAAAAAAACCAAGAATGTAACAATTAATGTCAGTCTTTCATTCCTACTCTCTTCATGACAATATCATGTTTGTATATAAAGTACAAAGGGTCTGAAAAAAATTGAGGGAAATTTAAGGAAATTGAGGGGAATTCAGATTAAAAATTATTTCAAGTTCATTGGCAGGTTACTTATCTAAGAAGCGAAAAAAGCTTCACTGCACTTTGTATTTGAAACTGGGAAGAAAACAGATTGCAGACTGAACTTTTTCCACATCCTCAAATCCTTCGCCTCAGTAGTCATTGCAGACTGAAACGTTTTCATCGTGTACTCTCTGTATCCAACACCAGTTCTGTATCCCCTACCTGCCTCTTTACCAGAGAACATCAGTGCTAATGGCTCTGTAACATTACCCACAACTGTTTCTAATGTAAACTGGCACACACAAGGATGATTTTGCTATATATTTTGAGAGAGTTGAAAACAATACGCTACCTTATTAAGAGAGGTTTTTTTCTGCATCATAACCAGTATTTGCTGGGGCTAACAAGGAATACAATAAGGCAAGAAAAGAAACAAATACTGATAAGGTCATCAGTCTGTTTTGCTGTCTCACTGAAAATAATTAAACCACTTTTCATTATACTTCCTCCTTCAGGGTTTCATGTAATTTAAATAAGATTTTTTTCCCCTGTCAATTATTCAACAGAAAACAAGCATTTGTAACAGTCATTTAATTGCAATTCTTGGCAGCTCACTTAAACAAGTCAGTATAGATATTTGCAAATCCTTTTGTTTTTATGCACTATGTTTTCCAGACCACACCTGATGAAATGCAAAGACAAAAATCTCGATATTTAATATTTTGTGTACTGCACTTTCTGATTTGTCAACAGTATTAATAAGATCAAATTGTATTGTTAAACATTCAATCTATTCCACCATTACAGTGACACACACCAGAGTAAGCTAAAAATTATTTCTATAAAAGTATTAACAGAGATGAGGTGACATATGTTTGTATGGTCACAGACTTTTCATATTGATATAGTGACCTATTGATGAATTTGTAGTGAGCCTTCAGTGATTTTTCAGTGTTGCCTCTCAGAAAGAGAAACAATTTACTTTCTTATTGTTCACCTAGGTATCAGAGCTCTTCCAGTACAGATTCAAGTTTCTACTATAAACATTTTTTAAACTTGAGGGAAAAATACTAAAGATTTTTTGTTCTTTTTTTTCCCTTTAGACTGAGGAAGGAAGAGCCTTGACTCAAAGGTTCTTTCTTGAAAAGAAAAAAAATATCCTTACAAAGAGTAATCCTCTTCACTAGTTTGCTCTATTGGTGACCTTTAGAGAGATCTACCAAAGCTGAAGAGAAGCTTAATTAGCAGAAAGGGCAGCTGAGAGAACAGGTATGACGAAGAAAAAAGCTTCTAGTCTTTATTGTACGGGATGAGAATTTTTGAAAGAGGGATGAAATACTAAGTCTGGTTCATAAATGTCGGATCCTGGAACTCAGCACTCTAAGTTAGCTAAAGATAGGATTAGCCAAGAGAGATATCAGATTCTGAAACCAATGTTTTGCCTAACAGGAATGATGCTACAGTTAAAGGCAAAAACATCTCATCAAGTACACAAGTAAGAGACTTGTTCTTGAAGTTTCTACATAAAATTGCTACTGCTTCAACAGTCACAAAGTATGGTTCTAGAAACTTTCTTAATAACTTCAATAGCAAAAAAATATTTCTCTCTCCTTGATTTTTAAAATCTGTTATGGGTAATTCAAAGAGATTAATCATGTGACTGTAACCTGGTATAACCAAAGATTCCTCTCTGAAAAGCATCACTGCAGTTGCAGAATACCAGTATGAAACACCAGAAGAAAAAAGTCTAGATCCTGATAAGTTCTTATGTTGAAACCTATTTACAGCTGAAGAAAAGAGCATGACTCATATCTAGTAACAGCTGTAAAAAGCCTAACATTAAACAAGGCTCAAACAATTCTACACAAACAGAACAAAACTTATGAAGTGTTAGTGGAACACTTCACTTTTGTGTATTGCATCTCCATGTTTATTTCGTCACTATCAGCCTCTTGAGGTGCTCAGTGTTGCAATGTTGTTTCACATTTGAACCATCATTATGAAACTGTTTCATAAGCATACTAGAGTGGTGTAATACCATGGATGTTTTTAAATATCTGTCACTGCATTCACTCAAAAAACACCCTTTGTTATTTTTATATCAAATTTGAATGCAACTTACTGCAGACATTTTAGAAACCACCACTCAAACCTCTGACATCCCTTCCTCGTTCACCTCCAGCCTTTTTTGGAAGAGGGTGGAGGTAGAAATCCTGTGAAATATATTTTTCTAAACAGCCTTAAAGAATATGCTTCCCTAAATCCAACATGCAGCTTGGTAGTGAAGAATCACTGTCCAAGGTCCTCAATGCTGCAATGCCACACTTAAAACCCCAAGATGTCAAAATCTAGTTTTATTTTGCTATTGGTCTGGAGTATAATTCTGAAAAATAAGAGTTACCACACAATGATGCTCCTAGACAATGAAGTTAACACTGCTGTGAAGAAGCTTTATAAGTCATTTAGAACTTTCTGAGAGTGCAAACATACCCAAATTACCAACAAGGACTGGGCTGTACCTGCTGGGATGCACTACAATCCCATGATTTTATTTGGCCATCATATCTTTACACACTACAGTTCACTCTGGTGAGTCAGCTTAGGTGCACACAGAACAGCAGCTGCAGGAGAACTCTGCATCTAGTGGTGAGATAGAGTGTTCAGCTGTCTGGACAAGTGCTGTACAGCTTCAACTGTGACTCCATCAGGAGTGAAACCACACTGAGCCCACTAATATTACACCCAAGTGTAACCCACAAGGCAAATTTGCATCAAAGCCCCATCCCGGACAGTAATTCTAACTAAGAGTCACACCAAAATCACTGAAGGAACTTCTTTTTTCATTAGCACAATTGTTTTTTTCAAATTTTGTCACTACAAAAACATTTTACTCTGAGACAATAATCCTTTAACATCCTTGCTAACAATTTGGTTGAAGTGGAAGAAATACTGAGGATGGGATCATTTGCACTTCTGTTGCTTCCGTGGGCATGCCACCTTTTGTTACAAATTAACCAGGAACATAATACACCAGTGAAGCTAGCAAAGCAGCATAATATGAATAATGCAGTCTGAAACAGGACACTGAAGAAAAAAAACTAAGGAAAAAAACCCAACAAACGAACAACCAAAACAAATCTTAAAAAATCAACCAAGCCAGCAAAACCCCCTAGTTTGTAAGGTAATCAGAAAAAACTCAAGGCCTTCCAACAGGTCAGTAAAAGAGCTAGGAGGAACTGCAGCACAGCATCACCACTCTGTTCCTACGAGACAAAGACCCTGGCTATTTCAGGGTTAAGGAGAGAGACTGTACAGTCTCTAATGTAGAATTATCCTCTGGGAAAAGAGAAACAGGAATAGAAACAGGACCTTAAGGCAAGGTTTTTACACACTCCAACAGATTTATGGTTTTACAGCAGTGTATTACAGCATCTACCTGCAGAGGAGTTGAAGATTTATTTTCAAAAATAAAACAAACAAACAAAACAGAAAAACTCAACCCTCCCTCTCAGACCCCCTACATACACATAACACAGGAACTGCATATATGAAAGAATAAATGGGAAATAAATGGACCACCCCTCTGTGCCTTACCATAGAACACTGAATAACACAGGCTTGAAATCCTGTGATTGTGAAAACCTGTAAGAAATATTCTGCCATACTTTTTTTAAGCCTCTAAATCACCACTGAATCAACCATCAGCATTTGTTTGATTCTTTTTTAAATACAGTGAAACCTTCTGACTGCTACAAAAGACTGCGCAGCACTATTAGACTGGCGAGAAACTCAAAACAGGGCTCCTGAAACTACCCAGTTTCTTTTGTGAGGAAAACCAGCAGCAGCACTGTATGGCATAACTTTTTACAAATTCATCACTTCTACAAATTTGTTGACTTTTCAGCAGAAATACCTTCTGTGTCTCACTTGATGTACCCAAACAAGCTCCTGTATTGTGCTGTCTGGAACTAAACAGTCACCCCAGTGGCACAACAAGATTTTCAGCTCAGAATTACAAAGTATACCCTTCCTACAAATAACTTTTCTTCACAGCTGTGTTTCGAAGACCCAGGGGCAAATCCTAATAACTCACATGTACGTGTGACTTTCACACGATGTGCTGCACGTTCAGAAAACATCACCCTGAGACGAGAAGAACATTCCAACCCCATGATGCACACACATCTTGACTCCTCACCAAGTAATTCCGGCCTAGCACGGGAGGCGCCAGCGCCAAGGGGCGGGCTGCCTGCACCACCTACTGGTACCTTACAGCACTGGTTCATCACCCCGGATGGATGCGTGCATGGATGCATTCTTAGCCTGCGGAATTTCAGTTCTTCCCGAAATTCTAAAATCTTCACTTAAATATGACGGGAAGTTCTTCTCCAATATTCAAATAATTACCATTTTATATTTCCTCTGAATAAAATCCACACCAATTTACTAGATAATTAAATCTAAATAAGATTATGATTGAAAGGTGTGTTTCACAAAATTAACCAAATATGCAGCCAGTAAAGTTACTTCTTTAAGCTAGAAAATACTTGGGACAACCTGTTGCCAAAAAGCTACCACATTACTATCCCAGAGACTTGAGAGTAGAAAAGAGGAACAAAAGCATTTAAGTAGGCGAGGACAGAAATGCACAGCCATCTAAAATATAAAAAAAACCCTCAAGCTCTTTCCAAGGAAGTTACAGAAAAAAGAGTCAGACACGAAGTTGCTCTGCAGCAATGATATTCACCTGTGTAATGGGATGCTTTCAATACAAATCTCTTGTTATATCAGCAGGAAAGTCGGTAAAATATGCTGAATGAATAACAATAAATATCATGAACCCGTTCCACACTAAACAATTAGGGACTATTATGAAACACTGGAGTCCCACTGTAAAACACGGGTTCCTCTATTGTCTAGAAACCAAAAAGAATAAAATAACTTTGGATGTATAAAAAGCATTTATGCTTTTCCATTGCACAGACAGCCTTGAAAAAATAAAAGAAAAATAAATAGGGCTGTGACAAGTGGTTACACAGCAGGTCTACTGAGAAGACTCAGTATTCTTCACCATACATATTTTTCTGTCCTGATTCCCATGTACTTCTACACAAGCTATCTAATCTTTCAGTCACAAATTTTATTCTCAAGGCCCCAATTAAACCTCTTCCTTCTTAATAATATTTTTCTTTTTGTCCTGCCTAAAATGGATCTCTTTGCAGCAACCTTTCTACTTTATGGAACATTGCTAACCAGACCTGTCCAAAGTGTCCTCTTTGCCAGATTAAAAAAAAATTAAATAACTACATAAATAAAATAAAAAGAGAAAGAACCAAGTTCTTCAGCCTTTCCTCCTCAGTCATATCCTCTTTACATCTTTTGTCATTTCTTCCCTCTGAACTTTCCCAACTAGTCCCAATCTTGCAAAAATAGAACTAGTTCTTCAATGTAATGCCATCACTAATTGATACCTTCTCATCCATTAAGCTGACAGTTCTCTTCTATAAAATTGCACCTTAATCAGTCACACACCGCTACAGATATTTCCTATGTAGATGTGGTTGTATTATATTTGACCTTGAATCACACCCAAATGCAGGCTGTTTCTTCCATTTGTTGAGACTGTGTTCTGTGCTCCACCCTTCTGCCAGTTTAGCACTGTCTGCAAGTATTAACACTGTATATTTTAATCCTTCCCTGCTGGAATTATTAATAGAAAACCGAACATGAGCAGATATAGAATGAAGCCTTGCAGAATCCCATTTAACAAACACCAGTTTGACACTGAACCATCACAGTAGAGAAACTTCTGAGAAGGGAAGCTCTTCACACCGCATTAACAATTAAGTACAGCTCACAAATTGACATACATTAAATAAGCTTTTTCTAGTGGCTTTTGAGAACATTAACACAAAATGTCAGAAGACTTATTGTCTCTAAGATCCAGAAATCTATTCTTCTATCTGCACAATTTCTGTCACAGTGTTCTAAAAGAAATCAAATATATCTATCTGTATTTGTTACTTTTGTTACTGTGCCTCTCAATTGCTTTTTGCAGTTGCTTAGATGGTAAATGGTTAGCTCATACTAATTAGGAAAATTTATCTGATGCTGACAGCATTAGATGTTCTCTTAAATCATTTCTATATGTGCATGAACTACAAGAATGAAGATATAATAAATACTAAATAAATGTGATGCCATCTTAAAACTAACCACACATGAGAAAGACTGCACTAAAATCCATCTGTTAACGTCCACTTGTGAACAATAAAATGTTTACTGCAACACTGCCCAAAGCCAGGAAAGGAACATTGAAACAGACCTGCTAATTCCAACTGCACTGAAGTAGTAGCATGCATCACATGCACACTCAGTGTATCAATGAATGGAAAGTTAAAAGAATACTTCATAAATTGCAAATGTAATAAACCTAAAGGACAAAAGAAAATCTCTTTAAACCCCTACCATCCCTCAAAAAATGTAGTCAAGGACCATCAAAATAAAACCCAGCATCACGTCCACAATTTCAGAAAGTCGTTTCTATTTTAATATACTGGATCTCTTAGAGCAATTTTAAAATTCTGACAGTACATAAAACATGAATTCTGAGTTAGACTAAAAGTGGGAAATAATATTGGACCAATGTCAATTTACTTTAAGCATTATAATGCCACATTTTACTAAAACTGAGTAATTTCAAATGTGTTTTATTTATTTAACATAGCATAGATGAGCTAAAGCAGACTGAAACAATAGAAAATTATTCAAGATGGCAGATCTACAAAGAAATCTGCCATTTGGTAAACCAGCTGGTCTTAATTAGACATTCATTTTTGAAGGGAGGACACAAAATCTTCAGTAATCAGGCCAGTTAAATCAACATGCACACTAGTTACAAAAAGACATAACAAGTGGAAAAAACTTCTCCCTCCTCAAAAGGAATAAGAACACTTTTTCTCATGGTTTCTAAATTAATTTCATATTTGAGAGAGGCAGCATCCTGTTTCAAAAGTGGAGCTGGGAATTTACTCAGAGAGCCACCTTCTCAGGAGCTGACAGAAATCACGAAGCTTTCTTCTCTGAGATTCTGATCCACAGTTGGATCTACCATGCAGGGCATGAATACAAACACAACACCTAATCTCCTTCTCCTAGCTGAGGAGGGGAGAATTGACTTAGCAATTTCTGGGTCTTCCCAGGCTTTGCAAATAACACAGCTGATCACCCATGACTAAAACCAAAGAATTACAGGACCCCTGCAGCAGCGTAAAGCCCACAGTGCCCAGTCTTCTTGTGCCCCATAGAACTGCACATTGAATGTGCCACTTTCTGCTCCCTCTTGTGCAGGTCAGAAATAATGTCCTCCTGTAACTTCAAATGCAAGCTTAGGAGCCATTAAATTAAAACATCCAAAACACAACATTTTAAGACAGTGCTTTTACATGAATGCAATTGACTAAGAAATATTGCTGCCAAAATATTATGCAATTTAATGCCAATTTCACTGTAAAAAAAAAAAGAAGAAAAAAATTTAAAAAAAGTTTTTCTGAGAAGACCCCAGCATCTCAGCACACAGTAAGGAAAGGGAATGTGGTATGACCATCACACTCCCTGTCTTATTACCTGACTTCCTAGTTTTGCACCTCACACATCACCACTTCAGAAGATTTCCCCGTTGCTGAAAGACAGCAGGGTCTTGTCTCACACAAAATGCTTACTCTGGGCCAAGCATCCTATCACTGAGGTGGTCCACTCTTGTAATACAAGAGACTCTGCTGAACAGAGAGAACGCTGGGGGCTAGGGGCAACTCTCTGTCAGACAAACACTGGCTATGTTGCTGGAAGGAAGAGGGTCTCTCTGCTCCAGAAGTGGTGAATTATGAGATTGGCTCAGAGGTAGCACTAAAAATTCAGCAGCTGCAGGCTGGCACAGCTGCTGATGCTGTGGCTGGATTGCTGGAAGCTAGTCCCATCCAAGCTGCTAAACACAAAATTTGTGGCAGGTGCGCTAAGAGACCACACAGTGCTTAACATCAAAACCCTCCAGTGCAGGAAGAACATTACGTTACATAACAACCTTTAGCAGAGTTCTCAGAAAATCTTAGCTTCACTTTTAAAGTGCCAAATCATAATAGCCTTGGCCAAAAAAAAAAAAAGTCAATGTGCTAGGCTAAGATGAAGAGCATACTCAAGTCAATAACAAAATGACCAGTGGCAAAACATATTTTAATGTGTCCCAAAAGAAACATTTTTAATTGCAGGGTTGAATGACTTGGGATAAAATCAGTCCAAGATAGAAATTTCCCCAGCTAATACACAGAGGTGCTGCATTTCCCCTGCATGCTCCTGCAGCTTATGAGGGAACACTGTTGTTTTACATCCAGGATCCAAACCTGTCCCCAAACATCAGTGTGAATTTAGCAATTTATATTCCTTACATGTGAAAGCACTGACCAGCATTCTAGGTAACTGTACCGATCGAGCCGTAACTTCTATCTCCCAAAACATGAGTGCTATGTATCTAAATACAATAACAAAATTAATATTCTATATTTTTAAATCCACCAGCAAGCATGGGAGTTCTAATACAGATAAAACACTGGCTGGGTTCAATTGAAGCCATGGCATCATAAAAGTCAAAGTGAATCTAATCAACATGATGCTGGAATTGGGGTAGCAGCTGGTCCATCTACATTAGGACTCCCAGTGCTGCCAACACCAATTAGCATTAGGTCATCATTGTAATGTCTTTGCCAATCCAGGGACATGATTTCTATGTTGCAACAATGCTAACAGAAACAAAACAATCGGAAGGAAGCAGTCAAAGCATTTTTTATGGGAACTCTTTTTAAAGGCACAGTGTTGATCTCATACCATGGTGAGTTAGAGAACACAGTTTAATACCTCCACAGGAAATTGCCTATGTAGTTGTGGTACACAATGGTATGTCTGTGCTACTTTTAATCTGCTAAAACATTTTATAATGGGTTGATGCACAACTATCAACTTCTATTAATGACAAATGACATCCAGTGAATCACAGATATCCATTATGTAAGGTATGCCCTGTTACCATGTCTTCACTGCGTGTACCACAGGCTGGACAAGACACATTTCAACTTTTGATCACAGAACCGTTAAGGCTGGAAAAGATCTCTAAGATCGTTCGAGTCCAACCATTAAAACAACTGTGCCAAAAATGCTCAACAATTCTTCATCTCTATTTGCACACTGAGGAGGTATTTTTTCAGACTCATTTTTCAAACAAGACTTTTATCTTTTCAGCGCAAAATTATACACGTATTTCGGCAAGAAAAGCCCTGTGTATGTTGCACCAGAGTCCGTAGGCTCAGCTGTCCCAGAGCAGGAACAGGGCACAGGGATGCTGCGGCTGCCGAGGTGTCCCGGGCGGTACCGCCGACAGACCCAACCCACCCCCACAGGCTGCCAGCCTGGCTCCACCGCGGGAAGGGGAGGAGCAGGAGAGGAGAGGAAAGGAAAGGAAAGGAGACGAGAGGAGAGGGGAGGAGCTGGGAAGGGGAGGGTTGTGCCCCCAGCCCAAGGGCCGCCCAGGGGCCCCGCACGCTCAGCTCCGCCTCGCCCGGCTACGGCGGAGGGCGGGTTCTCCGCCCGCTTACCCGACGGTGCTGCTGAGCACTGGGCGATGGCGCTGCCCCGCGACCTCGGGGCTCTCGCCTGCCCCGTCCCCCGCCTCCTCGGTGCCCGTAAGCGCCGCCTNCGGCAGCGCCCCCTGCGGGCGGCTGGCGCGCGGGCAACCCCGGCCGGGCCGGGCCCGCACCTCCTGCAGGTACCGACGAACAAGGGAGGCAAAATCGCATCCACGTGTGTGAATAAAAACAGAAAAAACATGTATTTAGTGCTTAGAAAATAGAGCTCTTAGCTAAAACCAGATGAATTATGGCGTTGTTTAGGTTGGAAAAGACCTTGGATATCATTCAGTCCAGCTGTTAACCTTGCACTGCCACTTCCACCACTAAACCATGTTCATAAGCCCCACATTTACATATCTTTTAAATGTGTAAATCCAGGGAAGGTGATTCTGTCTCTTTCCTGGGCAGCCTGTTCCAATGCCTAACCACCCTCTTGGTGAAAGAATTTACCTAATACCCACTGTAAACATCCTCAGGTGCAGCTTGAGGCTGTTTCATCTTTTCGCTTGTATCCCCGTCGNCAGCTTCCTTTGGGGCTGTTGTAGAGAGCGATAAGGTCTCCCTGAGCCTCCTTTTCTCCAGACTAACCAAACGCATCTCCCTCAGCCACTCCTCACGGGACTTGTGCTCCAGACCCTTCCCCAGCTCTGCTGCCCTTCTCTGAATCTGCTCCAGCACCTCACTGTCCTTGTAGGGACAGAGGAGGACACAGGACTCGAGGTGTGGCCACACCAGTGCCAAGCACAGGGCAGGCAATGATCACTGGCACACTACTGCTGATACCAGGATGCCATTGGCTTTTTTGGCCACCTGGGCACATGCTGGCTCATGTTCAGCTGCTGTCAACCAGCACCTCCAGCACCTTTTCCATCAGGCAGCTTTCCAGCCACTCTTGCCCCAACCTGTAGAGCTGCATGGGATTGTTGTGACCCAAGTGCAGGACCTTTACTTTCTGTAGCAAATGAGGGAAAAAGCAACTGATCCCAGGCTGAAAGGGTGTTCAGCAGATGCCTGCGCTACATGAACCACATGAGCTGGCTCTGCAGCCTCTTGAGGAACATCCTCCTCTCAGGACACGGAGCAGAGACACAGGAACAGCTTTGTGTCATAGTGCTAGGCTGGTTTGTCCTGCTCTTCTTAAACTAAGGAGCCACTTGTACTGTTCTTGGGGAAGTTCACCAGTTTCCTAACACCAGCTAGCCCGATCCCTCTTGAGCACGCGGGCTGTCATTTGACAACACGTTAAAACATCAATCTGGTTTTGAAGTTTTTAAACCCAGGAATCATTCCAGCAAAATGTGACCAAACCGCCTATTTTGTGAAATCATGGGCTGTACTGTAGCTGCACAACTACCTGTGTTGTGGGCTGCTGAGTTCCGGGCCACAGTGGGCAGCAAATCCATAAGTTAGCATAGCACACAAGCAAATAAATAAAGTAACAGGGAGCAGCTTTGGCAAGCACATTGCAAAGACATCCAAACAATACTCATGCATCCAAGCAATACTCAGCACAGGTCTGACAGACCCAGAATGAGATGGAGCTAATAAAACCTGGTGAACCCAAGCTGTGCCTGCATCTGTGGTGCAATTAATCTGTGACACAAACAATCTGCCTGCACATAACTGTAAGCTGATTTTATGTACAAATTTAACAACTCACAATAATTAATACTTACAGATAGATTTAAAAAAATATCATTACTACTTGGCAGCACATAACAAATACCATTACAACTCACAGGGGTAAACATCATGCATTATAATTATAAGACATAGCAAAGTCATGATACTGTACATATGCATTTTAATTTTATAATTCAGTTTTGGTGTCCCTATTATTATCATCTCTTATGATAGACAATTAACATAAATTATGTTACTATAGCACACAGAAGTCCCACTGACAGGCTCTATTAGCCTGAGTGATACACAAATAGATGACAAAAGGTAATGCCACAAAGTGTTAATGCAGACCTATGAAACAAAAGAGGATAGAGCATGACAAGATGACAAGAGTGGTCAACATGCCAAGAAGAGATCTTTCCGTACCAGTAAGTCAGCTGTTGTCTACTTTATAGTAAAATAGCCCATTAGGGAGGGAAGACTTTGCATGATCAAACAGTGCTTTTTATTAATAAATTATAAGAAATTATGTCGTTTCCATAACATATTATTAGTATTTCTCCAACCCATGTCAGTTTAAACCAAGAACATCTGTGTCACAACAACAACAACAACAACAACAATTTCTGCTTCTCCTATTGCTCTGAAGTCTGCAATCCACGTGGCATAGTTCGAGCAGTCTTTCTTCCTAATTGCTAATATTAGGGAATGTAAGTGACCTGAGAGGGGGGACACTTGCTATCTATGGCAAAGACAAAGCATTACAGGGCACAGCATCTATACAATTTCCAGTCTTCCCTCTTCTGAGGCGAGTGCCATTTCTGGCAAGAAAAGGCAGAAAGTTGAAACAATCTGCAATTGTTCTACATGGCTGTTCAAATCCGGGTGTTAGGCAAATGTAGTTTGTCAAGGTTTATTCATGTGCCTGATATTCATAGCTGTGCCTTTTTAAGACCATCTCTAGCCTTAGCTGATACCATGCAAAAACCCAAGGCCAGCAAGTTGTACCGCTGGCCCTCGCCTGTGCTACATCGCAGCCAGGCAGCAGCTACATCTATACCTGGCCTTCTAGCTCCTCAATCCTGGCTCGGATCCTGGTCAGACCTGCTGCCTGGGCTTCTTGGCTTGGTCTCAGACATGCCTTATCACCCCAGACTTGTTGTGCAAGCGCTGCGCTACCACTGTCTCTTGCCTTCTCATGAACTAAATGTGCTTCTCCACATCCTGCTGCTTCTTGATCAGGCCTCAGCTCCCACCTGCTTTGGCATTGTCCTGACCTTCCCTCACAGTGAATAGCCCTCATTGTCCCCTGACATTGCCACACTAAACCCACTACCACACTGCCATGCTTGAAAATTTAGTCACATGCAGCTGTTAAGGCACAGAACAACTTTGTTGACTGTCCACAGAAAAAGAAGCATAAGCCATGTGAAGTAACAGAAACACAGATTCCTCTCTCAAGCTCAGTTACCTACCACAGCCATGCAGCTGCTCCACACACCTTTGTTTCACATGAAATGAATTCCTACCCTTCAAGTTTTTCTAAAGATTTGTAAAGCCAGTGCACCAGCCATCAAGACAGCTCTGACTTGGGGGAGATCTTTCCAGAATGCAGAACCAAGATGAAATGTCCTTCTTTGCATAGGACTAATTAGAATTGCTGTGGCACTTCAGCTATTCTTGTCTGCTAGACTGGCTCTGGAGGTTGAAGAAAGAGAGCCAAGCATACAGATGGTCAACATGCATGTATTATAATTGTTGCTAGTCTGCAAGGTCTATACATGAATTAGAATCCTGTTGAATTAGGCTCAGTGTATAAGCAGAATACAGATGCAGAAACATTTAAATATAAAATGGGAGATGACAGACACACACAGATGGAGGAGAGCCATTCTGAGAAGTACAATAGGCAGAAGTCTCAGTACATCAGGAAACTTACCATTGTCCAGTTTCATCGCAACAAAAGATCACCATATAAGCAGGGTTTGAAGTAGAAACATGATACACTTCTGTGGATATTTAGGAGACCTGGGAAAAAAAAGTGAAGGAAACAGTGAAAGAAAATAAGAATCATAGAACTGTAGAATAATCAAGGTTGGAAGAAGCCTGTAAAATCAAGTCCAGAATCCAGAACTACCACTGTAACCCCTAAACCACTAAACCAGTGCCAGGTCCAGACACCTCTTAAACACATCTAAGGTTGGACAAAGAGGACAATGAAAGAAAATTACATGCTTTTCTGAAAGTTCAACTAGTGGCTGTAAAAATTCCTATTGAGCTGGTGAGAGGCAGGACGTAACTTCTTGGTACAAAAGACAGATGTAGGAAAGAGATAGTCTGTAAAAGCTTGCAGTTAATAAAAGACACTTGCCAAGACCAAAGAAAACAATGTTCTGAGAGTTAGAATGAAAGATGAAAACACAGAGAAGTGGTTTGGATGGATAGGGAGGACCATATAATAGAGATCTGATGTAGAGAGAATCTTAAAGACTTAGAAATGGACTTTAATAGGTGATTCATGTGATAATTTTAGCTGAACCTATGTCTGCTTTGAAAAAAGAGATCATACCAGTTTTATACAGGCTAAAAGCCCAGTAGAAAAATCTGTTAGTAATTTATCTTTCATTTCTGACTTTAAAAACTGAATACTATTTGACTATTTCAAAATTATACTGTTTAGTGAGACTAAGCATGGAATAAGTGATTAGCATCACCTGATGTGATGGAATTACTATAACCCAGCAGGTATCTTTGAATGAAATTTTGCCTAATACAGGTTCACTGGCACAAGAAACAGCAGTGAGGAAAGTAGAAAGCAATGGATGTCAGTGGCATGTATGCACTAATAGAGTGGTCCTGTTTTCACCTTTTGCTGCTTATGCGAGTATTAAATTGGTATTTGAAATGCGTTGTTAAATTTGCATTTTTTACAACTGTGGTTATCTTCTGCTTCTTCCTCTGCAGTGTACTCCTCTGTATCCTCAATCCTGCCATTCAGTCATCCAGACTACCCAGACTGTACTTCCGTGCTGAACCCCATCAGTCTCTTCTGTCCTAAGATCTCTTGATAGAGTTTTTTCCACAAATATCTTCTTGGCCTCGCCTGCTTCATTTGCTCAAAGATTGCCCTCCATTGCCTCAAGCACTTCTAACACCTGTTTGTTTCTTGCTGTCGCCATGCCAGTGTGGCTCCTAACTCACATGCACCCCCAGTATTCGCTTACTCTCTGTTGTTGGTGACTTTTACAAATTTTTCAAAGATAATTCCTGAAACCTTGGCGTGCATTTTAAATACTATAGGAAACAACACAGTGACTCTCTGTCTTAATGCAAAACTTTAAATGTCTGTATTTGAAAATATGTAGAGGGCTCCTAAGACACTCAAAATGTAAGAGTGGGGGTGGTTGACTGTCTTATGAAATAAGACATAAATAATCTAAATAGTTAGAAATAGTTCTTTGTTGTCATAAAATGCCGGAGCACATTGTCCTAGGATGTACATTTGTGTGTTTTAATTATGTTCACAACTTTGAACAATCAAAATGCAAAAAGAGAACACAAATAATGTGATAGGTTGTTTCACAAGTGTTTTCATGGTAACTAATGGAAATCTGTGCTATTTAATGAGCTACTTAAATTTTCTGATTTTTTTTCCTTTGATCTTTATAGCTATCTTCAAAAGGATGCTTCCGAGTACAGAAAGCAGTATGCAACAGTGCTAAGGTCCTGATGACAATACACCAAGGACAAGAATGGAAGTCAATTTATTCAGCAATTCTACTGTTGTAAACAGTTCCTCCATCAACCATAAGCAATTAGAAGGGCATAGCCTCTGGGAAGTCATTACTATTGCCACTGTAACTGCAATTGTAAGCTTAATAACCATAGTGGGAAATATCCTTGTAATGATATCCTTTAAGGTTAACAGTCAGCTCAAAACGGTCAACAATTATTACTTGCTCAGCCTTGCCTGTGCAGATCTCATCATTGGGATATTTTCTATGAACCTTTATACATCCTATATACTCATAGGCCATTGGACTCTTGGGAGCCTCGCCTGTGACCTATGGCTAGCACTGGACTATGTAGCTAGCAATGCCTCAGTAATGAATCTCCTAGTTATCAGTTTTGACAGATATTTTTCCATCACAAGGCCTTTAACTTACAGAGCCAAACGCACACCCAAAAGAGCTGGCATCATGATTGGTATGGCTTGGCTGATTTCCTTCATGTTGTGGGCACCCGTAATCTTGTGCTGGCAGTATTTTGTGGGTGAACGAACAGTACCACCTGAAGAGTGCCAGATACAGTTTCTATATGAACCCATTATTACCTTTGGTACTGCAATTGCTGCTTTTTACATTCCTGTGTCTGTGATGACCATTCTGTACTGCCGCATTTATAAAGAGACTGAGAAACGCACCAAGGACCTCGCTGAACTGCAGGGCTCGGAGTCTGTGGCAGAGTATGAGACAATAAAGCCTCAGAAAACTCTCCTGAAGTCTTGCTTCAGTTGCAAGCAACAAAACTTGGTCAAAAGAGAGAGGTGTCAGGCTTCTTGGTCTTCATCTAGTCGAAGTACGTCAGCTACAGCAAAGGCCTCCCAGGCAGCGAGTACTTGTATGGACTGGGCTAAGGCTGACCAGTTAACCACCTGCAGCAGCTACGCATCATCAGAAGATGAGGATAAACTTGCCACTGACTCAGTTTTCCAGGTAACTTACAAAAGTCCATCTAAAAGTAAGGCAGAAGAGTATAATGAGACTGCAGATGTTGTTGTCAAAGACCAACCTGAAGAAAGTGATTTTGAGAACCAGAAATACTTTTTGTCACCTACCAAAGAACACGTACAAAAAAGTAAAAAATGTGTGGCCTATAAATTCCGTTTGGTGGTTAAGGCTGATGGCACCCAGGAAGCCAACAATGGTTGCCAAAAAGTAAAAATAACTCCTTGTTCTGCTGCTCTGTCAAAGGACCCTTCCATCAAAAGCATGGATCCAAATATAAATAACCAAATAACCAAAAGGAAACGGATGGTTCTTATAAAGGAACGCAAAGCAGCGCAGACTTTAAGCGCCATTCTTTTGGCTTTTATCATCACTTGGACTCCCTATAATATCATGGTTTTGATCTCCACATTTTGCTCTGACTGCATTCCCCTGACACTGTGGCACCTTGGATATTGGCTGTGCTATGTGAACAGCACTGTTAACCCCATTTGTTATGCCCTCTGTAATAAAACTTTCAGGAAGACTTTTAAGATGCTGCTTTTCTGCCAGTGGAAAAAGAAAAAAGTGGAAGAGAAACTATACTGGCAGGGCAATACCAGACTGCCATAATCATTCTTGTATAAGAAATAAGGAGAAATACAAATATTGATGTAACCTAGCAAATTCTGTATTTTCAAAGCCATTGCTGTTGTGTCTAGTGCTTAAAAAATCTGCTGAAAAGTTAAATTTTGCATGAAAGTAGTGTGCTTGGGATAAAAATGTCAGTGGCTGCTATGAGCAACACAGGTTGTTTTTGACTATGCAGTAGAATTGCACTACAATTATTGTGTTTGGTGTCTTATGTCCTTTCTTTCAGCCTGAGAACAGGTGGAGTAAACTATAAACTACTAGAAATTAGACTGGGATGATCATCCAGTCATCAGGTTAGGTCATTCAGTCTGTCTGCCTGTAGAGCAGAACTGTTTCTTCCTATAAATCTTTGCTAGTGCATTGTTTATTTAGTTTTCAGTGTTCCAAGCAATGCAGCCTGTGCTACCTCTTTTTTGAGGCTTTACCATCACCTGTTGAGATGAAACAAGGACTATCTAAAGGGTAAATGCTGTCATCCCCAATACTAAATGGTTAGGGAGATTCATAATACTCCAAATGAACACACACATTATAGGAGAATATAGTACTGAGAAAATTTCCACTTTAAGGATGACTCTCGTGGAGACTTAGGGAGGCTCGTAGTGGAAGGGCTTATAGTGGAAGAAATAGATATTGTATTGTGTAGATGAAGAAGCCAGTCCCAATATCAATTCCATCAAGCAAGTCACTGTCATTTGTAAAAATGGTGACAGCTCTGAAGTTCTCCAGTTCCCAGTACCTGTGAAGGAAATTTTAAAATTTTATTCGACAGTGACAATGGTACAAATCAGAACTGACTGTTAAAGCATAATGGACACAGTCTATCTACAGCACAAGGAAAGTATTTTTTGCAATCTCCTTTGTTGCGCTACACCTTGCTCCAAAGGTTTCCATAACATTTACCTATATATAAACAGTGAGAGAACTGGCATCCTTTAAAGAGGAAAGATTTTTTAAGCAACTTTTTAATATTTCTGTAAAACTATTCAAAACATTTTAAATAGTTCTTTGTCATTAGATAGCTTTAAAAGTACTAGTCAACATCAGGTGCTTGGAAACATGAGTTATCTTCAGGCACTCTCTTTTGGTCCAGCAAAACAACATCTGCTACAGATGTGGCTGAAGTCAACACCCCTGGTGGCTGTGGTTTCTAGGACTGGGTTGTACTGGCCTAGTTACGAGCTGAGACTCACCACTGGCTGAGATTTGAGAGGGCTTTTGGTGCCAGAGCTGAGCTGCCTGTGCCTTCCTAATGCCTGTGTTAGATTGGCAGGAGCCCTGCAGCACTGATCGAGTGAATGGGTAAGCAAGGGGCTGCCTTCAGCAGAAGGCCTTTGGAATGGAGCTGGTGACCTCCTTGTGGTGGGAACAAACACGAAGCTTCAGAAAAGGTCCTGAAAAAACAAAGTTAATGGCAACAGGAGTCATGAGGTGTGGAAGTCCTAAAGAAAAATGTTTATGAAGGAATGAGAAAGATCTTCGCATACCCAAAGTTTAAATTCAGTTCTAGCCTTTCTGTCATAATTCTCAGTGAGATACTTTGGAATATTAGAGACACTCTTCTCATTATATCTGCTGTACATTTTAGTGGGACATTGCAGTGGTGACATTACCCAGTTGCACATTTCAGGGATTTTATAAGTCATCGTGAATGTAGCGTTGCTCTCAGTGAAATTGTTTGTATAACGTATTAAATTATCATACCATCAGAATTTTCTCCTACAGATCGATAAATCCTCCATGTCAACAATCACAGTACAAGTAATTAACATTTTTTTAGCCCCAGTGTCCACAGGGGAAGATTTTGTCAGTGAAAGATTAGCAGTGTACTAATGTAAAAATACATTCTCTAACATCACATGATTGATTTTGTAACGCACCATACTGGGCCTATTATTTTTTGTGCATTAGCATATGATTGCTTATGAAAGGAAAGCAGAGGTCTTTATAAAAACTCTTTCATCAGCTTTGTTCTGTCACTATCCAGAGCTTTTCCTGTGTACAGTAACTATGTACAAATTGGTTGTTAGAGTGGGTTTATTTTATATTACATCAGACCAGTCATTCAATAAACTATGTTTGATTTTTAGCAAATTAATGTGTCTCTCCGGGGGCACAAGCTGTAGTTAAAGGCAAAATTTATGAGGTAGTAACAGTTCCTGCTAGCTGCACTGTTATTGCTGAAATGAAGCATTGGCTCTTATAGAAATTAAATGGAGTATTTTATGTTGTTTTTGACATCTGTTGATCAAGAATGTTCTGTAAATGTTTATGGACTCTGCTCAGTAAATGTATTAGAATACACAGTGATGGATGCAACAATGTTGGTTCAATGTAATTGTGAAATATGTGCACAAATTATGCTGCTAGCACCTAACCATGTGAGAGATTACATGGCCACACATGAGTACATTGTAAATATCAAGAATTATATAAAGAGATGTGCATTACTTTATTGTTATGTAGGATGCTTATTCTTAAAAAAATCAAAACCACAAAAAGACAAATTTGGTCCTCGTCAGAGTATCAGTACTTGATTGTATTTTGTACCTTTTAAAAAGTGTTGTGGGACTTACATAGCGTAGGACAATGTTGTTATCTTGTTATCTGTCCTTTCAATTACATTTTTACTGATTGTGTAATTGATTATTGTCATGGACTAATGAAATGCTTTTTGTAAAACTACGTTTTGGTTTTACATAATTTCATATACATATGTATGTATAGATATGTAGGTATTATCAATATAGATGCATAAATACACATCCCTAACTAAGCTTTTCAGAGACCTAGCACCTTTTATATTTTAAAGTATTGAATTTTCCCACAAACCAGGGGTGTGATTTTTGTCTCTCCCTTTTCATATATGCCAGATATACATATTCCAGATCCCCATAATTTATCAACTAACATTCATTTCTTGCAGATATGCATTAGGTTCGTAGATAAATATTTGGAAGAGTTCCTAGAATTTTTAAACAGATGTAGAACACATGGATACAGTTGTGCATTTTCTGTGACTACTTAGAGTGAAGAGCTTTGCAAAGGACAGCTCCTGTAATGTTCCTGCAGCTGCTGGGTAGTCACTGGTTTCTCTGCTTTGAAACACAGACTAAACCTTAACTCTAGGAAATGATGTGGTGTCTTTTCACATTACTACTTGGCTTTAACCTCTATCAAGTCAGTAAGAGGCCACTCTGTTTCTTATGTGGTCTCCCCCGAATCTCCATTGCCGCCTTTTGAACTACCTAAGAAATGTTCTTCCACATACAATTGACAGTTGAGTGTCATAAAACCTTGAGCTTTAATAAGCTTCTTGTTTATGATTTTATTAATAGTTACCCCATAAGTAGCTAAAACAATTAAAAATTGATAACATCATGTTGTAAAACAGGAGATAATCTATGACTACTAGTGGTTTCAGAAAGGGATGCTGTTACAATTGTTTTTTCCATCTTGGTAAATGTATTTTTTTACAATTAAGGAACTTCAGTCTTTGTTACATTCACTAAAAGCACTGCCTTTTACTCAGTATTTTTACCATTGGTCGCTAAATGTCACTAGTTTCTTCATGTATCTGCTGATATACCAAAGTCAGTCCTCCTCAAATAAACCAAACATTTCAAATACTTCGGAAGTCTTCTTCTCAACCAGGAGAGATTGGTTGCTGATGGCTTCTGTTTCAGTAGACCTCTTAAACTGGGGGGGCTTTCACTGAATTCCTGGTTTACAATGCCAAGATCAAAGCTGAAATATCTTTTAATCTTTACATGCAGCAGCAACCTAGATGTAGTGGAGGTCAGATAGTTGTTTTTAGTGTGCGCTGTCCATAAGGCCTCCTTTAGTGTGCAATTCATTAGGGAGCTATAGGAGGAAGAGTGGAGAGAGGGTACAGTGGAGATTCCAGCTGTGGAACACGGCTGGATTCAGCTCTGTAGCCCCCCACTCTGACTGTGGCCTGATGCCTTCTGAAACACAAAAGACATGAGAGTGACTAAAGGACTGTTTGTTGATTCTGGTAGGAGAAAATGAGGCCATACAGCTAATGTAGTTAATTTTTTGATACAGTGTATTGCATCAATAAATTAACAGCATTAGTCAGCTAGCCCCTAAAACCAGTGACCCTCACTTTTAAATCTATGGTTATACATAAAAACTAAAGTTGTCTGGGAAGTCAGAAACAAAAGCAAGCACTTTCTCATATGAAAATTGAATTATTTTTAAAGACAAATAATGAATAAATTCTGAGTTGATTAATGTGGTATGTATGTGAGAGTGTGCTTACATTTCCTGCAGTTGACAGTATACGGAGAAATGCAAAGTAGCAGAGGTAAAGAAAACTATTTCACTGCTATTGTTTGGAGATTGCATGGTTAAAGTGGAACATGCCTCCCATTCACAGGTACTTAGAGCTGGAACCTTTCGCTCTAGACCTGTCATACTTGCCCATTTTGGAAGGATATTTATTTGACCAAATAAATTTGTTTCAGCAGCTACTTCTGGGAAGACCCTCCTTCTTTTCCATACTGCAGGAGGCAGTAAAATCAGGAAAGGCTACGAGAGAGAGCATAGGAGAAATGTGATTGGCAAAAGAACTTAGGAAGGGGTAGAATAGAAACCCCTGTGTTTCAGTCTGTGATTTCACTGATTCAATGATGAAGCCCAGATGCCTTCAGCATTGTTCTGGGTATCTGGTGATCAAGGTTCAGCAACAGAAGAAAAAAAATCTGCTCAGTTAAGATAGTCTTTTGCTAAGGAATTATGAAGTAAAGTTTAGTCTACTTCTAAAGGTTCCATGCTGATGGATGTTCTAGAATTCTTATTTCATTTCTTCCTTAGTCCCTAACCCAGCTCCAATAGTCATTTCCATCCATACTTTGTTTAGAAGTTTGGAATGTAGCTCAGTCCCTGAGTTTGATGAAATGTCTCAGGTTTTTTACTGGTAGACTTCTTGTTATGAGTTTTTATTACATTTTAAATCTAATTTTTGTACTGAAATTCAGTGCATAGGTTTGTAGGGCTCCAGTTAAAGTATTATCTAGAGTCCCTCTGGCACTGGGCAGCTGGATTTGGTCTTCTGGTGCCCAAGTTATTCATACAGCTTATTTGCAGAGTCCTTACCTCCAAAATCCTCTAAAACATGCTAAGAGTGTGCTGCAGAGCAGGTTACCTGCCTTTGATGATCAAATGCAGCCTGTGGACTCCCCCTTCCACGATTCCATGTCACAGTTATTAAAAACACATTTTTGGAAGGTGTGTGAACATCTGGCTATATGGCCAAGAATTCTAACAAAAGCTATGTGAGACTGGCAGCACTCAGGTGATTTTCTTGTATCCTCATCACAACTTTGGAGGCATCCTGATAGAATTATGCAGAACCCACGTTAAATTGACTCAGTGATATAAACTCAATTCAGTACTAACCATTTCTTCTCCTGTCACACTTCTGTCTTGGAACACAAATTCAGGGGGAAAAAAAATCAGATGCTGCAAAATTGGCACGTGTGCTATGTTGGCCTCCCCCACATCACATAGCTGTATCTCTTTCTGAAAATGCTGCAGTGCATCAAGAAAACTAAAAATTGCTTTCTTGGCTTTTCTGCTTCCCAAATAGTTTCTCATCTTAAACAATCATGACAGTTTTGGTCCTCTCAAAACACAATAGAATTTATTTTCTGAAGCAATTTTCATGAAAACTATAAATAGTATCTTAAATTAAAAAGCAGAAATTTGACAGTATCTGTTGGTGGGATTTCTTTAACTGAAAAATCTAAAAAAAACACACATGATAATCTAATTATTATTCTGACATTTTGTGAATGCAACAATAAAAACTCTTCAGTTGTCATTCAGTTATTCCAATGATATAGAACTGTGTGAAGCAACTCATTGGTAAAACAAGGTCTTCAAGGTTATAAAAATTGAAATCCTTTTGTTTATTGTTTTAAAACGGAATAATTTATAATTAAATTTTATTTTATATTATAATTAGAAAAAAGGCACTGTTTAATTGATGTCAAGGTTGAGTACTAAAACAATTGAAACTGTTAAATGTGAAATAAAGGCAACATTCTCTTCTTACAGTGAAAAAAGCTGAAGCACAGCATGGAACAGGGAGAAGTAACAGTCAAATAATGGTAAATAAAGTGGAGTAATCTTCAGGGTAAAAATGGAGGAATAAATAAACAATTGCAATATCAATTTGATCTTTTTAAAAATGTATTCACTGAGTTTCTTAGGGAAAAATTCAGAGGGGCTGTAAGCTTTGGATCAGTGACTTTAAATGGGAAAGCTGACAATCCCATAAGTGCTGAATGCTCTGAAATGAAGGCAGAAAAGAAAAGCCTGTGCTGAATACTTCACTGTATATGGGATCATTAAAAAGTAGAGATAAAAGAAGAGTCAATGAAGAGGGAAAGAAGCCATGGGAGATGAGGTTAGTTCCAATTTTAAGTATTAAAATACCATTCACTAAAGTTAGAAAAAAAAGGCCTGTTGGAGCCCTATGGTACACAATACTTTTCAGTATGCACTTTGTAAATGTAGGTATTTAACTGGAAGTTTCCTCCGTGCACGATATATGAAGATGTGCAATTATAGATGTGCAATCAATCATGAACATTGACACCAGAGCAAAATCTTCTGAAATGCATTTTTATTCATGTATATATTGTACAGGACACCATATCCTGGATTTCATACCAGACTTGTCTTATGGCTGAAATAGCATAAAATGAATTATTTAAATCTTCTGGTTATTTAAATCTTATGGTAAAGGCCTCAGTTTCTGACAGTTTCTCACTTGTGTGGTTGGCAAATTTCTGTGACATGTTCCAGTCCTGGACAATATGTCATCATAAAGCCCTTGCAGAGGCCCAATTTAAATTTCCAGTCATGGTTACTTAGGGTTATTAGTCAGCGAGTTCTTCTCTTCAGTCACTTGAAAAAGAGTCCATGTTCCTGTCAAATACACATGGCTTGTCTACAGTTCAACTTTCTGACAGGGGCAAGCCTTGGTAGGGTATGACTGGTGGTGCTCGATGGGTTTGACCATCATCCATGCAAACTTGCAGGGGTGTTGCTTGCTGCAGTCTTTTTGCCAGTATATCACATTCCTGCGGTTCAGATTTGCCCCAGCACATGCGTCGTACCACCAGCCTCCCCCAGGAATGCCATTGAGTTCCAGCTTAGCACAATTCATAAAGTAATTGTCATTGTCTCTGTCCTTGGTGGTGAACTTCTGGTTGTCATGGAGATAAGCTTCTGTGTCCAGGGTAAGCGCATCAGTGGCATTGCCTTTGTAAAGACCAACCCTGATTCGATATTGAGACTCTTCTCCCTCAATCAGGAATGGCTCATACTGTCCCCATTTGACTTCAGCATTTAGATTTACAAGTTTAACTCCAAGTATATATTGCACTGAGCTGCCAGTTAACTGATGCATGTATTCATTTCCTAACCAGTGGTTCTCATGAACCGAGCCAAATCCATATTTGTAGTCCTGCCAGGTCCTGTCAAAGTCGACAGTGCTGTTGGCTGTAATGTGTTGGATTACTGTCCAGCCACCATCCTGCATGTTACAAAAGACAACAATTGGTTCCTCTTTTGGTTGGATGATGTAAAGGCCATCTTTGGAATTTCCTTTGGAGTGCTGTAAAATCTCAAAACAATCCCTTGGATAGTCTGAGNAGAAAATTAAAGTAAATTCTGTTCAAATAATGAATTTTAGAAATTTAATTCTGTCCTTTAGAGTGACTGAATGACTCTCTTCAGACTGGAAGCTGACTGACTTCATGGCAGCTGATGGCCATTTATTCAGCTAAAGGGGGAAGATTTCTGGCAGGAACATGCAGGAAATATTCAGAAATTCAAAAAATGGTTTGTTACTCTGTCATACAACAGAAGTATGATTTTGTATTTATGACAGAAATATGATTGAAAAGCCAAAACCTATGTACAGATCATTTCTTTTCCACCAGTGTTCTTCCAGACTGAGTAGTCAGCAAGCTGCAATTCCCTGTGCCATCTGTAGGACAATTTAGTATAATAACTAGACCTAGTCTTTTCCTCAATGAACAAATTAATTTCTCTTGAACCAATTTATACTTCAGGCACCTCTAACATCCTTGTGTTAAATTCTGAAATGTATGCCATGTGTTCATTGATAAAAGGGAGATATTAAATCAGATTTCTTGTCAATATAAAGTTTATAAACATCTTAGGATTTTCTTAGGATGAGTTCTTTTCACTCAAACTCCAGGCTAAATTTTATCATGGATTTGCAGGTAGAACTACAATTCTGTTCAGTGCTGAATACCAGTATCAGGAAGATGGGTGAAACTGCTTTTCCACTTTATTGCTTATCCAGTAGACTCAGAAGGTAACAAAAATGGCATATAAGGCTTGGGTTGACCCTCTCTGTTGGGCTAAAATATTTACTGGGGTTTTTTAAATGTAATGTGTTTATAAGGTAACTTCTTGCTCTGGTATAATATCAAGAATCTCTGACACTGCGGCACAATGCTCTGAATTTTACAATTGATTCTGTGGTTTCTTAAGAGCTAGAACATAATTTATTTATCTGTATGGACTTAGAGAATTCCTTTTGTAGAGAAGGATGGTATTCATTGTTCTGTTACTCAGAAATATGTTTATGAATTGAAATCACTCACTTCTCCATAGAGTTGAAAGGCATGTCCTTATGTCATTAAACTGTGGAGTATTTGTAATTTGTATTTAATAATAACTCGACAATTTTATTATCTCCATAAGAAAAATTCAGTAAAAAATACGTTTTCCTGGTAGACATAGCCTACCTGACTCCAAATGTGATGCCATATTATAGAAGGATTATTTAAGTAATTTATATGGTGATGTCCAAGCCAGCAATACACACAGTGACCCTCACAGTTGCCCTTCTCAGTGATCATTATAGACCAACTTCTACAGACAGGTTCAGGACTTTGTGGCAGGACATGTTCATATTGCAAATTGCTCTTCCAGGGCTAGCTTTCATGTATGGTGGTTGAAAATGTTACAGCAAAGCAATAAAGTAAAACACAGAACGCTTCCAAATCACTCTCTGTCTTCACAGGTACCTTTTTCATTGGCGTTTCCCAGTCTCTCATAGTCTTTTTGGGGGAGGAGGTGGGCATTAGCCAGGACCACTGCCTCTTTGGTGCCCAGGGACACAGTGCACTGAGAGAGCAAGAGCAGCATGAATCCTGCTGAGCTCCTCAATGGCATCTTCCTTCTGTGTCAGTCCTCCTGCAGCAATACAGAACTGTAACACAGATTGGACCTGAAAATGGCAATATTTGTGACTTCTAGTACAAAAGTTCTGAAGGAGAAAGGTTTTGAAATACCAAGCTTCAATACAGTAAGCCTCTGTCAAAGCTGGCTTCTCCCATCTTTGAAGGACATCTCCTCTCCTGATGTCTCAGACCTTATTTCTGACAAATCATTCATTTCTCTGACACAGAGTGCTGTGCTGAGACACTCAGAACAACTCTCACCTGTCACCTTGTGCCATGCTAGGCAATGAAACATAACACAATTTTGAGTGTGCCAAAAAGCCATAAAGAGTAATGTAATGACAAAAGAAAAAGCACTACTTTTAATTATCAGAGTTGAATTTTTCTTATTCCCTGAATCCAAACTGTAGTGAAATAGGGACACCAATGGTCGAAGGGACAGAAACAGTTACATTAGCTCTGCTGACTGTCTGTAGCTCCAACAGTACTCAGAGACATGGCTTTCCTAGTGCTGGAAAGGTTTCCATGCGCTGGAGAACTCACTTAACCTGAACTATGCTATTTTGTGAATTTCTATCTACAGCTTGAAATAACAGGTCACAGGTTTCAATTAGATTTTATAAAAAAGTTCAGTAAACAAAGTAAAAGAACTTTTGTTTAGCCTCTTCAAAACCCACAAGGGTTCAATATACTGAACTGAAACAGCTTTGAGCCTCATTTTATCCACCTTTTGGGGTACATTAATACTTCATTCAGTACAGAAGAAGGCTTAGGCTATTACTGGACTAAATCCTGGGGTCCTCACTTAGGCAAATCCCAGATTCTCTGAAGAGGAGTTTCTGTCAACAACAGCTTAGAATGAATCAGGTAAACAAATATTTCCTATACTCTCAAAGGATATATTTACTTAGACTCAAACCAAACTCTTTTAATGCTCTTTTAATTTTTTTATTTTAAGGACTGGGGTCCCCACAGTGGCTTTGATGAAGGCAGAAAATAGATCTAGCAAAAAAGCTCTTTGGTCAGGGCTTCTTTCCTGCCAGCATCAGCACAGAGTCTGCAGAGGCCAGTACCCTTCTCCACAGTGGCTTATGTTGCAACAAACCCAAATTCCTTATAAATCTAATGACTTAGCAGAAGATTCAGCAAAGAGTTTTCCAGAGTGAAAAAATTTCAGTACATTTTTAAAAAAATCTCCAAGATAAATCATTGTAATAAAGTTCAGGTTTGAGAGTTAATTTTTGTGCCTACCATACACAAAACCAGCAAACCAGAATTTTCTATTCTACCTAAAACTATTCAGTAATAACTATGATTTACTATTAAAATATAATTTGCCATTTTATGCAAAGTTGGTCGTTTGATATTGGGATCATAATAAACTGGAAAATTACCTTCCATTATATTTGGCACAGTGGTTCCCTTTAATCATTTAAACTCTGCTGTACTTGTATTTTCTACTGTCATGTATCATTTTCCCTGAAAGCTTTGATTATTGTTGCTATTATGAAGTATTAAATTATAAATTACTTTAAATCAAGCCCCAATCCACAAGCCCAAATCCTGATTTTCATGAAATTTGAACTTGGATCTGGAGTTATTTTTTTAACTGTTTTGGTTTTCTTTTAGTATTTTTGAATGAGTCAACCTTTTTTCTTCGCTTATATTTATGCATAAACATTGAAAATTGATTTAAAGATCAATTTAATTCCAGAATAGGAATTGTTATTAAAAATTATTAAGAAAGCACCCAAGGAACACAGCACTGGGCAGGCACCTTACCTCTTTCAAGTGAAGACTGGCAAAGAACATGAATGAGCTCACTCTCTACAGTTGTACTTTGCCTGCTACTTAAGTCCAGGTGAATAAATCAGGTCCAATGTGCTACCTCAAATGCAGCAAAATTGCATATTCCTTATTTCACACTGTGCTTAATCTGCTGGACTTTGCTCTGACATATACTTGCAATAAAGTATGTATGAATTATAAAGTACAAAGTTCTTCCATACCGATTAAAATGACATAGTAATTAAATTAAATTTCCTTTATTAACCAATAGTGGTGGAGAACCATGAAGAAATTTTAGTTCAGTAAATTATTTATGTTGCTTAAATAGGCAGAAGCAGATGCTAAAATTTACTATGCCATTTTGCATGGATGAATTAAGTCAAAGTTCTACTAAAATGTAGTCACATTTAAATTGCACAGAGATTATTTGATTTTTAAGTATTAGGAGCAATCCAACTATAAACCATGTTGTTACTCCATGTTTTAATGTGAATGAATCAGAAGCCGTGTCTGAGAGCTCTAAAAATACAGCAAGCAAAAGCAGAACAGGCTGGTCAACAGGTTTCTATTTTAGTTTATATGGATTAACAAGTCAGTTAACATTAACTCAGATAAAAACTGTCATGAACTAAATAAATTAATTATTGCTATGCAGCTATGTATCTGAAAGTTCTACTGTCTGTCTGCACAGCCTTTAGGTGATGTCTAATCTACATTTACCCTTTCAAAGATTAGACAACACTTAAGTTTTTGAGCTCCCTCATCCACCTTGCAACCTGCTTTGATCAGATTCTGTCCTTGAAACAAATCACAATTAAAATTGACGGAACATTTAAGACCTGTGCAAGCTCTACTTCAAAATTCATATCAAGTAATAATTTCTGTTCTTCAATAATTCATCTTCAGTGAGGATTTGTATTTCATGGACAGTTAAATCAATATCCACAGCAAATGTCTTAGGAAATATTTTCTTGTAACATTTAAAACTCAGTGATCTTTCTCTTCCATTTTAAAGTACAAGCAGTCTATTACTCAGGAGGATGTCCACAGAGAGTAAGAACAGTATCTTCTCCATGACACTGATCAGTAGTGGAGCTACAGGGAAAAGCTTAAGAATAGATACTCTCTGCTTTTTTTAGTATTATGAAGCTCAGGGAATTTCTGATATTTGTGTGTTTGACAATATCTAATTTATGGCTGGTACCATGTATTACAAGCCTTGGCTAAGGCATGAAAATACTGTATGGTAACTTATGAAATATAAAATTGCTTTGAACATATACAGATCTTGCTGAAATAGTGTGCTAAGAAAAGGCAGGGGAAGGTACCTTTCCACTCTGTCCATATAGATAGACTCTGAAAAGCACCATTGACCCTAGTGGTATTTATTGATGGGCCTCTCATCACCCTAATAGAAATTGGGGTGCATCTTTGGTGCCTTTGATTCTCATATATTTCATCACTGTTTATCTCCTATCCTGTCTTTCCATTTTTCTTTACTTTCTTTCTGTTTGTTTCTTTGTTGACTTCCAAACTTTCATCTGAGCTGGCAGAGCAGAAGTGGAGTGGGAAGTGTTTAATTAGAAGAGAGAAGGGCACCAGCATTCACTCATGCTCAGAAAGGAATCTATTTTTGTGGATGCAAACTTTGAAAAACAATTAAAATCTTTGCATCTCCCTCTCTGCTCTTGATTCTGAGAATAATTTTTCAGAAATTACATCATGATCTTAAGGTCAGAGTACTTTACATAGGTATGGTTTAGTAATATACAGATTTCAAAATAAAACATCGCTGCAATGACTTGTTGTTAGCCATGTTAATTAAGATACTTCGTTTCCTAGCCCAGTGACCACATATTCCTTCTCTACAGTATGCTGAAGTTTTAATTCTTCTGATTCTGCTGAACTTTAACTGACAAGCATTCATTCGAATTTTTCCAATTCAGGCTCTCCTGTGTGGAAATACTCTTTACATATTCTTCATATCCATATGACACATGGATCCAGCCTGTTCAAATCCCTCTGCAGAGCCTTCCTGCCCTCTAGCAGATCAACACTTCCTCCCAGCTCGTTGTCTGCAAACTGACTGAGGGTGCATTTGATCCCCTTATCCAAACCATTGATAAAGACATTAATCAGGACTGGCTCCAAACCTGAGCCCTGGGGAGCAGCACAGGTGACCAGTCACCAGCTGGACGTAGCACCACTGACCCCCACACCCCGGGCCATGTATTGAGCCACTTTCTTACCCGGAGATGAGTGCACTCGTCCAAGCCGTAGGAATCCAGTCTCTCTGGGAGAATGCTGTGGGAAACAACATCAAAGGCTTGACTAAGGTCCAGGTAGACAACATCCACAGGTTTTCCCTAATCCACTTGAGTGGGACACCTTGTCATGGGAGACTCAGTTGGTCAGGGTCTTTCACAAACCCATGCTGTGTGGGCCTGATACCCTGGTTGTCCTGAGTGCCATCACGATGTTCTGCTCCATGAGCTTCCCCAGCACCAAGGTCAGGATGACAGGCCTGCCGTTCCCAGATCCTCCTTCCAGTCTCGTAGACGGGTGTTGCATTTTCCCTAACCTTCCTGGTTAGCCAGGACTGCTGGTAAAAGGTGGAAAGTGGCTCAGTGAGCAGTTCCACCAGCTCCCACCTGGCCCCACAGACCTGAGTGTGTCTAAGTGGCAGAGCAGGTCACTGAGCGTTTCCCCTTGGATTGTGGTGACTTCATTCTGCTCCCCATTGCTGTCTTCCAATTCACAGGGCTGAATAGCTTGAGAATAACTGGTCTTGCTGTCAACCACTTTAAGTTTTAAGCACCTCATGTTTTCCTTGTCCTTTGTCACTGTTTACCCCTGCATCCAATAAAGAATGGAGATTATCCTTACCCCTCCTTTTGCTGGTTTTGCATTTAGAAAGACATTTTTATTGGCTTTTAGGGCAGTAGTCAGATTAAACTCTGGTTGTGCTTTGACTCTTCTAATTGTATTCCCCATAAGCTCACATTATCTTTGTAGTTCTTCTGAGTTTCCTGCCCTTTCTTCCATAGGTCATAAAATCTTTTCTCTGTGAGTTCCTGTCCAAGTTCTCTGTTCAGCCAGGCCACTCTTCCTTGCCACCTTTTAGCACACGGGACAGCTTGCTCTTGCATCTAAGATTTCCCTCTTGGAGAAGGTTCTGCCTTTCTGGGCTTCCTTGCACTTCAGGATGGGGGCCAAGCTCTCTGGAAGTCCAAAGCAGCTCTTCTGGGCCCCCTCCTTCCTTCTCCAAGAATTTAAAAATCCATCATTTCATGATCACTGTGCCTAAGACGGAATCTGTCATTATGGGAAAGGCTTTGGCCCAGGCTGGCAACTTGCATACCCAGGACCTTCAAAAGGCTTGACATGGGTGACTTACGGATTTGTAGGGTTGCCAGAAGCATGCAAAATGCTAACTTACATGCAAGAAAGTGGTTCAGTATACTGAGGAACACAAGAGACAAAGTTCTGACATGACAAAACACATAAAACACATAACAAAGTATGTTAGTATCTTTCCTGAAAGTGTCATAGGCACACAGCACAAGCGATTGCTTTGGGAAAACAAACTAACAAACAAACAAAGCCCCACCAAACAACAAAATAAGGCCATAAAATACTTCTGCAGCTTTGAGTCATTTTGAATTGCTTTGCAGCCTTGGCTAAATGCACTTTGGTATTTTTGCATAGGATCAGTAACAAAAAAAAATGTTCATAACAGCTTTCACTTGTTCTTGAACTTGTGAGCTGGCATTGGCATATGAAGTGTGTGTTTTGTCTGAGAATGCACAAAGCAGTTATTAACTGCTGAAACACATTGCTCATAAGGCTATTTTCAATACAAATTTAAAATCTCTTTTTACACATTCGGTATTTGTGAGATGAACCATTATTTGGGGAATGAACCAAAGTATATTTTTTGGCTGAATGTAAAATAGAACAAATGCTACACTCTTAGAAACATTTGACTTTTCAAATATTCAGCAAATTTATTGTGATTTCTTACAAAAATATTTTAAGAACTGAAGCAAATACTAATAACATATTCTTCGTATCTTCCTGCTGAACCCAAGACTAAATTCCAAGGGTGTAGAAACTTCACAGAATTGAAGAAGGTTTTCTTTCAACAAAAACACTGACCTAACTTGAAAAATACAATCAAAACCATCATCATGGAAGACACTGGAAAATAACTGTTTGGTTAGCTGACAGTTAGGACTGGTGATAATGAAAAACTTAAGTTACTCAGGTTGCTTTGAAAAACAGTTTGATAGGAAACATCTGGTAACTGATCTTTGTTTTATTCTAAAGGTGGCAAAAATTGCCAGATACAAACACTACAGGTGAAAACTGTGGGAGAATACTTGCATGGAATGCCAATTAGGTGACACCTGTCCTAAGACAGTAGAATTTGTGATTCTGAAGAAAAGAATGTGCAGCATTGTGAGGACAATATATTTTAAAAAAAGAAAAGACAGACTAATAAACTTTGGGAAAGGAAATGAAATCTTGCGATTTCAATGGGGATCAAGGTGGCAAGCTTTGGTCCATAGCCCTGCACTCCCTGGCATCCCATGCCTTTTGATGGCTTTTGCTTCGGCGGAGGTTTTTTCAATTTTTTTTTCACTCTCCATGCCATTTCATGCCTGTCTTCCCCTCAGTCTTCTGTCTTCCTCCTTGATTTTTTCCTCTGATTTTGCAGCATCTCTGATGTTACTTTTGGCATGTTTTGGTCCTTTCTACTGCATCTCATTTCCTCCCAGACCATTTTCTTGTGGTCACTGCATTTCCCAATTTTCCTTTTTTTTTTCTTTCTCAATCGCTATTCACTTGATTATATCTCCTTTCCAGAGTGTTTGTCTTTCTTTTCTGTTTCACAAGATTTCCTTTTCCTCCCAGACCATTTTCTTGTGCTCACTGCATTTCCCAATTTTCCCTTTTTTTTTTTTTCAATCACAATTCACTTGATCATATCGCCTTTCCAGAGTGTTTGAGTCTTTCTTTTCTGTTTTGCAAGATTTCGTTTCCTTTCCCAGAAGGAAACAAAGTTAATAACAAATTACTAAAAGCTATTATAGTGAGGATGAAATGACAAATTATTTCTCTTGAAGAAAGACAGGAACCATGGTAACACCACAAAAGGTCTGGCTAAAAAGTTCTTTTAAAATCTGAAAGTCAGAATGAAGTTGTGTAAGCAAGGGGAGTCAAAGGACAAATCCTGAGAGTGACTATATAGGGATAACACAATAACTGATCATGATAAAATTAAAGGTTAAGATTAAAAACGTTACCACTCTCAAGGGACATAAAAACCCAACAAATATTCTGTAAATAGATTGGACGTAAAAAGAAGTTAAACCCAAAACCCCATTGTTTTATGAGAGAGAAGAGCAAATGGCACAGATTTTTTTGTTGCAGACTTCATAAGCAGTGATCAGATACTTAATATAATGAATTTTAATGAAGGAGTAGGACTGAAGGCCAGATTAAGTAAAAAACATCTCCAAAAATCTGAAGTTGTTAAGTATTTTCAAAGTCACATGGACAGATAAAATTGCGTATGTACCTTACGATCTAGGAAAAGTCCTCTCTGAACCATTTACATTTTAGAAGTAATGGAGGTCCCAGAGGATTTCATTGGGCCTGGATTTCAGTGGGCCTATATTTTAAAAAGGGAGAAAAGCTAAGCAAAATAAAGAAAAGTAAAATACCTTTCAGAACACAGAAAATAAGAGAACAAAAAAAACAGAAAAAACCCCCCCCAAAAAAAAAAAAAAAAAAAACCCCTGCAAAAAACAAAAAAAAAAAAAAAAAAAACCCCTGCAAAAAACAAAAAAAAAAAAAAAAAAAACCAAAAAAAAACAAAAAAAAAACCAAAACAAACCTCAAAAAAGCCCAGGAGAGGATAAGGTGATGAAAAGCAGCCAGCAAAGACTGGTGAAGAAAGAAATCAAACCAGGTTTGCTCTTCCTTGCTACATGGATCCCTCCTTTTCTGACCTTTGGTCCTTTCACTAAACATTTCATAGAAAGTTCTAGATGCTCCCAGAGTCACATTACAAGTATCCCATAATAACCTTTAAACAGTTGCATAGTGCCCTTTCCTCTGCGTCCCATAGCAAATCCCCTATAGGCAGTACATCACTGTGCCAGGAGCTCGGGGATTTTTTATTTGGGTTTCACACCAGGGACAATGGTCTAATCATTTTCCTTTGATAACCTTAGGAGCAGAGAAGTCTGTCTCTTCTATTTTCACTGATTATGCTGACTAGGGCTCCTCTGCATGTCACTATTCACCCAAATGTCACCAGGCTTTTAGCATGATTAATCCCATAGTCTAACAACAACACAGTCTAGTGGCCACAACCTGTGACTTGGAGATTCAAACTGGACACTTGTTCACCAGGAACAGGGGAAAAGGTTTCCCAGATGGGTTGTGGAACCTCCATACTTGGAGATTTTTAATACTGGCTAGACACAATATGACTGAACTGATGTTGGTGATAATCCTGCTCCAAGTGAGGTTGACTAGAGACCACCAAAACAACCAACACTTCATCAACTGTCTGGAATTCAGAGAAAATAAACTTTAAAAGTATCTAGCATTTCAGATCTGATCCAGATTTGGCATATTGCAAAGTATGAGTCAAACTCAGAGTCATATTTTAAACACTACCTATCTAGGTAGCAGTCAGCTTTCAGGATAATTTCTACTACAAAAGCACATCTACTAAAATCAGTTAGTTGAAAATATTTTCCATGTGAATGCACCAGTTTTACCTCAAGTACTTGAACAAATAGAAAAAAATATTTGGGAAGTACCTGCACAAACATTTGAGGCAAGAATTTCAGATGATTATCAGTCCCAATATATTTAAAAAGCAATGTGATGACCTTAATTTCAAATCAATTAGCTATATTATTTAGTTTTAAACATTATAGCTTAACCTTGTAGTATAGGAGTCTAAAAATTACTTTCTCAACTGGGACAAGAAGCAGCTGGAAGCATTGCCATGGCAACCATCTCATTTCCAAAGAGAGATTCTGTGACTTCTGTTGCTCTTTAGCAATCTCACAGCTCAGTAGCATTGCTAAAAAAAAAAAAAAAAAAAGGGGGGGGG
>VXBC01010531.1:1197891-1214314 GCA_013399945.1 Ploceus nigricollis
AGGAAAAAAAGGAGGGGGGCTTGGAAGAATCATGAAAAGAATGCTTCAAAACATAAGGCAGGCTTTAAGTAAACAAAGTGAATTCTTAGTCTGATGGTGAGCCCAAGGAAAAGAACCAAACCAAAAAACCAAACCAAAACACATATATCCCACCACTCTAACGTGTGTCTTTGCAAATGACTGTAGAATCAATCTCTCCTGGAAATTATGTTTATCACAGATTTCACTGTCTCACACTAAGTACGTGACTTAGTTTCTTGATCCTGCTGTTTAAGGAAAATTGATAGCAACATGAATAATACACAGGGGGTGGATAGGGTGGGAGCAAAAAAAAATTCTGTCAAAACAACACATTTTACTGCCCACAGCTCTCCCCAGGAGAGAGGCTGAGATCATATCATAAGAGTTAGTCAGATTGCTCAATGGCTACTGAAAGATTTTAACGAACTGTGGTGTTATGAACCTATAGTCTAAGAACTTGTTCAGACTAGAAAACCTGCAATACCTCTTTAACAAGTTGGTTCTGAAAAAATACTATAGAATTTAGAAATTAAGGGAAGTTCATGCACAGATCACAAGGTTATGGTTTAAATTCTTATTTACCCTTGCTTCAGTCTGGTTGGCTAAATGCCCTTTCCTGGATACTGGAGTAATTCATGGTTATGGAACACTTGGGACACAGATGATGGTCACTCAGACAACAGTCTGGAAATGCTACAGCAGCACAAGGCCATACACAGCCTAAAAGTACATTTCTACAGGGTAGGCTGGGAGTATTTCATCATCTGTATCTGCAGAGACCAACACTGCTGAGACCAATACCTGCTGAGATCAAAGCCCCTTGCACTGGCTGGAGAAGGAATACTGAAGTCCCCTTCAAAAGGAACACTGTATAGCAGATCAAGATCTTCAGAGGTGTGCATGTATTTTTCCACAGGTATGAATGGAACCTGGCTGCACTGGTAACTTTAGTCTATATTTTGTTAATAAAGGAGCTAACTGAAGTAAGTAAGCGCTGCTAAAAATAGTAAACATGGTAGAGCCTAATTCCTGGTTCAGACTTCAGTTGATAAACCACATCATATTCTTATTGCAGAAACATTTGCTTATTCAAATTCCTAACTTGGAATGTAAAGGAATTGTTAGGATGTAAAAGCATGTAAACATAAACTATATATTTCAAGTATTAAAAATACATAAGGACAGAATAGACAATAAAACACCATTAAAAAAAAAACCTCAAACCAATAAACAGTGCTTAAATCAAGTTAGAAGTTTAAATCTTTTTAGATGTAACCATGTTTTGCAAAGAAGCAAATTTAGAAAGTAGAAGTTTACTTAGTTTTTAAAAAAAAGCTATCAAATTTGAACAATGTTCAAGAAGATTAAAAAAGGCTAACAAGGGGCTGCAAAGCTGTAAAGACACTTAAGGAACTTCAGAGGGCAAGTGTATTCTGTCATATAAAAAAGACACATAAAGAAGTACAATGTATGAACAAGAACATGCAGATTTTTTGTAATCAACAGATTTGATTGAGAGACAGAATTCTACAAATTTGTTTCTTTATGATGTGATACTGATGAAGTGGGTTGAAAGCAGCAGGTGACTTCTGGTGTTAGTTAATGGAATTTAAGATTAGTTTTTTCATGAAGAGCTATCCAGATCCTTTGGACATTTTATTCAATCATCTTTTTTCCCAATGCAATAGCTGTAAACAGTGCATTATGTTAAACTCTTGTATTTGCAGTGAACTGTGTCGGATTCTATAAAATCCTTCTAATACTCTCCTCGGTGTACACTTACACTTTTTGTGGAAAAAAAAACAACAAAAAACAACTCTAACAAAAAAAAAAAGTTTAAAACATATTACAAAGAAAGCACAGCAGTTTGATCAGGTCTTTCCAGGACAAATGTCCTCTCCACCATTAGTCAGCTACTTGGTGATAGAAAGAATTGGTTGCTACCAGTGAAACACTTGAAAGAACAAGTGATGTATACAATTATTTCTGCCAGCACCAGCTCAATAGAGCTTGCCACTGCAATTTCAACAAGACTCTGGTAGTCTTCATAAAAACAAAGCACAAAAAGAAGTTAAAAAATTCTGTGCAAATACCATGTGAATAGAAGTAGCAGAAAAACAAACCAAAAGAAAAGAGGGAGCATCAACACTACAATTCAAAACCAAAAATGAGAGGATTTCAGGAAAAGGCTCCTCTACTGATTGTCCGTAGAAGCTCATGTCTAATGTGGGGACCCTTACAAAGCTACAGGTAGGGGTATTATTTTTATGAAGCAAACATTTAATCACAAACCTGGTAATAACCATAGTTCAATTCTCATCACTTTCGGTAAATATGATGATGGATGCTGTACTTATGCCGCTACAAGCCTGTCTTTCAGTAACTTTTAGTAACTGCTCCACCTCTCATCTGAGCTCCTCCTCTTTCTAAGAGAGAATGTTTACCATGACAAAAATACAGGCTTATTAGGAGGTGTGACCTCAGATTTCTTTGGACACTCTTTACTAATTCAACTTATGTATTTCTCACGTGCCAAGCTGAAGCATTCTGAACCACATCCATGGATGATTGAGAAAACAAACTGGTAGAAAAAGAAACACTCCTCCCTACAGCCAGAAATTTTTTCCAAGTCTTATTCTGTTCTGGTCCCACGAATGGAAAGTATTAGTCCCAAGTATTTAACTGGCTTCTTCATGCATCTGCATGGTAAATAGCAGTCCTGTGCCCTGCACACCAGAATTTGAGCTTGGGTGTCCTATTCTCCTTTCTGAAACACAATGGAAAACTCACACCTGTGTGTACTAGACAGCAAGTAGACCCTTAAAGAATCCAGAGAACTTCTTAGGAGAACATTCTAATATTTCATACAGAAAAAAATGTTCCTTTAAAAAATCTGTTTCCTTTTTTACTTGCTGTGTTTGCAAATGAGTTTCAACACCTGTTACATTACTTTTTAAGTGTTTGTATTCAAATTAAAAGAATCAGTCAAAAATTCAGTTTTGTTTGTAAAATGCCACAAAAGGTTTTTCTGTTGCATATTCACTACCTTTTGCCCTTGACTAAGTAACAGTCTTTAATAAATTTTTATTCCTACCAGCCATGCAGAACCAAACACATAATACAAATGATCCTGTGATGTTTTGTGCATCATCAGTAAATGAGCTAACTAGTTGAAGTTCCACTTGTTTTTCTGCAGAAAATTATTGTCATTAAATCTTTATAGCCTTATTAGAAACAAGGTATTACATAAAGGTTGCTGACAGCATAATTGAAGGAATAACCTTGTAATTGCAAAAGTGAACCAGTTTTCCTGAAAAATCAATATTTATTAAGAAAGAGGATGAATAATCCTTTATTGCTTTTGAAACACAGAAACAAAATAAATTAAAATGCCTCAGCCTATTTATGACCTCAAGAAGCTTTCACTAGCTCAATCTGAAAACCGACTAAAACTCAATACTATTCCTACAGACAATTTTCTGACTAAAAGCTCCCTGAATGCTGTACTAATATACAGCCTGAATCACCAGATTATACACAATATAATGTTCAAAATAGTCATTAAGATCTAAGGTCTAAGTGTCTTTAACGCCACTGAAATGATGAAAGAAGATTCTTTAAAATACTTTTTTTCACTATCAACACTGATTGCTTTTTGGAACTCAAAGTGTAATAATGTATTTATTAGAAGACTATTACACAGAATGAACCCTGCACTGAGTGGGGGAAAACTGGCTAGATTGTACCACTTGGGAAAAAGCCTTAAATGGGAGCCCAGTTTTTGTGTAGTGACGGAGGGAAAGACTGATGAACTTCATCTCTTGAATGGTTTAGCAATCTTTCCCAGATGGAAACAAACATGGGATAACTTTATGCTTTTTCTTATTATTTTTTATTTATTTTCTTATTATTTTCTATATATTATGCTTTATGCTTATTCTTATTATAAGCTAATGCAAAAAACAAATGCTTTTTCTTCATTCACATGGGTAATAGGCAAATACTATATAGGCAAAGAAGTCAGTGCTCTCCTAAAGGCTGTGACTACAGTTCATTTGCTCACTTGTCACTTGCCAACACTACATTCACCTAGAAAACAATGTCTGTAGAACATCATGGAAACATCTTCCAGCTACAATTTTTTTCAAACCTTAATATTTGAGTTAAATATGTCATGACAGCAATACTTAAATTTTCCTCTACCTTTGGGGGCTTTCTCCAAATTTTTCTCCTTACAATTAATTATAACTTCAAGTATCTTACTAAATGAAACACTGCCAGAGAACTTCCCTGGACATGGGAATCTGCTGATTCGTAGTATTAAGCTTGTGCAATAGCTGTCAATACAATTTTGGAATGTGGCTAATAACAACACTGTCCCTCCCCTCCCAGTAATTCCTGGATATGGTAGCAAAGTTAGCATGAGCAATAAATGACTCCTGAGCCGCAGTGTCTCCGAGCTCTGTTTTGGAGAGCACAGCACGCACAGGGGTTCTTCCTGCCAAGCTGGCCTCTGGGCCAGTTCCTGCTTGGGAACAAGCCTTTGGAGATAAAGACCTATTAAGTGGGACCTTCCAAATGCCCTGTGCACCACAGATGCCTCTTGTGCTTCTCCTGCCTAAGAATGTGCAAAATGTACACATGTAATCTTTTCAACCTTTTAACATTGTTCAGTATATCTGCTTTTCCGCTGATTTGAAGTTGAAAATTTTAAGTTCTTTCTGTATTCCTTAGCCCATCAACAATAGATGTAAACACTTTTATTTTCCTTCAGTTTGTTAAATTAGCACAACATATAGCCATATATATCTGTATTTTATTCTGACAGATCAGAATGAAAACCACTAAGGGTTTGTTACAATTTATTTTATATTGGTTATTTTCCTAAAAGAAATAAGTCTCAAATGAAACATAAAATTGTAGGAATACAAATTCACTATCTACTAACTACCAGTAGCAACAAAATTAAGGTCAGAGATGTCTTAAACATGAAAATTAAATCCTTTTAGTACTTTAAGGTACTGCCATCACTGTTAGCCTAGGGTTCTTTTATCAAACTGTAAAACAAACTTTGCTCTCTTTGAGCTACTGATCACACATGACCTTTATGCAATTAAGGGTACATTAACACCCAAGTGGAGATGTTTAAATAGATCTTAGTGATTTAATACACTTTTCACTAAGTTGGAAAATGGTACGTACTTAAATTGCCTAGATTGTTTTTGAAATCTTAACATGCAGTTACTTTAAAAGGGTTGTTTTAACAGATAAATATAACGGTCTACACAATAATGCTTAACAAAGGTACTCTTTAGGTACTCTTAAGATTACATACTGGATTTTTTTCAGTAAGCTCATTGCTACACGATCTGAGTACCCAATACTCATTACTAAATTTATCTTCACAATTACTTTTATGAGATGAGCTTCTCATAAGTCATACACAAGAAATTTAAACAGAAATAATAGATGTTTAGTACAGTCTGACAGTTGCATCTGAACTCAAGGCACTTGATACTAAAGCTCTCTTAACAAATACAAGCCTTAATCACAAGCGAGCCTATCTCTCTGAGGCAATACACACTCCATTTATGGAGCCATGATCATCCCCACTGCATAAAAAAGATAAAGAGCACCAACAAATTTTTTTGTTGTTTAAAACAAAGGGGAGATAGCTGTACATTTCATTTCTTCCATATATGTGTAGAATGTAAGCATCTTCGATGATGCAATTGGTAAAATTATTTCAAACTGTTCCAAACACCTTCCAGACCACCTTAAGTGACTAATAGCTAAAACAGACTTCAGCAAAATATGTCTCCTCTCCCTTCTACATGGCTCGTCAAAAACTCAGTTGCCCACTCATTCAGAACGTGGCTAAATGAGCTCTTCAGCTACAAATCCTCAAGATGCAGTGAGCTCATTGTATTACTCACAGTCACTGCCAGGAACAGAGAATTCCTGCCTCTGACTGAATGTTTCTGGTGCTTACTTTCTGCTGGTTCTGTGATTTCTTTGATCCTTCTGTGAGCTGATTTAACTTCCTAAAACATAAGAGAATTCCAGCAGACTGATGAACGAATTTTGCTTGTTAAATCAATGCACAACAAAGCCTGAGAAGTACCGGAACTTGTAATCAAAAGGTAGCAAGGTTATCCAGTCCAAGCTGAGGAAGCGTGTCTTTCTCCTTTTGGCAATAAGGAAATCAGCTTGTCTACAGTCCAAGTAAATCTTTAATTTCTGTTCTGAAGTATCAGTTGCTTTAATTTACAGTCTGCCTTATGTTATCTCACGAAGCCTCACTAAAAGGCAGCTATGTTTTTTTTTTTTTAATGGAGATGCCAGACCTAACACAGAAGACTGACTCCTAAAAATCTGTAAAAAAGAAAATAAAACTGAACTACAAGAAATATTTATTTTCTGCAGAAATTCACCCTTGCATTTTAACTGCTTCAGGATCAAGTGAATTTTGCCTAGTGGCATTTATGATAGCCCAAAGGCCACATTACAACTTTAATTGACTGTGCTGGTTTTGACTGTGGTAGAGTTACAACCTTCACAGTGGCTAGTGTGGGGCCATGCCTAGGACTTGTGCTGGAAACAGTGCTGATAACCCAGAGACATTTTCATTACTGATGCACAGTGCTCTACAGAGCCAAGGCCTTTTCTGCTCCTCACCCCACCCACGAGCAAGGGGCCTTGGGGGTGCACGAGTTAGGAGGTGACACAGCCAGGACAGCTGACCTCAAATGACCAAAGGGATATTCCAGACCATAAGGCACCATGCTCTGCATAAAGAGTGGGATATTTGGAGTGATGGCTTTGTCTTCCCAAGTACTCATTAGGTGTGCTGGAGCCCTGTTGTCCTGGGGATGACTGAACACCTGCCTGCTTATGGGAATTGTGAATTGTTTTGTTTTGTGTGTGCAGATTTTGCTTTCCCTATTAAACTGCCTTTAACTTGATCCACAAGTGCTCTTTTACCCTTCTGACTCTCTTACCCATCCCACCAGGGAAGTGTGTGAGCAGCTATGGGGCTGGGCTATTGGATGAGGTTAAACTACAACGACCAACTGACCGCAGTGACCAATGCACTCTGGCTAGAACCTCTCTGCTCACTTGACACAAAGATTCCAGCTCTAAAATGAAAAAAATTTGTAACTTGCAGTAGTTCAGCAGCAGACTAACACTACAAACTGCTTTATCACAAAGGTGTCTTAAAAGGAGGTGAATAATGTCCAAGATTTTCGGGCTTGGATTTTTCTGTTAACAGGTTTCTGAGAGCAGACACTGCATCTGACCCTGATGCACAAAGGACCTTCATATACAAAGTCCTAAGAAAAAGAGAAGTGTTGAATATTCCATGTGCTCCTTCCAAAGTTTTGCTGTGATCTTTACAATTCCTGTGAACTTTTTTACTCTGAACTCTTAACAAGGATTTTCATTTTTTCAAGGCCTGAATTCTCCATTCTCCCTTGAAGACAAATCAAGAGCATCAACAGACATCACAAAAGAAGACAGAAATATTAGTTCCTATCTTTGGAATTTTTCTGTGCTCCTAACATGGAAAAATGCATCACTATGCTTAATTATAAGCTAATACAATTCAATTGTTATTTCAATTACTGTTAAACAAAAGTAACTTATGGCTTGTACTTTCCAGGATAGCACAGTAACAATGCTAACTGCTCCATCTTCAAAAAACTGCTTTCTGTTTCTCATATAATTTTTTCATAAGATAGTGCTGAAAGGTTTTTTCTTTATAGTTTGGTTTTTTGTCTTCACCGATGCAACTTGACACTTATTTCAGTAGATTCTTCCAGCAAGAATATCTAAATATCTTCTTGTCTCCACTGAAAATATTTTACTTAATATATGAAACAAAAAGACCATTCAAGCAAAACAAAAAGAGGGCAAAAATGTGCAGCTTACTTTGCAGAGTGAAATCTTTCATTGTCCACAGAAAACATTGGGTTATTTCTTCTCCAACACCTCAAAAACTGACTTAATCTTATTGAGTATTTAGTCTTTTGCAAATTTTATATTTCCCAGTGTAACTTCTAAATATGTATTCTAAGAAAATTTATAGCCCTCTTCTGTGTAAGGCAGAACAAATACATGCACTAGAATTGATTTTGCTTCAGATGTATTGTAAATGGATGCTAAATACCATTTTTTGGAAGCAGATATACATTACCTATGCTGCACTAACCCTGTTACCTAAGAAGTTACCAACTGTAAAGAAGAAGAACAGCATTTACGATGAAAAAAAAATGTATGGACTGTTGCTAATAGGGTTTGGCAAGTATTGCTGTAATTTTGTTTTTCAATAGTTGAACATTTGCAAATTAATCAGTTTTTTCAACTTCTCTCTGGGTAGCTTGAAAACATACTGTGTAAGAGATATACAGGCATGCTCCAAGAACAAAGTTCTGCCAGTGACCTAGCATTCCTCGAGAGCCATATACTTAGGAATATAATTTATAAGATGAGCAGAATTTAGCTTCCTACTACACCTTAAATTCTCTTCTTTCATTTTAAAATTACTTAATTTGAACTTCATTTAGAATTCTGTATTTGGTCTCAAATCCCTCCACTGGTAAGTTGAAAGCACAGCATGAATAAAAACAGTAAGAAGCCTCAGTGTTGCAGAAGCGATACATCTAATTTAGAAAAGAAAGATTGAAGATCTTGACAACTTAAATGACTTCCTTGTGCAAGATACTTTGCTTTCTTTCGTCCCGAAGAGTTTTTAGCAGAAAGTAGATCAGAGTAAAACTGGGCAATACATAGTGGAAAATTTTTGAACTAAAGATTGCCCAGAGAGGTTGTGGAGTCTCCCTCACTGAAGATATCCAAGAATCACCTGGATGCAATCCAGTGCCATGTGCTCTAGGATGACCCTGACTGGGAGATCGGACCAGAGGACCCACTGTGGTCCCTTCCAACCTTACTTACTCTGTTATTCTATAAATTGTACAGGCAGCACCCAGCATAAAATAAAATGATTTTATATGTAACATGTGACAAGGTGATACAGCAAATTACTTATCCAGTAAACTCATAACTCTATTTTGGAAGGATGACTTGCCCATTTCAGAACTCAACAACAAGTGTAAAACATTAAAGACATCTTAAAACTGAACTCCACTTATATTATCTTTGAGATTTTTTTATACATTGTCTTAAGACATTTTTTACTGTGAAGCACATTGTATAATTTATTTTAATTATCTACAGAACAATATAGTTAATTCAGTATAATCAATAACTTTATACAGATACAGTATTGAAGCCATGTCATCTTTTGCTTACTGTCAAGTACAAAACAGCTTATACAATCTAAAAAAAAGCTACAAACCACTCTTGTAGCATAACGTATGCTGTGCCTGGTTAAAGTTTACAGCAGTGGCTTTTTGATCTTTCAAGACAAATAAACATGACACCATATGATAACAAATAGCTGTGCAAACTCAGACTTTGGAGGAAGACTTAACTACCTCCTTTTCCCAGAACTACTTTTCCCTGCTTTACTGCTGCTACCACCAGACTTGCTGGAAGATTTTGAAGAGAAAAGTCTTGTCATGAATTCAGACACATCTGGCAGCTCATGGTTGGAATTCAGCATGTTCATTGACTGCTCCATTTCCTGCATGCAAAGATCAGATAATCTTAATAGCTTGTAACAATTCTGGCTGTATCTAAGGCATCAGTTGAAAGACTGTATGAGAAAGACACCAAATTTTCCCAAATACTGTTTTACTTTTTGTGGTCCTCTAGGATACATATTGCTACATAGTTTTATGCAACCATAGCCAAAAACACCCAGCTACACACAGAAACATAAGAACACAAAACTAAAAGCAGCAGTGCATGTAAAATGGTAACCATGTCTTAAGCAGTCTTACAGGTCAAAAAAATCTAAAAAATACAAATTACTTCTTTTCAGCACTACTTTTCTCCATATTAAAATTTAGGCTATTGATTAGATATTCAGATCTGTGTTCTCACAGATGTTACACTTTTGTTTTACAAATTATTATTATTTATAGCAAATTAACAAAATTTTGATGCTGTTTGAAGGGATTAGATATTTTTATTGCCCTACTTTCTGACACCAAGCTACTAGAGTACTGCAGCTGACATTTCATTCCTTCAGGAAAAAAGGGATTTTAATATAAGACCGTATATCCAGGTAAGCTTAACGTACCTTTAGGGCTTAGCACAGTGGTTCTATGAAATTAACACATTTTAAAATAAATCAATCTTGAAATACTTTTAATGCAGACAACAGCTGAACTGCACATCCACAAAGGGATAATGCTTTTAGCAATTGTGATTTTCATGTGGGATTGTCACCTTGGTCTTCTGCCATTCAGAATGATAGATCTTTAAGTACTTTCAAGGCATTTTAGTAGCCTTTGTTACTATTGCATCTACACTACCTCTACAACAAGCATAGTTACTAAATCATTAAACTTTCTAAACTAACTAGTACTGTGCTGATTCCAGAAAGAAAAAACAAGTTAATTTGAAAAACGTCATACAACCTCCATATACTCCACAAGTTAACACTTAACAATTTAATACATGGTCATCTAGACAATGCCATTACAATTTAGCTCTTAAAACCAACTTTTTCCTACTCTTTAAAGATAAGTTAAATTATAAGCAAAATTCTTCCAACTTAAAAATTTCTCCTTAAGGAGTCGTATCAGTTATCTGACAAGAACTAAATCATCAGAAGATTTGATGGTTTTACCACCAGAACAGCCTGTCTATAAGCAGTGTCAGATCAGTGAAAAAAGTAAGGAATATGTGATTTTCTTTTTTTAAAATTTGACTTCCAGAGTTCAGCTTGGAAATTCACCTTGGTTTGAAGAACATGCCATGAATACCTAGTATATCTTTGTATCTGTTTTTTAATCAAAATTATAGCCAAAAGAGCATTATAGAGCTCTGATAGACTTTTTAAAGGTATCACTTATTAAAAAATTATTCAGACACCTATAAAGTACTACTGAAGACAGTGGTCATTTACTGAAAAAGGAGTTTCTAGTTAACCAAGCCTTCAAAAAGCAGCCACCCATGACAGGCAAATAATAGTTGTAAAAATAAAAGATTTAGCAAACACCTTGAATCTCCATTTTGTCCTAGCCTTCTGCTATTCAGCATTTTGCATGATGAAAGGACAATAAATCAGATAATTTAATGACTACATTAAGACTCTATATCACATACACTAGTGCGACATCTGGATTTAACAGTGTAGTCAACTGTGGTTTAGGCTGAAGCACAAGAGAGCCCCACATCACACTCTTTTCAACACACTGGACACTTACTAAATGACTCATTGCTAAAACAGCAAAACTCTAACTGAATAAATTATGCCCATTAACCTTCCCTTTAAAGTACAGTTCTGTTTTTTATGACTTTTCTGTGCCTTGAAATCTCATTATCTTTGGTCTCCCCACATGCATCAATTGAATGTACTTACCCGCCTCATATCAGGATCACTGGTGTTGACAACTTTAGGCAAAAGCACAAATATCAGTAATGGAAGAACCATCATCATCACCTACAGTGAAAACAGGAAATACCTCTTCAGCTTAGTTGTTGCTCTAAACACTTTTAGGACCTACTAAAATAAAATGAAGCTCTACCAAACAGCCAAACGCTAGAACTACTGCATTCTGAATCAGTAAGCCAGCAACACTTGCCAGGAATGAAACCTGACAAGGGAGTATTGTGCTTTAAACAATAGTTTTCAAAGTTGGACAAATAAGGCAAATGGTTGTTCTCTCTTTCACCTGTTATAATTACAATTTTTTACAACATGTTGATTTCTGCACTACTAGAACAGCATCACATTGTCAAAGGAGGAGACGACAGGCTATTTTTAGAGGACATACATTAACAGTGGTGTATGGGGGAGGACATGTCAGAGAATAATTTCCCATCTTTAAGCAAGTAAAATCCAAGAAAACAATCCTCTCAGAATAACAAAGGAAAAATGCGCATTTTTCCTCAATTGTTTTTATTCTTACTACTCTCACAAATAGCTGTATTTGGATCCTTAGCATACTTGCAATATTTGTCTGTTGCCTGTACATACCATAGGGTTCATGAGGAAATCTGTCCATCCCCAAGATTCTCTCTTTATAAAGTATGAAGGTGGTCCAGAAGATTTCATCTGGAGTGGGTATGGCAGCCTGACAACTTCAGAGGGTTTGATGTAATTCACATATCTTGCTCTATTAGGCAAAATGTAAATAATTGAAAATATAAAACACAGAATCTTCGGCAAATAATAAAGAAGATTATAAAAAATCCAAACAAGCTTTAATAAAAGACTACAAACAAAACCATCTGCTATGCAGTGTCAGCTAGGCTGCACTTTTGAAAAGCTAATTTCTCTCAGCAGCTTATTTGATTGAACCAAAAGCAAACCATTTTTTGTTACCTTGTAAAAGAGCAGGAAAAACTATGCTGTTTAGGGTCCAGCTTTGAACAGTGTAGTTTAACCAGTTTGCTCAGGACATCAACTACTTGCAAAGTTAATACCTTTTCCATAAGTGCATTACTCTGCATTTATCAATACTGAATCTCAGTCTTTATTACTTCATAAGGTTTTTCCATAGTTCATCACTAGCATTCTTGATTTGGGCCTAATATTCAGATGATTACTCAGTACTAACATCTTTGTCATTCTTGACCAATTTTTCATGATTTATGAATATTTATCCACTTTGTGCAACTCCAAGGATGATTTCTCTCCATAAATAATTTATTCCTTGTGAATTTTTCACCAAATACTTATCTACAAAATGTCTATAGAATGTATATCTATAGAATTCCCTCCTATCTTATGACTGTTTTCTTCAAAACTTGAGATTTTCAAGTAGATCTTATCAAATACATCTGTCATCCACAGGCTGTTTCCTCTTTCTAGTTATTACCAGAAGTTTTTAAGGCAGCACATCCCTTAGAAAAGCCCTGTTGACATTTTCCCCAAGTATCATTGTTTTTCATGCATCTCTGACTCCTCAACTGCATTCCTCATTATAGTCTCTACCCATTGGACTGGTAGAGATGCCAAGCCTCCTTCTACTTTCCTCTGCAGATGTATCCCAGCAATTTACTCAACATCAAATTTGTGTAACCTTACTAGTCCTTAGATACACAAACGGTGCTAAGGGTGAGGTTATACCCAATATTTTGTCTATATCTTTGTAATTGTTAAATATTACTTATTGCCAATAAGATACTAACAAAGTATAAAAATAAAAATTCAATAAAGTTTGGAAAAACTTAAGCTCAAACAAACAGTTTTGAGCTTATTATAAGCTCAAACACTATTATATTATGACTATAATTATGCATTATAATATTATTATATTAATTATTATTATAAACAGACTGCACTGTTTTCTGCGAGATTTCAATTTTTAACCTCCCCTAAATATACTGCAGGAGTATTTACACTGATGACTGTATTCCTAAAAGTTAAGATGCTAGGTGTGTGCTTGAACAAAGAAAAATTACTACGAGCATTTTCATTTAAATGAAAATCACCTTAATAGACAGATTTTTCTGTATTACCAAACAGTCTACAGTTACAGTCAAGAGTGGTTTGGCCACAACATAAAAACAAGTCAACAATCCTACAGAAAAAATGCAAACTGGCAACTGCTAGTATTAACCAGTATCTGTAACAAGTGTCCTATGGGGATGCAACAGAAATATTTAAAAATTTTGTTGTGCCAAGTCCTGACAGTATACTTATTAAAGAAACAGAAAAGGGAAGAAGAAAAAAAAAAGTATTGATGAATATTAAGCAGTTAACTAGTTTATGCCTAGATTTTATTTCAGGATAGCTGCATAATAAAACAATAAGAACTAATAAGTAGATGGACTTTTAAAGTCTCTTTTCTCTTATTTCAGGCCATAAATAGGAAGATATCAGACTTTGGAATTTGAGAAATGTTCTTCTAGAAGTGATGTTAAAAGAAGCTGATGCATACAGTCTGAGATGGAACATCAGACCTACAGTGCTGCTTCTGTGAATCTTTGCACTGTGCTGTCAGGCACATGTAATTCATCAATACAGAGGCAAATCAGAAAAGGCTCACCTCATTTTGCCTTTTGAAGTTATGTCAACTCGAACAGGCTCAAATTTATGAGCAGGGGATATAACTTCCACTACGTAAGATCCTGAAGGTACATCATGAACCACAAAACTTCCATCTGTCCTGAAAAAAACAGTGAGTTCCACAACATTTCAGTATGCTCCGGAATATACGACAGGGTGCTCTGTTGTTTTTGGTTTTTTTTTTAAAGAAGCTGTGTCATTTTATATTACAAATCTTAATATAACCACAATGACCAAAAGGAAAATTTAAATCAGTCAGCACTCACAATATTAAGCCCTTTAAGTTCATCAATGCATGCTGCAACAGGAATGGAAATTCCCTGTTAGGTTAAAGATTTTGTTGTGCCCTCAAGGGAGTTGAAGCTGTTGTCTTGCTGGAGGAATAATTTAACAGCCCAAATAAGATCTGAAGTAAGTTATATTTCATGTATTCAAGTGATGGCAGAAGTAATTTACACCTTCCTTCCTCCTTCTAAAATACTTACAATGAAGTTTACTTTGCTTTAGTGCTTCTGCTGAAAGCAAACCCTCCCAGAATGACATCCTACATAGTGTGGGTTGGTACTAGGGACAATTTGCAATGTGAAAAATAGCAATTTGTGCCTTTGTAGCGAAATAGAGGTTTTTACTTCTAATTGCTCCCTTTAGGACCAGCCCACGCTGGAAAGCTCAATCACAGAAATAAGGAAACTAAGAGACCTGAAGTCACACACAGAAGGGATTCTTACACTGGTGGCTTTTATTTTAAAATATGAAACTTGAATATTCAATGAAAGTATTAGTAAAAGGTTACTTGAAAGCTTCAACACTAGTTGCCTTAAAGGTACAGATGTTTTCTTATGTGTTTCCAGAAGTTTCCAATAAGAAAACCCTAGTGTTCTCTACCCTGTTAAGAGCAACATCAAAGATCTCCTACCTAAAAAAAAGATTCAAAATTAAGACAAAAATTTGTTAAAAGAGCAAAAAAAGTAATAAACCCTAACACATTAGAAACATGCAGCAGTAAAACAAATAAATGAGCCCTCTTAAAAGTGAATTCTCAAAGAATTTGTCATTATGTCCTTCACACATCTCTCTCTAGCATGCACAACACTTAAAGACCAACCCACCTTTATGTGATGATTTGAATCCCTAAGAATACTTATGCTATCTTATATTGCAACTGTTTTAAGGATGTTTCACAAGGAATTTCCTTTTAATTTTTTAAAGATTTTAAGTATTTGAGAAATTTAGAGTTTCAATTAAGCATTTAGAAGTTTGCCAACCTGACAGCAGTTATTAAATCAGCTCCCAAATATGATGTCAGGCTCTCATAATTTGTTTGTAGTGGCTTAGCAGATGCTACACTGTCAGGATTCTACAAGATCTGCAGAGTAGAATCTGTTGTGCTAATTTATTGACAGAACCCAAAGTCAAAGTTAAGTTTAACTCCTATTGCAGAGGGAATAATATGAATATTTATGAGGTCATATCTTAATTCCACATAATCTCATTTTTATACATATTTTAAAAGCATTGTATTATACTGTATTGAAAATCACAATGAATTTAGAATTTACTTCTACTCTTGAAATTATGACATTAGTTCAGTTCTTAATTCTGAGGATATTTTCTATGTCTTAGATTCTCTAGATCTTTTGCTTATCTGAATATACCCAGTACCACCCGAGTCTGAATAAGATAATGATTCTTTACAGCTACCAGCTATAGTTGCATGATGTTGTGTGAAGGAATACAGCTATGTCCCTTAAATTACCTTTCACCAGTACAGGTAAAATTTTTCACGGGTACTCTTAACACAGAACTAACAACTGTAACTTCTGCCATGACCAAACATATCTCCACACCGGGTAAATTCTTAACTAAGGTGAGATTCTTAAATAAGAAGTGGCAGAATTTAACAACAGAAGCTGAGAAGGAACACGGTCCTCCGGACAGTGCAAACGCGTTTGGAGACTCTGTTTCGGCTGTTGTTTTTTAGTTTGTTTGTTTTAATTAAAATTCCGTTCCTAAGTTTTTGGCCAGAAACCTGAGTCATCAGTTTGGATACGTCTGCTGGAGGTTGAGACCAAACCCTACGGCACTGCACGGCCGGCCGTGCCCAGCCCATTACACGGCAGGGGCCCAGCGTTCACAGTACCGCCAGCAGCTCAGCTCGGGATTCTGCGATTCCACGGTCCCGCAGCCGTGCGCGGCTAACCGGGACGCGGCCGAGCCCTGCAGGAGCCGCCCCCGCCGCCCGCCATCTCC
>VXBC01010531.1:1214512-1243717 GCA_013399945.1 Ploceus nigricollis
CGCCGGAGCGCAGCGAGCCGTGCGCGTGCGCCTGCTGCCGCCGCTGCGGCACGGGCAGGGGCTGGGGGGCCGGAGTGGGCTCTCGTGTGGTTCGGTGGGTGAGCGAAAACAAAGGCTAACTTGCCACTTAAAATGTGGAGTGACAGAAGTGTGAACCTGAGGAAAATAGATGTGTAAGAAGTATGCGTAGCTTCCTTGGAGATGGATATATTTAAGGCATTGTGGTTTGAAATCTTAATAGTTACCATGAAAAGACCAATAAACATTTTCTAGGGGGGAAAAAGTAAAAAAAAAACCTTACAAAATATGAAAATTGGCCTAAAGCGTCATCTTTTAAAATGATTTATCCCACTACAGTTTGTTTGTTTGATTAGTTAGATATTATGAAAATGTGTTACTCTGTAGGCAGGCACAGACTAATGGGAGAAACCACGAGGGCTGTAATACCTTCCTTGCCCCCTAATTTCCCTTTACAAAGCACGTCCTGTTATGTCATATGTATTCATTGTCACATTGTGGCTACACTTGCTTCCTTTTACCTCTCTTATTTATGTCAGAGTTAATTACCGGACCTGTGGAAAACACTGTCATTAAGCAAGATGAACCTGGTCATCAGTTGATAATAAAAATACTGCATTATGCTAATAATGATTTAAAAAGCATATGTCATCCATCCTATGTCAGTGGGATGCTGTGAATTATTTGTCTATTAGTATCTTTGAGCTGTGTCTACTTTGGAGAAAATCAGGAAAATGTATGGTCTATGGGGTTCTTCTGTTACATAAGCTCACAAACACCTAAAACTCCAGCAGGAGTTTCCCAGTGGAAACCTAGGAATTCCAGAACTCAATAGTGTTGGATGTACTTACCTATTGGTAAGTACTACTAAGCAGAAGCATTTATGTTAAAGCTACTGACAACACTCAGTACAACACCACAGACAGACATCATAGTGACATTCCATGCAGCTAGTGTAAAAATGCGCCTTTTTAAAAAATATCCTCAAGGAACTGTATTAGGATACTGTCAGACCACAGTATGAATGACCATGCCCTTCAGTTTTAAGGATTTCCTCATCCAAGGATCATCGAAATTGTTTTTATAACATACATAGTACAATTTCTTGGTTTAAACCCTTGGAGAGCCCCTCTATTTGTTCTTTCATAATCTAATCCAAGAAGCTTCTCTCTATATATGTCATCCTGTTAACAAATTGAGAAGTTAATTAAACAGCATCTTGCCTTATCCAATAGCTGCACTGGCGTTCACACTTTTCAGTGTTAGGTTAGTAGGCCCTTGTCCCCTCACCATGTAATTTCCTTACATATTAAAAGTTCTCTTTCATACAGATATATCAGTTACCATATTTTTAAGTGTACACAACTGAGAAAAAAATTAATTTGGTTGATTACTGCCTTTTTCTAGTTAAGACTAGCTACAACGGCAGCTTGAGTGGATTGCACAATGCTATTTTGTCAGTTTTGATATCGTGCTGTGGGGTTTGTCTGCTAGGTAAAAAGAACAAATCCCAGAACAACAGCAGTAAAAATGGAAACAAAGACATAAAAATATCCAGGTATATATTTATCAGAATAATTAGTACATCAGCTGGGAGATGCTACCTGTTTTAATTCTAGCAGGAATTTTAGTATTAGCAAAGTTAAACAGCTTGATTTCAAGTGACTCTCTCATCAAAAGACAGATAAAACTGCCAAATAACAGTTTCAGTTCAATGGAAACAACCAAACAATTCTATGAACGTGAAAATGCAGTCAATAATGACTTCCATATTTTGTAGTTGTCTCTTCATTGATGGATTCACTCCTTGAGTTGCAGCGACATAGAAAATTGCAAGTTTCTTAAAAGTTCTACCCTGCTCACAAGCAAATTTTCGGTTTTGTCTGAGCCGCTTCAACCAGCTGTCGCTAACGCTACAGAACTGTCAGCCAGATGGATGAGAGCTGACAGTCCCTGATGGGCTGAACGAAGAGAAGGCCTAGATTAATGTAATGCCATCACACTGGCAACACTGAAATCTGTGTCTCCACATTCTTGTCACCTTTGGTTTCACATACAAACTGGAAAGCAGAGGAAACCTATTAAATCCCTCTGAATGCATCATCAGAATCCAAGATCATCACAGCTGTTTTCAAATAAGTGGTTTGGAGTACTGTTGGATACTCTTAAGGAATAAGAGAATTTTTTAATCTCCCAAGGATAAAAGGGGTTTGCAAAAAATGTAGCAGAACTTATTTTTGATGAATCCTTTTCACAGTCAGAATGCTGGCAAAGCTTGCTATGTGTCTTTTGCTTACAGGTCACCATTAGTAAAGCATTTAATTCACCTTGGAAAATTTCAGTGTAATTGCTCTGAAAGCTTCTCTTTCCATAAAGCTAATAGTACCTTGGCTAGTATTTAAATATTTGCTTTGGAAAATGAAGATGATTTGTTATTGATACTGGTTTACTGTGATACACCAGACACTGGACCACAAACAGCAGCAGTCCAAAATCTCTTTTGTGTGTGACTCAGGCTGAATATGCAGAGGTGTTGACTTTGACCAGACAAGCAGGGAGCACCTTCAGCCATCTGCCTCTAATCTTACCCTAACCTTTGAGTCAGTCCCCTGATATAGATACACAGATAACAGCACTCAACACACCAGATGAGTAATGCTGGTTCACAAATGTTCAGTGGAAGCAAAGATATAATCCTTGCTGACACAAAGAATAAATAAGGACTACATTTGCATTGGAGTACTCATGGCTACATCCTATTTGGTTTTTGGTAAACTAATTAGAGTTGAGAAAATGCCCAGCCAAACGAGCAGATTTATGAGAATACACACACTGAAGACAGATGGAAGAGTTCAGCATAAAGGTACTGTGAAAGGCCACAGCCAGGTAACTCATTTACTGAGCTCTCTCCTACCCAAGGAGCTTTACTATGATTAAGCACAAAATTAACAAAAATTGTGCTGCAGATTTCTTTCAGCACCATTAAAAAAAAAAATTATTGTGGTGTGCCATCTACTGGCAATTTACTGTGCTACACTAGAAATGGTAACACGGACAGAAAAGTCAGGATTACAGCCTGAGTTCAGCAACAGTCTTCTTGTTCCTTTGAATATAAGATGCCCTGAGAGGGTATCTGACTTGGGGCAGAAAGTGCACAGGCCGTCTTCAGTTGCTCCAGAATCCCAGCCTGCTTCAAACAGATTGCCCATTCAAAGAACAGCAATGAAGCTGATGAAAGGTCTGAAGCACAAGTCTCATAAGAAGCAGCTGAGGAAGCCAGGGTTTTTTAGCCTGGAGAAAAGGAGGACTCAGGGGAGACCTTATTGTTCTCTAAAACTACCTGAAAAGAAGTTGCAGCGATGCGGTGATCAGCCTTTTCAACCAAGTAAGAAGTGACAGAAGGAAATGGCCTCAAATTGCACCAGGGGAGGTTTAGATAGGAATTAGGAAAAAATTCTTAATCAAAAGCATTGTCAAGCATGGGAACAGGCTGCTCAGGGAAGTGGTGAAGTCCTGGAAGTATTTAAATGACACGGAGATGTGATGATTAGGGATATGGTTTAGTGGTGGACTTGGCAGTGTCAAGTTACTGGTTGGACTCGATGACCTAAGATGACCTAAGATGTCTTTGGCAATCTAAATCATTCTATGTTGGGGCAGAAAATCTCTTAATCCCCTGCAAACTCTGCAGTTGTCAGAATAATTCCTGCATCTCCAACACGTCCACCTCCACAGCATGGAGTCAGCGTGTATGATTGAGGACTTTCCTGTCTCAGAGAGATAACATTCCCCTACTCCCTTGTTTGCTTTCACCTCAAGTTGACTGGACAAACTTCTTCAGGAATTTTTTTTTCAGGAATGAACTGTTTTCATCTTCTTATAATGTATGTCCAAAACCACAAACAGGATACTCTATCTTGGCACACTTACCCTAGGAGATAGCAAACGCTGACATTAAAATTGCAAGATGATAGCCAGTTTTGTCTGGTTGCGACTGAACTCACCTTTACTAAATTCAAATTCATTCTTTAGTGGAGAAAATTTAATTAATAGTTTAAGTGCAGGGAAAAGGAGCATAATTTTCCTGCTGTAAAAATTTCCAGACTCCCTCATGCAAGTAGAACAAATATGCAACATGATGGTAACCTGGAATTCAGTTTTACAGTGCTTTGATTGCACTCCTCATCTGCTCCTGTTCTCTGTAAAAATTTGTCCCTACATCTCTGTTAAGCAGCAATTGTGCATTAACCATGCAAGCAGAAGGTTTAATAATTGCAGCATTCATTAAGCTGACGAGGTAAGAAGCTATGACCCACAGAATGGTGCTACACACGTCCTCAGATTCCTGTGTTGTTACTTGTGTGAACAGCACTTGTAATCACTCACATGAGGCTAGAATGACACATCAGTGTGATGTTTGGGTTCTAAAAATATAAGCAATTCAGAATCCTTATTTCTTGGTATGCAGTCTAAATGCTATTATTTCTTTACATCTGGGTTTTACTTCCACAATGCCACAAGGTGGCCTCCACATAATACAGCATTATCATCACACTCTCCACAGAATGTCATACGAAAGCATTCTGCATTGCTTTACTGCAGTGTTAGTAACAGACCACCACAAAATGACATTTTTCTCTTTGTATTTCAGGCTCAAGAAGCTTATGTGCTGTGTAGAATTGGCTCACATCTGGCAGGAGGTCAGAGCAACACAAAGAAGCTGCAAGCACTTTCATAGGATGTCCTACCAGAGAGAAGCTTGTGACATGCTCACAGAGCAGGTCTAGAAGTTGTCTGCCCTGCAGAGAGCCTGGGAAATCCTGCATCTGACACGTGAAGGGCTGCAGTAATTCAGACAGCATTAAGCAGTTGCTTAAATTATGCTACAGTTACTTCTGTGCTAGGAGGACCTGAAGAAAGAAAGGCCAAAAGCAGCAGAGATCCTCTTTCTGGCTGGAAGTTAAACTATTTCTAGCCTATCAGAAAGTTGATGCTGGTTTTCAAGGAGGCGAAGGAAAAAGCCCACTGAAGATTGATTTGCACCATTTCAAAGCTTACTGTTCCTTAATATTTTTTTTTTGGGAGGGGGTTGGGGAGCTTTATTTTACACAATTTATAGTGGAATTTAAAAGTATAACAATGCAAGTGTTATTGGAATAGCAATTTCTGATGATAAACATTTTCTTTGGTGTATTAAAAATGTTACAAAAGCTATTACAGTGTGTACTATTAGCAAATCTAGACTCAAACTAAATATGAAAATTACTAAAACCTGTGAGCTCACAATATTTGACGACGCAAAAGGAACAAAGCTGGGTCTTAAACTCCTTTTCTCATTTACAGAGAAAATTACATGGCTCTGAATTGAAGTGAATCTTCAGCAGTACCTGTAGAAGCCTTTTTCTTTTAAACAAAATCTGTCCATTTTTGAGAAGCTGAGAACTGTAACTCTCCTTGGTTTTAAATTCATTTGTACACACCTTTTTTGTACAAGGCTGGCATTTGAGATACATAACCCTACACGCACACAGCTGATACCTAAACAAGTTTACCAAGTTGCTACTTCTTTGAAATTCAACACTTAGAAGAATAACTCTTGGTAACTTTTTCCTACTGTCTTCTTTCAAGGTATTGACCTGTAATTCTCCTGTAACTCTTTTCAAACTATTGTTGAAATAAGCAACTTTTGTTCTTCTGTCCTTCAATCTCTGTCTTGTTTATCTGAATGAAATAACTTGGAGGTTCATTACACCTCCATTACACTTTAAGTAAGCTAAATATGAATCTTGTTTTTATCTTTAAAGTGCATTCATGTTTGTGTGGGTTTTTATGCTGAATCAGACTGTGCAAGTAAAGGCATGCCTTAATGAACCTGAGTTTGTACATGACAGAAAACTGCTCAAATGTCCCACTGTGGGGAACTGCACACATTATCTATCATTAATCAATGGCAAACAAGCTAATTTTCTATGCGTTGTTACATTGCTATTCAGTGTGCTAAACAGTTTCATTAAAGCAACATGATTAACAGCTTTGTAATAAGCAGTAGTTCCTGTTTGACTCAAATGTATCTATGTCAGCCACAGACTAGAAGTAAGTAAGAGTCCTATGGGAGTACAGTGGTTCCATCTATATTTTATTAATACCTATTTTTAAAACTTTAATTATTTAGCCTGATGCAGGATTTGCCAATTCTCAAATAAGCACTGTGGGGTTAAATGAAATAATTTTTAGATTTATAATACTAGCATTATCATATAAAGTCTTTCCAATTGCAGCATGAAGTTTTGTACTTGCCATATGATTCATGGGTTTGGAAGCCTATGTTTCCTTTCTCCATTTTTTGAGCTAAATAAAAATGGCTAATTTTTTCTATTTCTCATACATTTTTGGAAGAAAATAATATCCTAAGTGACCTTGCAATGCCTTTTCTTCCCTCGAGCTACTTGTTTTGATTATTTGTAAATGTCCTGTAAATATATTTGGCAGCAAGCTCTTCTGGGAAACTCTGTATAATGGCTGGTAAAATCCAGGGCTTGCTGGAAGTAGTAGCTTTGCCACAGATAGCAAAAGTCCTGAATTTAACTTTGTGCTTTGCTTTTAGATTCTTATTTTAGGCAAATAAAGTAACTATGATCTACTGAAAGTTTGTTGCAGGATTTAATTTACAACTTTTACTGTCTCCTGCAAGCCTGAAGAATTCAGCAAAGCATTTTAAAACTGGTGTTCATTCTGGGTGACAGAGACTCTGCTGTCTAGTTTAGAATTCCTTCTTGCAAGTGCAAACGTATGTTTTTAGATAGTGACATGTCAAAATATTAGAAGGAGGAAACAAATTTAAATAATTGCCAGGACTGCTTTGTTTTCATGCAGAAGTTGTGGGGACAGGTGGGTGGGACAGAGAAGGGAAGAAACAGTGCATAAACTCTTCACAAAAATATACGTTGCACTGAGGTCCCAGATAATACCTGTCTAGAAAAGAAACAAACAATCTAAATCAAACCCACCACTCTGCTCATCTCTGAAAGTGATAATGTTATTTTATGTGATATCGCTTTGTCCATGAAATAGTGTGATGCTCAATGGAAAAAGCAACTGCACCTGTTAACAGGCTGCAGTGTAGCTACCTGGAAGAGGAGCATTCTTCAGCAAGGCCACAGAGAGCTTGAGCTCAGGTGAACCACCAGCAAGTCCCACTGCAGGCTTTTACACAGCCCAGTATCTGGCTGGAGAGTCTCTGTGGCAGACAAAACATAGGGAGATTAGAAAGTCTGATCTTGTGCATTTAAAATTAGAAGATTCTTCTTGCATGCAAAGCACACAGTCAGTCACATCTTAACCTAGAAAAGGCACATACAGGAAAGAAAAACAGGTTCTTTTATATCTGAATTATCAACACAACTTTAGATGAGAGTTTGGAACATCTTCTAAGGGTAGTTCAGCTAGGAAAAAATCCTACAAAGGGTTCACCAAAAGGGTCTCTTAGCAGAGGTGATGCTGTGTCTGAAGCTCACAAAGCAGATCAGGGAGCAGTGCTGCAGCTGCCCCACACACCATAGCTCTGCACAACTGACTGCTGGCAGTGCCACGAGGAGAAGCAGCCATACATATATGAGACAGTAGCTGTGATTGAGGCTGGGTTCAACCCATCCTTAAATCAGTAACTGCTGCTTATCTTCCTTTTATTTCACCACCAGATGTGGGAACAAAAGGTAGGGCTTGCTGCAGCCATCTGACTCAAATTAGTTCTTCCTCTCACTTGAGTCTCTCATTGTTGAAACCATAAAATTCAATTGTATTGCTGCAAAGCCAGCACAAATGGTATTTTCATCAAAAACTGTACTGCTCCTAAACACCAGTGAATATATTATTTTGGACTATTAAAATCAGTTCAAGTTCTGGATGCATTTCCCAGCCAAAAGACAACCTCATATAAATGCCTGAAAAATGAGACAATTATGCTAAACCAGAAACACATGGACAGCAGTATCTTGAAGACATACCTCAGGGCTAATGGATAGAAACCGCTCTATAAGGTAGGAAAAAAATCTTAAGGTGAGTAAATACCACAAAGGAACCACAGACAAATCAATTTTATCAGGAAAAAAAAGTATTAATGAGGATACTAAGATCTGTAAATTAAGGATTTCTCAATACAGAAGCCTATTACAATCAAGATTTAGATTTGGTGAGTTTACAAAGCAAGAGAGGTCTTACAGTTCCTTTCACATAAGCAGAATCCTTGACATCAGAACTGTTTCTACCAAACTAAACTTAAAGGAATCACCAGAGGCTAAATGTTCATTTTCCAGAGCTCAGAGAGAACTATCAAGTAAGAAAGCAGCATCAGAAGTGTGTATGCCAAATCTTGCAAACAGAAATGCTGAAATACGCCTCACTAGTCCCTAAGGTAAAAGCTGAAGTTAGCAAGCTGCCAGTTGTGAAGAAAAGATCCAAGGGCGTTCTCCTCTTATTTACAGCCCTTCAGAGTAAGGTGGCTGAGGTCACAAACCAAATATTCACTTAGAAAGTAAACTAAATCACAGTGCACTAACCCTAAAAATCCCAAACAATTTGTAATGTCAGAGACTCCTTGCTCAGAAAGGCATTCTTATGTCCTCTTTTTAATGAAAAATGGAGGGCAGCATTTGTTGTCATTTGGCTGCAGCACTACTTTATGCTAGAGACAAGTGAATTCTAATTTTTTGGTTTGGGTTGAGTTTTGAATTGCTGTTGATGATTTGGTTACGTCATGTCTGGTCCCCCCCAGCCACCCATCCTCTCCCCCTTTCTGGTTTTCAGCTTTAGTAGCAACCTCCTCTGTTCATCTGGAAAGCAACTAAGCTGCTTTTTGAATCAAGAACTGTGAGGTGGAAAGAACCCTTTAGAGATGTTAAGGGACATGCCACCACTAGAAACATAAATGTATTGGAGTGCAGAGGAAAGGGATAAATGATACTTCTGCACAGAAATTAATGCAAACGTGCTTATACAGCATTTTGTGAACGTTACACGTCCTCACTCTACCCAACATCCTGATTATTTTGTGTGTCAGAAAACCACAAAAGACATAAGCTTGTAAAGATGAAAATTCAAGTTGGCATCAGCAAATTTAAAGAACTGCACTCAGAGGGGGAGGCAAGATGGAAATAGGAAAAAATCCCCAACCCAAACCAACTAACCACTTGCCCCTAAGCAGCAGGATTTCTCCCTTACTAGTCACCAGCCTGCCATTTGCAGAGGTTCAGAACTGTAGGCATTTTTAATTAACAGCCAGTAGAATACGAGTAGGGCATTCGTATTTAAAAAACATTTCTACAAACTCTCTTAATACAAAAGCTTAAATATCATACATACATGTATGATAATACATACATACGTATGGTAATACATACATACAACTTAAATATCATAGTGGCCTCCACAGTTGCTGTGTGTAGGGCATAAGTCTAACCCTCTGAGTTTTCACGGTTCAATGGCACTGAGTTGTTTTGTAGTGAGAACCTGGAAGACCTGAGGGACAAGACATCACTTGGGAAACTAGGTGTGCCAAATATGAAGGCATTTTATTCTCACTTGGATAAGTGACAAGGATATGAAGCTGGAAATTCAGCCAAGGAGATGTGCCCCAACATGTCAGAGGGGTGGAAAAGCAGCAACTGTGAGGAAAGATGACTGCTCTGTGAGCATCAGGTCTCCAGCCCTCCTTTGTGAAGTGCCTCACTGCTGTGGATTAGGCACACAGGACTGGAAAGACTCTCAGTTATCATCATGCCACAATCTCCCAACAATCACAGGCACCCTTTTGAGGTAATGGGAATTTTTGTACTGTATCTTAAACACTCCTCCTTCCCCAGTTTTATGCAATTCGCTACACTGACACCCAGGACAGCACACACTGGCCAGTCCTGATTAGAATGTGCTTGTGTTCAAGCCCTCAACCTCCTGTAACGATTACTGATGCCACCAGTCATAGGACAGTATTTTCAGAGGTACCTCTTGCAGCACTACCCCATCATCCAACTAACACATTTAGAAAACTCCCTGTCTGCTCTCTTTATCCAAAACCACCTGAACTGTAACATTAAAAAAAAAAAAGGCAAAAGGCTCTAAGAAAATTTATGTGAAGAGACAGTTGCTCTGGTGGCAGGGTTCACTTTACAACCACCTACTCTGCTTATTCTTATGCTAATGCTGGCTGCTGGCACAGAATTACTCCAGAATTAACACCCCCATCGATCACCACTCATTTTGCTGATTAAAAAGTCAAGCTTTTTAGACTTACCAAAACACAAGGTTCAGAACAAAACTTGCCAGCTATTTCTTTCGTCCTGCTTTGCTTTACTGCTTCACTAGTAATAGCCTAAACCTCACAATGTTGAAAATCATGTTTTATCACTACTTGTACCATGATGGTTAACTGCATTTTTGTAAATTTACTATTTCCTCCATCAGGAACACGAGGTGACAGAGTCATCCAGAAATTAACTAATGCAGCAAGGTTGTTTTTTTCTTCCTGTTCAAACTTGTTACTTTAATAACTAAAATTTTAAGCAAACACACATAAATGTTTATGCCTTTAAGCTTCAAAACAAAGTACTATTAGCAGACATAGAAAGTATCGAGATTTCTGCTCTCCAAACCAAACACACAACAAATAGCTCCTTTCCACATTCATTGTAGCAATTTCATCAGAATGGAAATAGTATTAGCTTCTTATAGCCAAGAGCTGTTAAGACTTCAACTCCCCAATAATCCATCACTCCACTTTTATCTAGACTAAGTAGATAAGAGAACAGCTGATTCACATGAGAAAAGACAACTCAATAGTAATGAAATGTGCACTGTCCTAATAGCTGCCTGTATTTGTGCAATTTCCCCATTTAGAACCAAACATGCCATAGATTTCTTGTATGTGGCAACCCTCCTCTGAAACCCTCCAAAAATTATTAAATTCTTGCAGAAAAGAAGTTTGTCTCATGCAGAAGAAATGAAATGAAAGCCTGTTATCACAAAAGACAAAAAGATCAGCTGTTTTTCTGAAGGTGGAATACTTACTGCACTAAGTCTTTAAATCCATAGAATATCTGAAATGAGTAGAAGTGGCAACTGCAAGATCCAAACATAATTTGGGCTTTTTGAAAGTGAAGTTCAATAGATTCAATTTGACAAAGAGACATCATAAATTACAAGAGCTATTTTAAACTGTCTACAGGTCACTTTAAAGTATGATACTAGGGTGCATATGTATTTCAACACTTACACTTGTAAGAGCAGGCAGTTTTGGAATGTAACTTTATCTTGATATTTAGACTTGGGTTAATTGTTTCACAATATACATAGTGCTTATGTAAAGAAAGTATCAAGAATACAATTACAGTATCAGTAAAGTCCACTAGTTCTGTTTATTTCAAACCTATGCAGATAGAAAACAGCCTCCTTCCCAAATCCACAGGAAACTGTTATTCACAGAATGGTATTAAAAGAAATCAGAAGCATATTTGTAAACGCATTTTATCACACTTTGGCATCTATCACTTTCCAAAGAGGATTCAAATGGTTCTAAGCACTTAAAAGAAGTAATAAGTGGAGAATAAAAAGGTGGGAAAGATAAATGTGGTGTCCTTGTGTTTTGTTACAGCAAAGAACAGATGTTTGAGACCCCAACATTCAGTTGCTCATCTACACTACGGCACTCAAAGTAATGACTGCCTGAATTGAAGCAGTGATCCCTATGAATCTCAACCACTATGGAACACATTCAAGCTGAAAATAGCAGATCTCATTTTACAGCAATGATCAGCAGCCACAATCTACATAAAGAGATATACTACAAACTCCTGTCAGTACATAAACAAAAATAGGTCTACAATAGTTGAAGACTAGGTGGATATTTCCATTTTATCCCTTTAAGGGACAGTGCTACACCTCCTGCCTCCCTTATGGCAGGTTAGTATCTGAGTCCAGCTTAGTACTCAATGCAAAAAACAAGAACAGAAACAATACTGCAGCTATGGTTATTTAGAATGAAAGCACTTTATTATTTTCCAACCAAGTTCAAAGTCAAACTTAGAGCGGTGAGTGAACACTTCAATTCGTAGGTATTAACAAAATTTGCGTGAAAAGTTTTAAAGATGGAAATTCTTCATAGTTGCTTCAAACTGAATGTTAAATAGCTAGCCCTGTGTTTTGTCTAGAATTCTCATCTTCCCCTCCTAACAAGACACACTCTTAGTATATTTAAAGTAGATGAGTAATAAATAATATCATTAAGTGCTAAAGAATATATGTGGAAAGGGGGAGAAAAATAGTTGCATTTAGTCTCATTCCGAGACATAAAACAAGTTATTTAACTCATAGAATAAACATTAATTGTTTAAAGAAGGATAACATAAGCACTAGTAACACAAGCATGCTCAATCTATTTTCTCTGTGAATCTTTATCTGTAGCCTACAATGATTACTGTGTGTAGGATGGTAGACTGAAGGCAAAAATTAGACTACACTGTCTGGCTTTTACCAAGGCTATTAAAAACTGCTTCATTTTTTCCCTTCACTAATGCAACATCAGCTCAATATAAAGTTCCTCTCAAAAGAATTGACTGCTTTCATAAACTTTAGCATTTGCATTGTGCAAAGCTGGAATAACTTCACACCAGTCCATAATTTGCATGGTTTTGTATTCTGAAATAGTTTACTATGAACCACCAGTTTCACTTTGGACCAGAAAACCAGGCACAAAAATAGCTGCAAATCTCCACACTAAGACAGACATTCAGTCTTCTGTAGAACTGGAATATCTGGCAAGATGAACTGGCAAAAGCAACCACTTGCTAGTCTAAAGTGTAAGCTTCCCGTAAGATACATTCAAGTCTCCACACTAAGAATGTCCACTCTTTCAAAGAAAAAAAACCCAAAAAAATCACAAATTAACACTGTAGCATCCATCTTCAAAACCTTTATCTCTTCAATGCAAAATGCATAACGATGTTTACCTCCAAACTTGCTTACTTCAGATGTCAGAAAATGAAAATACAGCCTGCTTTATAACGCAGTGGGGCTGATGTCACTCAGCATAGGGCATGTGTACTTTGTCCTTTCCTACGCTCCCATCCCTCCTGCACTTCAAGTGTTAAAAAGCCTCTGATAAAGCAACCTACAGGAGGGGAAAAAAATTTAGATCTCACTGCGGAGGGTAAACTCTTGGAGGGCTGATGCTATTTTTTTTTTTTAATACCAGCAACAATCTGTAAGCACTATTAAGGAGTGTGGAATTGCCGTTACCTGTGTGATACAAGAGTAGAGGGCTCTTTCATAGCATAGCAAAGGCATAGCTCCTTCAAAACAGAGACATACATAATCATCAAGACATGCTAACTTCTTCATACCCAGCTAATTAATGGCATAGCTTTTTCCACCTCCACTCTTCAGCAAGCTATCAGCAATATCTCAGCTTGGCCACTTCCATTTACAAAATACTGGACCTTTTTTTTTCAGCCCTTCAGAAAGAGACAGTTTGCCAGAAGGATTCTTTAATTTCAGTTTAGGGGATGGGCAAATCCTGGGTCACACTTAAAAGTACTCCTTCAGCAGAACAGCCTCAATTACTTTCAGGGAACTGAGACAAAAGACATAGTGTTTTTCAAAGACATCAGTTTCATATCAAGTGGCTTAACACGAAGAACAGCTTTGTGGAGGCATCCGTCATCCTCAAGTACACACGTGCTTCTGCATCACAAGAACACACAGGAAAAGGATTAATTCTGTCTGGATCTTCTGACACATCCTAGAAACAGCATTTTTAGAAAGTATCACAAAGATTAGCATTTATGCATGGGATAGCTCATAAACTTAATTCTTAGATTCTGAGACAACTATATGAACTTAGTGGAGTTACATAGCTGTTAAGACATTTAACTCATGCCAGCTTTGACCAGATATTATACATGTACATTCTGTAACAGTAAAACTGATTCCTAGCCATTTGAGAGCTAAAGAGAATACAAGAAGCTGAGCCTGAATATTAGTGCGAATAGTTTAAATTAATTAAGAACATGATGGAAAAAATAATTTCATAATACAGACACCTGATCCCTGTTCTTACAGTCTAGTAGCTGCCTGAAAACAGTAAAAAATTCATTTAAAATAAGGCACAGATACTAATGACAATGTTTAATACTGTATTATTGATGCTGTCAAAATACAACTTCTGGCAGTTAAAAAGAATGCATTATTTTGTTAGATATTCCTCAGTAATGATCCTCAAATCAATCTTACCTTGCCTCTAAAACAAAAGCACTGTCCACAGTTACGATTTGGTAACTCTATGGCCACATATAGAATTCAGTATAAGCCCATGTATCTAAATCTACATTCAAGCTAGATTTTAAAATACTGAGTATCCCTTTAATCAATTACAACTATACTTTCTTATATTATCAGAAATAAGTGGCCATGAGTTACTTTGTCTATTAAAAAAAAAAAAATCTGGGTTTCCATAAACAGTATTCTCCTTGAGGAATAATCTAAGAGTTTCAGCAATTGCCACCCGAAGGATGAAATTAGACTCCATTACTTTTACATTTAACTGTTCAATGGAACAGTGAAGTAATACAAGAATGTCATCATACTACAGTTCCTTTAGATTTTTAATTGATAGTAAGAACATTTGAAAAGTCCTATCTCAAAACTTTTTGAGCATGAAATATCTCTAATGATATATAACAATTCTAGCAAAAAGACTGGCTATGTGTATGTCTCCAAATTGTCCCAAAAAATTTGCAGTTTTGGGATGCCCCAGAAACTCTTTGTAACTGACTGCCCTAGAAAATGCAAAACCTTTGGTGGTTTACAGAACAGTCAAACAACTAAAAGCACCAAGTTCTCATGAGAGATTTCTAGTTGGCCTTCAGAAGTCAGCAACAATGATACATAAACTAAATACAAAACTAAGCAACAGGAAGCCTGAAGTTATTGACTACTGCAGGAGTTTAAAATTCATTTATTTAATCTGTAAAGCAAAAACCACTTGTGGCTATCAAAGACTTTTCTCCTGCATGTCAATAAAAGTGCACATGCTTAATGCTAGGTATGAAAACAACCCTTGCAAGTACTTATTTTTAAGGAAGTAGTCTATTTGGTCATACATGCTGCGCATGTATACTTTTAAGTGAAGAGCTGGCACTTTGCAAGTTTTAATTGAAAAAGCGTGCTTCCTAATCACAAAATTAAAAAAGGCAACAGCAAGCCTAAAATTAAGACTCCCTCAGAGTTATTAAGATACAGCTTTTAAATTAAAATAGAACAGCATATCAGTATGACAGTAAAAGTTTATAGCTGTCAATGCTGTTGTTGGTATGAATTTGCCATCATTGATCAGGTTAGAACTTGATCAATTTTGCAAAAGTTCTTTGTCAGTTTCTTAAAGGAGGTAGTATAAAAAGGGTGTGATTTGAATAACATGGCCTCACCTGGCTGTAAACATTTCAAACAAGAGACATAAATATCTATGATAAAAAGTACTGTGGAAGAGATTATTCTAGAAATTGATTTTTTAAACTTGAAAAGAAAAAACAGTAGATATATTTAATATATTTACTTATTTGCATGTAGTTTGAATGATACAGAACAAGATTACTGTGTTAGAAATCCACAAACAATATAAAAACATTTGTTAGACATAAATTCACCATTCTGCTGACATTTGCAATAACTGTTTACCCAAGCTTAACTTCAGGTATTTATAATATTTTTCATACATGAATCTTCTTATATGTGCAATGTTTCATTAACTACACAATGTGAAACCCTGATTTTTGTAGTTTTTCATCACAATCTGAACATAATAGCTATTTGCATCTTAACACATTGGCTTTTTGAAACACTAGTAATTAAGGCATCTTTGCTGTTTATAGTTTCTCAATAGTGCAAACAAAAACTGTCTTTAATAATTTGATTAAAACATAGGAGTAACTGAATTCCCAAAGTTTTTTATATTTTTTTATGTAATTGAAAGATAGTTGTGCATTTTGGAGTTCTCTTGTGAAAGAGACATTTAAAAGCTCTTAATGCTGACTGTTTTTGTTGGTTCCTTATCACTGGTTCTGCTGTCTTGTCTTCATGACAGTATAGTTCATCTTCTTTTATGCGATGATGTTGTAAGATACAGTAGCATTTATAGGAATACCTAGCAACTGAGCGAATCCCAAATGCAGCAAAGGCATATAGTTTTCATAGTGCACTTTCACCTCACTGAAGTAAAAGTTGCTCCTACTAGACATTTTTCCACTTCAATGTGAAGTAGATTGTTAGGGTTTTGTTAGTGGTTTCATTAAACAGCTTGACAGTTCAGTTCTCTTCTGCCAGTATTTCTCAAAAGACTTTCAGCACATATTTCAGGGATACTTTAGGGGATTGTTTCACCACGTAAGCACACTGTTTCCCCATCATGTCAGTGTAGCTGCAATAAATAAGCATTTACATCCTAGAAGGAAAAAAAGGAGAAAGTGTTTGTCACATTACTTATAGCTCTAACATCAACACTATGTCTGAAGCAGGGCAACCTCAGGACCATAACACAAGAATAATTATATCTGCCCAAATTTCAGAACTAGTTATCTTCACTATTACTTTCAATTAATGCTTTCAATGACATTTCTTTATGTACTAAAAAGCCTTCCAGAAGAGTAGGATTAGTTTTCAAAGCAATAAATTTCATCTGTTATTCCTCTGCTCCCTGCCTGAGCAGGAAAGATCATCATCATCATATGATCATGTAGTTAAAACACGTTATCCCAACCCCTCCAACGTTCTTGTACTACTTTTGCTCTGACTTGCTCAGGTGACTTTGGTCACAATCTATCATGATATACATTAAGAAGCCAGCAAATGAACATAAAGGGAACCTGAACTCTAGAGAAACCTATAGCTGCTATTCTGATCTAGCAAAAGAACTAGGCAGTCTACATTACATGCTCTCATAGTTCTACCACGTTGGGAGTTAGAACTCAGTTCTCCTGCATCCCTGCTGACTGAAATTCTGCAAGAATTTTGTAATTATCCTTGTAGGGACATCAAAACTGAAGTTGCAGGTGCACAGCAATCCCAGAAAAAAAGGAAAGAGTTTACTTGTTTGATACATCAAAGTGATCAATTCTGTAGGCACAGAATTATAGGTTCCCAAGAACTCCTTAAGATGTAAGTAAAAGATGCAATTTTTCAGTTCTTCTCAAGTTCACTCAAATCCTGCACACAACCAACTGTCTGCTGCCATTCCTTTCTCACTACCTTCACCAGGTCCCTCCACCTGGAGAGGTTTCTATCTAGTCTAACTTTTGGTGCCCAATCTCAGAAAGCCATGTTTACAGAGATGAGCAAAACAGCAAAACACAGATCTACATGGACACCCTCATTATGTTACTGATACCACAACCTACTGAAAAATGCAAGCAGGGATTCATCTCAGACAGGCTCTTCTGCTTACCACAAACTCACTATTTCCTAAGCATTAGGTCAGCAATAAGCTTTAGAATTTACTATGTTGTCACTTGCCCCTGTCACCTGATGTGCAAATGCCAATGACGCTCCTGGGCTAAGATTCTCCATTACACTTACAACAATGGGTACAACAGATCTAAGAGAAAACATCTGTCCCTTCCCCAGTCTACCTACTTAGCTGAGCCCTTTTTCACATCCATTTAAAGGCTCATTACTATTAGGTACTTTGTTATTAAGGAGATGCTTAAGGATAATTATCATTTTAATCCACAGAACTATCATAGGGAAACAACTCTAGATTTCTGTAAAAGCCACGCAATACACTTGAGCATTAGCAGTAACTAAAGTAAAGGTGTTTCTGTCCAACCACAGTTTAGCATAAGTAAAACATGAGGAATACTGGAAGTGATACAACCATGTTTATTACTGAACACAACCAGAACTGGAACCAGAACTTACCTTAGCTATATTACCAGTATATCCTGGAACCAGAGTAAGATGATTCTCCTGTTCCCACAAAACACTTAGCTGTTGTTTTAAAATATGAATGTTTCTGAAAGAGAATGAATATCACTTTATAACACAGGTAGTACATTTCAGTATTCTCTTTTACTAAAATGAATTATTAATACTGCATAGAGACTTAGCCTATACAATAGTGCCACAAGATCTGAAAAATTTTGATTCAACTTCTACAGCATTTGTATAATCCCTGATATGACTATGTCCTACATGTATTAAAACAGTAGCAAAAAAAAAAACAAACCCCATACCAGTAACTTAACTATCCTTAAAATACTTTTAAGCTTTAACTTATAATTTTAAAGTTTCCCTTTTGTAGAGAAGTTGTGCTCCTACTGATCAAAATTAAAACAGATTGAGATGAAACAGGATACAGAAACACATTTAAATATTTCCCAACATTATACTCACCCATCTTCTGCTTTTTCTTTATGTGCAGATAGTTCGGACCACCATCTTTTAATGACAGCCTGAAGCCAGTTTAAACCCACTATCACATATCTGTAACAACACATTTTACACATTATGCATTTCCCTGTCCCTGCAGCTTATCTACAGGCCAGATAAAGCGTTGAGATAACTTTGTAAGCAATTTAGAAGGCAACACATTTTCTACTCTGGATGAAGAAAAATCTAGACAAATCGGTTAAGTTTAAATACTTGCTTACACTTGCAATTTCTAAGTGGTAGCCTGAAGTTATTGTTGAAAAAGTAGAAAACTCTGCCTTGATTACATGTTATAAAGCATACTAAATCCTCAGTGCTATTCTTCTTTACTGTTTAGGATAAATAAATCTGCATAAGGGCAAAGCCAGTCCTCTCCCCGAAGTCCCTAACATTGCAGAAAGGAATTTCTGCACTGCTGTTTTGTTAAATGAAAAAGGTTCAGATGAAAGCTTCCATTCCGGAGCTTTCTCATTTCCTGAGAAAGGCAGAGCTGGGAGAAGGGGCAGAGGGAAGAAGAGTCAGAGGATTAAAAACCATTGATTTCCAGGGCTCTGCATAGCCAGGAAGTAATAATGTTTCAAAAACATCCGAAGCTGATACTTACTCTTCGTATTTGCTTTTAAGCAGGGATTTCACTAAAGGCAAAAGATCTACACAGCAGCCAACTGAAACATATGGTTTTTCTTCCTGTAAACTTAAAAACAAGATGTTTCAGAAGTGCTTGAACTTCAGTGTGGTTATAGGCATGTTCTAATCCCCCACTTTTTCTGTTTGTACCTGTTTGTAAGCACAGGAAGGCAGTCTACTACTACTCCAAGATCCTGTATCCTAGAAACATTAAGAATAAAATCAGAAGTGTTACTTGTAGATCTTACTACTAGTAGTAGAAGTATATGTTTCCACTATGATTTAAAAGGTGTAACTAAGTCACAACATTTACAGAACTGCTAAAAATACTGTGGCATATTTGAGATTGCTGTCATTTTAAGGATATAAAAGATACTTATTTTACCTCACTAAGTAGGCTACCAGTTCACTTATACTTCTCCTTCTCCAAAAAGTTAAAGCTACGTTCAGTCTCAGATTCCTGCTGAAAAGAACTTGAGCCATTGTTTCATGGTCCTGAGAAACCTGCATGTTTTTAAAAATATAAAAAGTTGCAAGTTTTTAAAACTATAACAAGTTAAGTAGCCAGTGATAAAACAATAAGCTACTGAAGTATAATCTGGTATATGATAATACACTTTTCTACCTGTTATAGAAATTTATCTAAGAATAGACTTAAATCCATAAATTTCCCTTGGGGGCACAAAAATATTAGACCTACTTTACATGAAAGCTGCAAGAATAAAGTTTGTACCTATTTACCACCTAGGACAGGTATCTAATAATTAAAATGAGCATTCATGAGCATCAACTTATAATTCCCACCAATGCTGAGAACTTTTTACTTAGATGATTATTAATTTTGACACAATTTAGACACAAGTAATTACATGTATTATTCTGAACTCCGACAGAAAAGGTTCATTTCTGAAAAAGCCTGTTCTCTGAATAAAGTTCAGGCATTTTAATTAATTAGACCTTGGATTGGAATGAACACTGCAGAGCCACACACATCTCTCAACCAGTTAAAAAGTAATTTGTGACCAGTGGCCAGTGATCTGCTCCTTAGCTTCTCAGAAAATTAATGTTCCCATCTTCATTTCTTTACCCATCTTTCTGCAGCCTCCTTATTGTAGCTATTCTGCTCTTTTCTTGAAACCATCAAATTAAACAGTGCAGAAGTGCTGCAGACTTGCGCCTTCAGCCCACCGGCCTCTCAGGGCTCTCTCCTCACGGGAGCCCACATTTACAGCACCGTGACAAGACAGCATGGTGATAGTTTCTGATCTTACCTTCCCTGCCATGCCTCACCTTAAACACATGCAAGCCCCGACAAGTAACAAAATCTATTGTGACAGAAATGCAAACTTCAACATTAAGGGCCTTAAAGGGCCTTCATTGTCAAAAAATCCATTTAATTTAAATATCTGACCTTTCAGACAGTTCCAGAAGCCCTACAAACATCCACTAGGTTTCCTCAACCAACCCTAACAAGAAATAAAGCTCATACAAACCCTTAAGTTAGTTTTCCACAAAGTTGATACTGCTATTGAAAATTGTCCTAATCTACCTCACCAGTTTATTCTCATTCATATACTAACATTTTTACACTTCTATAAACACACACGTGGACACATGTCCTGCCAGTTCATGAAACCTAAGCAGGTCAAAACAATGCTCTCCTTTGGTGCTGGTACAATTTTTAACCCAGTCAAGTCTGGCAGATCTGAGCTTCTGACCAGACACAAATATGAGGGAAAGTGGCAGGACTATTACTATTGATAACTGCATCAACATAAATGGACAGACTGTAAATCACAAGACCTGATATTTGCAGAATTGAAGGAAATGAATCTAAAGAAAGAAAATTTTCACAGCTAATTATTATGAACACTTCTTTTTTAAACTGAAGTTTCTTCAAACTCTACCCACCTCTGAAAAAAACGCGCTGTATTTGGATGAGGGGCCTTCTGTTTGAGACGAGCCAGAGTCACTAGAATTCAGCAAGTGTGTCCGACTGTTGTGAAGTTTTGCTGGCAGATTCCCTGCACAAGCCAGTTCATTTTCTTTATTTGCCATGTCACGGCCCCTAGATTTAGGGCACAGTTTCTTTCTGTAACAAGGCTTTGGAGTATAACAATGAACTTTCCTTTTACAATATACCACTTTGAAAAGAGAGAGGGGACTGGTCACTGTTTTTCCAACCGTTACTCTGCAATAATAAAGCACTGTTTTAGTGAAGGTTGATCCAAACCAAATCAATTGCATTATTATGTTTATATATATATAATTATGAATTCAGCAGCCAGCTTTCAGGTTATTGAAAACATTTTTCCCCCAATACATATCTTAATGACACCAGGGTTATTAGAAGTCATGCCACCAATATTCTTCTCTGTTTTTATTAATGTAGAGACTCATTATTATGGAAGAAAACACAAGAACCAAGAACTGTCATTAAAATCAAGACCTATCATCCATTTGTGTTTGCTTTGGTGTTGTAATCAATTTTAACTGTGACTTTCTCCCTACCTCTGTCACACTTTAAACTCAGATATCACACAGCACAGCCCTCCTACCTGTTTGTGTATGAAGCCAGCTGTTTTGGAGATTTTTTACCCTGGGAGAAAGGAAATAGAGAAAAAAAGCTGGATTACTATAAAGGATCAAACACTCCCATCTATACTACTTTGCATTAATGGTAACATTTAGATTGTGCACATCAGCAAGATAATTTTATCTTTTTTGGTAACACTGGTCATAAAATGTTAGTTTTAATATAAAATTTCAATAAAGAGAGAATATTGACATCTTCACCACTGTTTGAAGAGGTCTTACAGTAAGGTTTGCCTCTCCAGTGCTTCCTCTGTACTCCACTGTCTTACTCTTCAGCCAGTAACACAGGTAAGAGGTTATAAAAACTACTTTTGAGAGCAAGAATCCAGTGAATATCTATGTGCTACCAACGTGCTAGATGAAGCTGTATAATTATATGACAAATCTATTTCAATGAATGAATTTCACCTACTCCACCTCTCACTTGTGCCATGTAGCTCCCTTGGCAAGAAAGAACTTTTTCATGACAAAATTCCTGTATTAAAACATTTTTGTCTAGATTGCAGAAAAACATGCATGAGTAAGACTGCATCAGTACCTACTGCTCATATGGATGATACAATGCACTGATCTGTGCAGCTGCTACCTGTATCTATTACAACACAGTTTTCATAATATAACTGCTATATAAGCAATTTCAAGTTCTATTGCACATCTAAATAGCAAATGTTTAGTAGTGCTGTGCTTCTAGATTTAGACTGCTCAGAACTATAAAGTTGTTTAAATCGTCACTCTTCTCAGAGGACATAAAACAACGAACAACACAAAGAGCTTACCTCCTTCATGATCTTTTTAGTGGAAGAAGAGATTCTTTTTCTGGGGAGATCAATGGGATGACCTTCAATAAGCAATACTTTCTGGTTTTTAACATTGTGAGCTTCAGATGCCATAATCCCTCAAATCCCTGTTCTCAAGGGAAAGATATTTAGTTGTATTTTCTAAAACATTCTATCAGATTTCTTCAAATGCAGCTAGCAACACTAGAATTCAACTATTTGCAAGATCTTCCATCCTAGATATAACCCAAGACATCATCCTTTAGTGCCTCCCAGCATGTTAGCTGGAGGGCTTATTATTAACATGTTGAGAATTTCAAAATCCCTATTTAGCTTCCAAGGAAGAGGAAACAAAACCAAAATCACCCCAAGAAACCAAGGCAGAGATTTTGTTTTCACACCAGTTTCTACACCTGCACTGAGGGGTGCCATACAAACAAAAATTCAAGTAAAGAATAGGGCAATTTATGAAACTCTTTCCTCACACTATGAATTTCATCTGCCACCTAGAGAAAAATAATTGGTTTCACATCTGTTTCCAAGTGCGAAAGGCAGCTAAAAAACTGATTCTTGTTTTTCAGGAAGAAAGCAAGCTTCATCAAAATAACAAAGGTTAAAAAAAAAAAAAAAAGAAAGATCTTCCCCTTAGTTTACTGGCAAATGTACATCCTCCCCTCCCCTCCCAGTTTTGTCAAAGCAGTGCTTTGGTCATTTTTCATACTAAAACCCCCCAACTTTATTTTATGCCAAAAGTCCTTTGTCATGAAGTATGCAAGTATTTCTATAAGAATCAACACCAAGATTGAGACAGCTGTACATATGATTTTTGCATCTTATGTAACTGATCAGAAGATCCATTGCTTCAAACTAGGTTCAACATCATCATAGAGGCACTATTCTTGAAGTGTTTTAGCAAGACATCCTATGCTATTTAAAAGACAACCACTTGCTCCAAAATTACTGGTTTTTCCCCTAAAAGGTACAACTCCGGTCTCAACATGAGTGCTCCAATCTCTCCCCTCAATCTTTGGGAGCAGCCCTATCCCTTTTACTCTATGTAGCAGTTTTACTCCACATTAAGAACTTCAGCATTTAAAAGACTAAGACAGTCAGCACTGAATAAGCCAGATGGGAAACAGCTTATCAGCCATGAAGATCCATGCAGTAGCTAAAGGCCATCAAATGAAACAGCAGGTGGCAGGCCCAAAACAAAACAGATGCTATATTCAGGCACATTAAAATCCCTGTTGTAGGGTACAGTGTAAGGAAAAGAAATCTTCAAATATTCTGGTATTCTTCAGAATTGGATCAGTACTAAACAACTTCACTTGAGATTTCTCTCAAAAATGGAATATTTACTGACAGAATCCCTTACCCTGTAAGATGGGAATATAGAGCCCTCAGACTACAGCAAGAACTGCAAATGGCAGCATTATTTAGGGCAATATCTTTAACAGCTGGTGGCCAATATTTTTCCAGATGTCAGTCTTGCTTAAGACTGGTTCGTTAACTTAATTTTTTTCACACTATGAGAGAGTGATGAGGAGTGATCACTTTCTTGGCTCTCCACACTTCCTAGTTCTTCCACACAGGCCTGTAAATAAACTTTTCCCTGAAGCTTAGAAAAAACCTCACATAAACAAACACCTTTTCCTCTGGTTTAGATAGTTTAACCTGTTGAGGGTCTCAGATTATACAGAAGTAGCAGTGAACATTTAAGCAGTAATGAAACAGCTCTGTTTTTAGCTCCCTTGGAGCTGACAAAGTACCTGAAGAAAACACATGTGGAAAACACAGTCAATATTTAAAGACTCTCAAGGAAGATCCAGACTGACATCTCTGTTGCACTAGTTAGTAAACAATGTAATCAAGAATAGACTTAGTGGACACAAACAAATAATATGATGGGAAAGATTCAGCCTGGCTGTCACTAAGGCAACACAGCCTGGAAAAGAGAAGGCTCCAGGGTGACCTCACTGTGGCCTTCCAGTACCAAGGGGCTACAGACAGCTGGGGAGGGACTTTTTACCAGGGCATTTGTGATAGACCAAAGGGTAGTAGCTTCAGACTGAAAGAGGGCAGTTTTAGACTGGATATTAGGACAAAATTTACTGAGAGGGTGGTAAGGCACTGGAACACATGTCCTAGAGAAGTGGTTGATACCTCGTCCCTGGAAGTGTTCAAGGCCAAGTCAGATGGGGCTTTGAACAGTTTGGCCTAGTGGAAGGTGTCCCTTTCTTCCCATGGCAGGGAAACTGGAACTAGAAAATCTTTAAAGTCTGTTCTAACCCAAACTATACTATGATTCTGTGAAGTCCTGCTCTGCAAAACTAATGGAATTTATTAAGAGTATAGGGTAGTACAACATGGATAAAGGGCAACTAAATGATAGACTCTATTTGAGTTTCCAAGTCCCTCACTTAAATCTTGAGGAAACTAAGCAACCAAGTGAAAAAAAGAGAAAGCTCTTGCACGCAAAAGTATCTCAGGAACAGCCATAAGTAGTTTCCACACTGCAGAAAATCACCTCCAGATCCCTGGGGAAAACCTGCTTTGGTTTATGCTGTCCAATAGCCTCATAAATTACCTCACAAAAGGGGCTGAAGACTGTTGACAATACAAAGTTATACCAGTGAAGATAAGGGCTAACTGAAGAACTGGAGGACTGTGATGTACAATAAGCAGAAACAATACTCGTAGATTAATATAAAGCAAACAAAACCTATGTATCTGCAGGTAGGAGAAAATTCTGGCTTCCTATTGGAACTAGTCTCTGAGCTAGTAACTGCTACCCACAACAATATGTGGATATAGGACAGTCTACTTTAGATCAGTTGGACTGTTTAATGCTCCATGTGGATCAATAAATAGAAAAATAAACAGAATGCTATTGTGACAGTGTACAGAACTAATTTGTACCTGTATTCCAAATACTGAGAGCAGGGTTAGTTAACTTTCTTTAAAGAAACCGAATCAACCCTAAAAAGTAAAAAGAACTTCTGAGTGAAGTAAAAACCAGCTCAGACAAAGGCAGGTTAAAAATACATGGAATACCTTTCATATAATCAAAAACTGATTAGATCAGCCTCTTCAGTCTGGGGAAGAGGCTACTTATAGCCAACAGGGGAAAGAAGACAAAGAGCTACAAAATGAATGGCTTGGAGAAGTTGCATAGAAATTGTGCCCTCTCCTGCCCAATATAAAAATAAAGGGTCAAAAGACAATAGCTGAAGATCGGATCAAAACTAACAAGGTTAAGCTGTGTGCAAATTATTATCAGCCTGAACTTGCCACAGGATGTTGTGGACCCAAATGTTTTATATGGGTTCCAGGACAGATTATGCAAATACATTAAAAAAAAAAAAAGACCAAAAGTGATTAAATTCAGATACACAACCCATGTAGTCCAAACAGAGCAGAACACAAGCAGAAGAATCTCATATATACAAACCTAACAGTGCTATAATAAACTTAGTCAACATCTTAAGAAAACAGCTTTGAAAGGCTTAGTAACACCTAGGAAAATGCTGGCTGGCCAGCAATTGAAAAGATGAATGCTACAAGATGAAAGGTGCTTTACATGGCTCTTCACAACTTTGACTTCCTATTTGCAGTCAGATATCATCTAGGGACAGCTAATTAGACACTACAGCCCCCTGTAATTTTGGGATATATACATAGGGTTCTTAAACTGGCATTAGATACTCATTTGTACAGAGTCAAACAATCTATACCTTAATGTATTTAATTTCTGACTTCTCCCTTGTGATGAGCACAGTTGTATTTGACCAAGACAATCTGCTATACAATCTCATCAAGGCCAATGCATTTCCCTCACTTTACAAACTTTTAAAATTAAACTAAGGATAGAATGCATGTCCCTTCAGCTCTGTCTTGGTCCATCGTACAATCCTAAACTGTTTTACAAGCGAACAAGGTAGACTGCAAATCTGAACAGAGATGTATGATTTCATTAGGATGACAGAATCAAATTCCACCAATTTCCCCTATACAGTGGGCAATTTCTGACAGCAGATGACAATCTTCCCTTCTCCCCCTTTTATTCTCTTCAACCTCCAGTAAGCAGAAGGACTAAAGTAATAGCAGCCATGTCTCCTGAGAAGAAGCTAGTTTGTCCCCGCAGTCAACAGACAGTACCTGTGCAAAGTTTTCTTGATGGTTCTACTGGTATTTTCTATCTCTGATCTCTCCCAGATGCAATAAATTTCTTCAGGTCATACCAGAATTAGGCAAAGAAAGTCAGCACTAACAGGCTTTCAAGTGCACATCTGTCCAAGGCAAGTATTAACAACTCTGCCACTCCCTCCCATGTCCTAAGTTCTGGGCACAGCCCCCAGAGAGGGACAAACTCTTCCTGGCATGTTATGTAATCTACATGCATATTAACATAATTTTATTTTCTTACAGAACACAGGCTGGCATACTTTGCATGGCAGCAAGAAAAATGTAAAATAGTTAGATCTCTTAAGCCATCAGCAATATCTTTTAAAACACACACTCTTCCATCCTATTCCTTGTCCAAATTAATAGCTACTTTTTCCTGCAGCATTCCATGTGCACCAGCCATGGCAAATGCTCCTGTGATTTTCCTCCACCCCACAGTAACCCAACTGCAAGTTCAAGGATGACAATATTAAACTCAGATGAAAAACCTAATTAATCATTACTCCCAAGGAAGAGAGAAAATGCTTTGAAAGCATTCCAAATAGGTATGCATCAGGGAAGCAGTAATGGTCAACTCATTTCACTGGCCATTATCAGATCTACAATGGTCACAAGAAACTTCCAAGAATGGTTATTTCAAATTTACTTCCAAAAGGGTAATTTGCTTACAAAAATAAATTAGCACTATGTTCTGATGTAGAAATGATTTTGCAAGCTTGGCATAACTTCCTTTCATTTTAGCTCTGATAAATATTACAGAATCTATGTGTCTTTGTTTTAGAAGGCTTCCACATTCTTTGCATATGAAACAGTTTGGTTTTTTTCCAATTCCTTTTTTAGTAATTGACATACTCACCAGCTGTTAAAAATTGAATTTTCTTAAAAAGAGGAACTGGCATTCAATATTTTAAGGAATATGTTAATGCAAAATTTTTCTGCAACATTATAAAGAGTGTTATACGCCAGCAGAATACAGTTTTTTTAATGTGCTACACTTGTCAGGCTATTTTTTCCAGTTTAATGTTTCCTATGTTGATAAAAACTATAGGAATTTTTCTAAATTTCCAGTAAATAAAAATACCATTTGAACAACTAGTTATGGTAAATTAGCTTATACCTAAGATTTAAGCTCATTTTCCTCTTACATATGAAATTCTTATGTGGCCCACTGTCAGTCATAACAAATCTCCAAAAATAACCACAAGTCACAGTTCATCCAAGTTTAGTGAGGATGAACCCAGGTGTGCATTAGCTCTCCTTGTGGAGATAGCCCAGGAGTCTAATAACTGAACCTTATTTACATTTTCTACAAAAAAAAATTCAAACAAGAACTCAGTTTTCTGCATCTGGAGGTACCATTTCCAGGTATGTTAAGCCACCATAAAGTAATAGCAGTTGTCAGTGGTTAAGTCCTTTCTGAAGTCATCTTTCACTAACGAAGATACTTCTACCTGCTGATTTTCACTTATGAACACTCTGAGGACAGTAAGTTTGAAAAAGTTTAATAGCCAGGAGGTCTTAGAAATAAATTTCCACAAGACTGAAGCTTCCACATTAATGTTTTACACAACTCTTTAAGAAACTACCCATGAAATTAAACACAGCAATTTCTTTTACCATTTATTGCTCAACCCAAAGAGTTTAAAAAAAACTGTAACAAGAATTTCGAATTCAAAGCCAGGGACAGACATACTGACAAACCCCTCAAGCTCCAAACTTGGTGGAGGCTAAGGAAGTACTCACTACACGCCCACCTGGCTGAACAGTCTGTCGCACAGCTTTCACATGGCTTTTTATAGCACCCTCAAATACATTTCTATTATTGATTGTAGTCTGTTTATAGCATTTAAAAAACCTTCTTCATTTATGGTCAAGCTTCTTACCCTAGGACCAACATACAGTGAAACTGGGCAAGTGAACATATATACACATGGCTATAAGAAGACATGCATATCAGCATTCTGACATATACTTTCTAATATACATATATAAAATACCTTAATAATATAACTTCTAATATATGATAATGAAATTCTGAGTTTTAAAGTTTAGGAACTCAAATCAATGGTAATTCCAGTTCAAGAACATGTTCTTTCCAATCAGCAAAGCCAAAGAGGCACAAACCTGCCTTAAACCTGTTATGCTTTAATTCTACTAAACGTGGGTAACTACATATTTTTAGTTATTTCCCTGATTACAGCCAGAGAATAAGAGGAATAAAAAACCAGAGGAACAGGAAAATCAAAAATGATGTTCCAAGAAGAGATGGACAAAAGTTGCTTTTAAGCAAACGGACTTAACCTTTCTCCAAAGCAGAGCATGTTACAAAAACAGAAACAAAGATTTCCAAGATCACCACCTAATCTCTCTCCTTAAAAGTGCTCCCTATTCAAAATGTCTTTATTTTAAATCTGCATGCCAAATCATCCAGCCCAACACTGAAAAAATAATTCTAAGCCTTTTGAGCAAAGTAATTAATGCAGGATCTGATCTTCAAGCACTTAAGGTTCCCCCTCCCCCCCCCCCGTCCTTCCCCCTG
>VXBC01010533.1:0-22922 GCA_013399945.1 Ploceus nigricollis
CCTGTTCCTGAGTGGCTCACAATATGAAGATAGAGGAGACGGTTGTCATCAAGGTTGACATCAATCACTGCTTTCTTTTGATTCCTTATTTTCTTGTGGCAAATCCCAGTATTTTCATTAATTGAATAGTCTATGTGTAAATAAAAAGCCCTCTATGAAGACAAAAGTTATATTTGATTGCAGAGGGGATTAAAAATGCTCAATTGCAGGAATATATTTTCAAAAATTTATTTCATAAAAATTAAAATGCATGCCTGATTTCTAAACAAAAACATAAATATTTCTATTAAAGGGTAAGAAACTTGAAGACATAATAAAATGTAAAGATTCTTATATAATGACAGTGAAAGAGAACTTCCATTTTGTGTCACCAACTATAATAATTTCCTTTTGAATACCACCTAACTAGGATGGGCAAAATCTCATCAAGACATATGCCTAAAAATGTTCTTATGACAATGATCTCTATTCCTTAGTATTGTGGTGGAGCTCTGCTTTCTACTGACATTATGTCGTAGTTCACCTGAATCAAGTGTCAGTCAAAGATACCATGTCGATTTATTGATGCTCCTGAGAGTGTAGCCACCTCCTCACAAACAAAGCCTGATGTGACAGCTTCTCCAAGTCACATTGTGGCAGGACACCCTTGCATCAGCACAGAGCTCTTAATTACGCAATGATTTTGGGCCTGACACCACTTCTTCCTTTTGCAAGGGTGAATGTCACCAATGTCTGACACGATGAGGTGAACAGCAGCAAGTGCTGAAGATTTTCCTTTAGCCAGTCTGGTCAAGGGGTAGTTTCATCTAAAGCTTAGCACTCTCCTCCGAGACTAGAGCAGAAAGCCTAGAAATCCAGGGTTTTAAAATGTCTTTGGCTTTGATCGGAATAGCACTGGCTGGTCTTTTTGAGTCTTAATGTAGCCAGAGTTGAACCATTGAGTGTCCTGTGTCTGATTAGGCTCAGTGACATTTTGGGGTCTGGCCTCACACCTAACCTCCTTTGCCAGTTTTTTGGTGGGTTGACCAAACAGACAGCAGTTGCTGTTTCAATTTTAGAATACTGAAGGTCTTCAGGGAAGCATAACCATAAAGATTGCACACAGAGATGTGTCTCTGGGACTGAAATTACCTGAACAAGTTAAAGGAGTTAGTGATTGGTTAGGAAAAAAATAGAGTACATAATAAGGTGTTCTTCAGTCTTTCAAGGGAATTCAGTGAAGGGAGGAAGGAAAGAAGACACACAAAAATTGGCTAACGCTGTTGATTCCACAAGGAGATTAGGAAAACATCTTTACTGGAGGTATGAGATTAGACAACTTTGCTCAATATATTCAATGTAGTTTGGTTTGTGGTTCAGTGTATCACCTGTAGATTGCAAACTTCATACTCAGAGCAGCTGATTTATTTACAGTTTTTATTAAGCAATTCATAAAACGTATCTGAGCAGCTTAACACACCCTCAGGTGCCCACTGGCAGCTTGTTGGCTCTTCACAGGGCAGCTCCACAGGGAGGTCTGGCCACATTCTGCATCACAGCTCTGGGACCCTTACTCTAAGTATTACTTAAACACATTCTTTACCAATGGGCCATAATGCCATGGGAGTGAAACAATGCCATGGAAGTGAAACAATGCCTTTCATGTAGCCCATGGCAGTTCCTACTGTCACCAATCCCCTTTTATCATCACACCTTATTTCATGTGACACAGCTGAACATGCCAGTCATATCACCTGCTATGCCATGCTCTGTTTCATGCTTCTCACAAAGCCAACTGAGACAAGATGAAATTTTGGTTGGGTTTTTAGTTGCATTCAGAGTCAAGATTTCACTTTGATACAACTTTGGAGCAAAAACCAAAGTGCTGGATCTGGTGATGTTCTCATCTCTCACTTTTATGGCAGCCACCCAATATGCAGAATGTTTGTGTCACCTATTACAATGGCCCTTATTTCCTGTCTTGTTCAAATAAAGCAAGTAAATAGGTTGGGTTACAACTGCTCTCCAGCTAAAAGTAGGATGAATTCATAGAATACAGTTTTGAGATCATATTGAACTGGTTTTTTTTAGTCTATGCATTTTGTAGCTTAAATGAAATGGTGCAGCTTATGTTACATTTTGATCAGCAGGCAGTTTTTTTCTTCCCTGTTTTTCTGACCTCCTCACAATTGAATGAATTTTCATGAATATGACTGCCCAACAAAGCATCCAGTTTTTCAGATGCCTGTCTTTTGTAATTTAAATAATGTAAGCATATGAACATAGAGTTTGAATTAAGAGGCAAAGGCAATCTCACCAAAAGAGTTTATTCAATATATTTCCAACATCATCTATTTCAAGATATAATTAAGATTACCATGGCCCAAGTCTAATTTACTGTGGTTTCCAAAAAGTGGAGCAGATAGCAATTGTAATAGAGGACAAGAATTTTCCATATAAAATTTTTCATTGTCATATTAGATTTTTAATGAGCATTAGTCTTGATCAGAAATGTAATAAAATGGAACAATACTCTAAAATATGCAGACAGATGTACTATTAAATAACAAATTTTATAGATTTAATTTATGTACTATGAAGTACACTTTTGTAGCATGAACATTAATATCCATTTTTTATCTCAACACCAAAATCACAATTTAACTGTAGCACGATCTGTCCTCTATTTTAATGTGAGCTTTTTTGCAGATTGATTAAAATTGCATTGTGTGATTAAACACATAGAGGCAGATATTCTGTCCTTGTGACACTGTGCCTCTTCAGAGATTGACAGCCTGAGGTGCTGCTCATTAACCAACAAATAATTTGAAAATGAAAAGAGGGATGGGGTCCTTCTGGAGGGCAGGAGAGGAATCCCCATCTCCCTGTTCATGAAGAAGGCAGCGTTGGAGTTTTCAGCTTTTGACTTTAGAAGGAGACACCTGCTTAAGGAGAAATTTGCACTTTGAAGATTAGGGGTAATAGTGGGGAAAAAAGTCCCTTAAAATATAGTGCTGTGAGTCTCAAGTGAACCCAGTTAGAGAGGACAGATTCAAGAAGGCTTGATGAGCACAGAAGGACAGTTAGTCCAGGAAGTAACACAGTGCTATTGCCTTTTGCAATGCCTCAGCTTCTGGAGGTATATCAATATGTGAAAGGGAATCTTTCTTTTTTCATGGTCAGAGCAAGCTTGAAGGCACCATGGTTAACAGAGAATCTCCTTAAACAATGAAACTTACATGCAGAAAAATAAGGTGGATTATTATTTTGATTTGTAAATAATTCAGCTTATTGGTTTTTTATACTAGTCAATCTTTCTGGTATTCTGGGTGCTCTTTTCAGATTTTAAATGCTTGGAATTGACTGTGGTATGTTAGATGTCATCTTTGTGTTCTGCTTGCTAAGAGGGGGTGGGGGCAGTGAATGAAGACATAAAAAGGTCAATAAAAAGCCAAAGCCATGGAAACTCTCAGATCCAAAGATTATACCTTCTCCAGCACAATAAATAGTCTCATGGAACCTACTTCAACTAAAGCATGTGAATAGAATAATTTCCTCAAATTACTGTCTTCAACCCTAATATAATCTGCTGGTGATACAAGGTTCTTTAGTGTAATAACTATTAATTGCATTGCCCTGTCCTCTCTCTCACCTGAATCTTATCTTTTCCAGCGTAAGAGTCCTTATTTATTTGCAGCTTAATTTATATTGAATCTTGTGCCTGAGAATCCTTGAACCCATCAAGCTTACAGCACTTGTGTTGTCACACTCACTGCCAGCCCCATTTCATGAAAATTCAGGCTGAGTTTCCTGGAGCAACCCCCTCCGCCTACTAGAATATCTAGAAAAGGCAAGAGAAAGTAGCAAATTTAGAAGGATGCAGAGCACCCTGTCATTTCTGTTACTCACTGCTGGTGAATTCACTACCTGAAGTGTATGACCTCTGAACATGTTAGCGACTGCATGGTAGTTCCTCACGTCGCAGGAGACATATGGTGACACAAAGGTCTGTGTGCTGCCACTCATTTTCTCTGCAAAAGCCACATCTGGATGGTTATGGGGAGTGTTTGCAAGGATACAAACAGCACAGTTATTTAATCCCATTCTTTTCTTTAAAATGCACAAATGTATGAGTCATCCTTTGGTTCTTTGCACTTCATTTCATTCATAAATATTGATGTTGACATATTAATAAAAATATAACATTTAAAACTCAGCTGACGCATCTTACTTTTTTCTATCATGGACCTTATTAAAATAGTTTTTTGTCTGTGTTTATCTTCTAATACCACTTGATTTTATTGCAAGGTAGTTTAAGATTTTAGTCTAAGTTTATGATGTGACTGTGGGAGAATATAGAAGTATACCAGTATTTCTGTAAATGAGGCATCATGGCAGAGTGTGTGCTACAATGCTTTAAAGTGGCTCACCTCTGAAGTTCTGTGATTTGGGTGCACTGTGTATTACAGGTTAATCCCCAGTACACACAAACCAATACACCAATTTAAACCTCATTATTTCCTGTCACTTTGTTTTAAACTGCAACCACTGCAAGGCCAAAGCTGTGCCTGTTGTCTAGTGTCATTTGCTTTATATATGGAGACACTGAGAGTTATTTGTTGACCTTTGAAGTAAAATGTCGAGCTCCTTTAATATTCTTTCATTTCAGATGATGAGGAATACCACTGAGAGTGCTTGGTCAGTCCCACGTGACTCATGTCCTCCCTGGTAATAAGGCTAAGTGGCACCGGTGACCCCTAATGTTAGAGAGCAGCAGAGTGCCTGCTCCAGCATGTCTGTGAGGCTACACCACCCTGTAGCAGGAAAGGAGTTAGTTTCTGCTTCTTTTTCTCTGGAATAAAGGTAGCTCAGCCTCCACTAAAGCTGCTTACAACATTGGAATGATTATTATCCATGCATTGGGCATTTTGTTTCTTTTTATGAAAATATTACAGTGCAATATTATGGCACAATACAAAGCATAGTATTATTGAAAGGAAAATTTTACTGAAGGCCACAGTAAGCCTGCCTTACAGTTTGGTCACACTTTGTTGTATGAGTAAGCCAACCTGAGTAAAAATAATAGGAGTCCTAGAAATTAAGAGTATTTGGGTATCATTTACTCTTATAACCTAGTGTATAAATGTACCTGCCTTCAGAACATAAGGTAGAGCTCTTCAGGCTAAGACATTTGAGATAGAATCTAAAAAAACTATTTTGCACTCTGATCCAATCCAACAGAGCACTTGAGCAATGTTTAAATTCAGAGTCATGGCTGACTTCATTGGGGGTGCTGGTAGGCTTAAAGTCGAGCACACTGTGACATGCTGTACCACGTAAGGATGGGCAGTGTGCATTGCATGCCACCCTGTGGAACAGAAAACGCTACAGTGCTGCAGCCCATCATAAAAATTATTGCTGCTTCACCCACAGTTGTAAAAAAACCCTACCCACTTTCAGCAGAATGGATGTTTTCTCCCATCCACAGGAAATAACGTAAGAAGACAAGCTTAGTCTGAGCTAAGTGTCCTCTATGAAATGCAAAGGCTCCCCCAAATCCTTAGCATTTTGAATATAAAATTAAATCACAGATGGAAAGTTGTGATTTTAATCCTTGGACATTTCTTTTGAAGGAAACGTGTAGTTCTTTCCATCCACACTTAGGGGTGCTGGTCAATAGTTGGATGAACATGAGCCAGCAGTGTGTCCAAGTGGCCAATATGGCCAATAGCATCCTGGCTTGGATCAGAAATAGTGTGGCCACCAGGACTAGGGCAGCAATCATCCCCCTCTACTTGGCACTGATGAGGCCACACCTCAAGTTCTGTGTTCAGTTTTGGGCCTCTCACTACAAGAAAGACATTGAGATGCTGGAGTGTGTCCAGAGAAGGGCAATGAAACTGGTGAAGGGTCTGGAACATAAGTCTTATGAGGAGTGGATGAAGGAGTTGGGATTGTTGGACAAGAGAAGGAAGTTGTGGTGAGGTAGGGGTTGGCCTCTGATGATAGGACAAGGGGAATGGCCTCAAGGTGCTCAAGGTGAGGTTCAGGTCAGACATTAGAAAAAATTTCTTCACTGAAAGAAGAATAAATAAATACTGAGACAGTATTTATTAAATACTGTTAAATACTGAAACAGGCTCCCCAGGGAAACTGTAGAGTCACCATTCCCGGAAGTGTTCAAAATAAGAGTAGAAATGGCACTTTGCTGTATAATTTAGTGGGCTTTGTGGTGTTTGGTCAAAGGCTGTACTTAATGATCTTGGAAGTCTTTTTCTACCTTAATGAGTCTATGAAACTATGATCTATGTGAGAAGTACTGTTGGAACTGAATATTTGGCTATGAGCTGGGTAGAAATTTTGTCCGATCATAAAGCTGTGCCCAGAAATAGTTGCAGTCATATCCTTGCAACCAGGTTGGAGACTGAATGGACTAGGAGACCCTGCAATGTGTTCTAACACTTTTTGACACAGCCCTCCTCAGAATGGTTCTAGTGATGGGAACTTTGGGCTATAACTAACACATGAATCTAAACTTTGGCACCGATCTTCAAAGGTACTTTGTCACCTATCTACTACAGAAATCAATGGAAGCTGGCTACCTAAATAGTAATTAAGTGTGCATGTATCTCTGAGGATCTGTGCCTTTGATCTCAAAATATGTCAGTCCAGCTCATTACAAGCTGTACATTTACTTTAAAAATATATGAGTTATAAATTAAGAATAAGATTAATTAATAGTGGCATTATAACTGTAGCAAAGTAAAGAGACTGATTGCCCTGACAGAGAAACTAGAAAGGATAATGGATTTAATGGCATGTGTTTTAATGGAAAAAAATAACCTATTACATGAGTCTGTCATATCTGAAAAAAATGTGGCTACCATTTACAGTTCATATAGGGACGAAAAGGTTTATATACTAGCAGTATATAAATCACTGAAAAGAGTAAGTTGAGATCTTTATAGTAGCAGTGATATATTTACCCTTGTGGAAGCCTTAGCCCAGTTTTGTATCTACAGAATCTCCCTCTAACACAAGGGACTGACATATCTCAAACACCCAGTGCTGAGGAAGGATACATCCTGAATGGAGACACCCAGACCCTTTGAGCAAACACCTATAGAGGAACAATCATGAAACCTTCCTGTACTACTGGCTAACTCAGGGATCTCATAATTTAGCTTACTAGACTGCCATGGTTGTCATTTAAAATATGTCTTGAAGTATGGTAAGGACAGAGAATCTAAATCAAGGATGAGAATTTGATGGGTGGCCAGTGAGCTAGGAAGTTAAACGTTCCTAGTGCAGATATCTCTCATGTGGGAATTCGCATGTGTGCTAACCATGTTAACCAGCTAACTGAGCTGGCTACCAAAATGAAGAAGAGGTGGTTTTCTTTTTCTTTTCCATTTTTTTTATCTCCTTGAGGAAAGGGGATCGAATTCAGAGCCATTGAGGCTAAGATGCTTCTGGCTGTGTAAGCAAGTAAAAATTTAGGAGCTAACCATGGTTAGACAGAATTTTGAGGATGGCAGCTAGCACCTCAGCTCCTCTTTGGTCATAGAATCATATAATGGTTTGGGTTGGAAGGGACCTTTGAAGGTCATTTGGTCCAGTATTGAGCAGGGACAACTTCAGGAGATCAGGTTGCCCAGAGACCCATCCAACAAGACCTTGATTGTTTGCTGGTATGAGCCATCTACAATCTCTCTGGGGAACCTGTTCCAGTGTCTCCCCATCCTCATTGTAAAAATTTTTTTTCCTTGTACCTAGTCTGATGTTGGAGAAGAGGCAGAAGCAGCCTATAGAAATCCCACTCCAAAACTTGATGATGCTGAACAATCACTGCTCAGAAATTTCTATATGCTGCAGGATGACACTGTGGCCTCTGAACCACCTCTGGGCTCTCATTATCCTGCCACCTGTCATACTGCAGGCATCATACCTGTATCAGTACAACATAATCTCAAAGATATAATGCTCTGATATGGCTAAACTGCTTATAGAATCATGTTTGCATTTTCAGGAATGTCGGTGCTAACTTGGTATTCTTCACCTATGCTGCACTGTGCAGCACAGGCGTGTACTTGTGTTGGATTCCTTTGCAGACTTAGTTTTCAGTGCTATCTTAAGAGGGTTTTTTGCCACTTCCCTGAGTCTGATTTCTTAATTATCCTATCCATGTAGATACGGTGTTGGAAGTAAGTAAATTTTAAAAATTAATATAACTGAATATGATGTAACTGCTACATAAATCTAGAGTCAAGCTGATATAGAATGAAACATGATGATAGCAATAATTTTACCTGGAATTAGTGTGCTGAAATTAATGAGACTTAAGGATGTATGGGGTTTCATCATGCTTAGAAGCAGGAAGTACATGCCTAAGTCTGATGGCTATGAATGTTCTCAGCTTGCAGTTAACATCCCAATTGCACCTGTACAAAGTTGCAATAAAAATAATAAAATAATAGAATTATTGCAATTATAGTAAAATGAATGATCTTCGTTTCATATTCCCAAGGCTTTTGATTTAAGGTGCTGGATAAGGAAGAAGTGTCTAAGGAGCAAAGTGATGACCACGTGATTATTAAGTGCATGGTTCAGTTTGGGAATGGAAGGTGGGAATGCACAACAAGAACTGTTACCTAAGCCCTCCCCTTGTTCTGGGCTGCTGAGTGGGGACCAGCCCTCAGGCAAAGGTTAGAGCAGCCCTGAGGCTGCTAAATAGACAGATCCCTCTGCAAGTGCAAGATTACTCCCAAAAGAATGTTATTGACTGTTCTGTTCAATTTGGTTTTAAATGATTCATGTACTAATTGAGCTTCTACTACTTACCAGCTGAAAATATCATTTGACCTGCCTTTTAGGGAACTCGGTCTTGTTCCAGTGTCCTGACAATTGTCACTGTGCAATTGACCACCACCACCAAAAAACAAACAAGTGCCTGCAGAGCGAATTATGCTGATTGAATTTGCTAGGTGAGTGTGCTTGGATAAATATCATGCTGCGGTTAATTTTTTCAAGAAACAAAACTACGAAATGCTTCAAGACACCAAAGCAAATGGGCAGAAAGCAGAACCTAGTACATTGTTCAAGTGTCCTGGTTCATGCTAGTAATAGAAAAAAAAAGGCAAAAAAAAGGGCTAGTAATAGAAAAAAAACCTATATGATCTTCTTCATAACTATCTACTAAACACCGGAATACTTGAAAGATGAGGCAACAAAGGAAGAGACATGTGATTCAAAGGATCCCTGCCAGAATCACTCCAACACATATTCAGTTGACTGGTGGGGCTGTATTATCAGTGAGTATATACTGACTGAAAGGACACCTTTTTTTCCCTCCAAACATGGTGTTTGGCACAGATCCGTTTATTTCCAGTACTCATCTTTTCCCAGAGTGTAGATTTGTATGAGTCTCCAAACTAGCCTTTAAAACCTCGGAGTGCAGGGAGATGGCAGATATCATCTAGTGATTGTCCAGAAGTACTATGGGGGCAGTTGTTAAAATAATTAGACAGAAGGGACTAACTAAAAAACCATTTTCATAATGTCCTGACATCATTCCCTATTATTTCTTCAGAAAGGAAGGCTAATTTTTAGCTTTGAGAGGAAAGACTCATTGGATATATGAAACCCTATTCAAAAGCTGACTTGAAGATTCATGAGCACTGAGCAATTTTGGATTTAGCTTTGAATAGGATGAGGTTTTGGCTTTTTGTTGTTGTTGTTGTTGTTTTTCTTTTTGTTTTTGTTTTTTGTTGCTTGTTTGGGTTTGGTATTTTGTTTTTTGGGTTTTTTTTTCACATTTCATTATTTGTGTAATTTCTCTATTTAGTGCATAAAAAAGAGTCAGGGCACTGATATGATGTGCATGAGGCTAAAATTTTCTGTGAAAAAACTGAAGGAGCAAGTGCTCAGTGGAAAGAGAGCACTGCTGTGATTCTGTCACTTGTTGCAATTACAAATGCATCAGGAGAGCATATTGTCTGGAGCCAGTTTGTCTCCAGGGCTGATACACTGGCAAACCAAGACCACCTCGGTACCAACAATTTACTGTGCTCTCCTATGCCTTACAGGTTTGTACATATTTTCTGTGAGTGAGAAACATTTTTATTTCTAGCCAGACCTTCAAAGTACGATGAAATAGAGCTAGATGTGTGCAATACTGTATTTGGCCTCATGCATTCTGCCATCTTCAGTGTGAATTTCAGCATGAGCCTATGGGTTTCAATATGAGACTGAGCTCCAGAGGAAGTTCATCTGACCCTCCACGGGTTTATAGGAGGTGGACATGCCTTAGGAAACAGCACAAGCCAGGTTGTTTATCCCTCCTGTAGAGGATAGAGGTCAGGAAATCATATGCTAAATGACTGACGAACCCTAGTTTACATGTGTTGCTCAGAGAAGTGATGAATGCAAAATAAAGATTACATTATCTGCAAAATAGACACATTGAGGTCAATCAGCTGAACACATTGACATTAGGATACTTGAACTATAACCATGAGAATCTGCTGTTCTGTGTATTAGGTCTTACACAACTGACAAAGAGACAATATATGTTTTTCTTCTGAATAAATTGTATAAAATTATATTGAGACTTACAGGTATATTAATCTTACCAGGCATAGGAAAGGAAAAAACTCCACAGAAATTAAATGAGCAATTTTGAACCAGTTCGATGATCCTTTCATTTTATTATAACTCACATCACTTTCATAAAAGAAAATCACATCTTGAAGAACTGCCTCAGTAGAACACCCACCTAATTGTGTGTTTCAAAAAGATTTAAACCTGGGATTGAGTGATCTGATGAATCAAAGCTTTATATACCAGAGCACTCCTGAGCATGCTAACAAAACACTGGAAAAAGAAAGTAGAAATATATTTAGTCACCCAAAAAAACTTTTTTAGTCTATTAAGCCAAAAGTTATAAAGGTGAAGGTAATAAACTGGTTTGGTTTCTTTTTTTCTCTCAGTAAAAGGCAAAAAAAGATAAATGGGAATGAACAAGTGACTTTTACAACAGCTGAAAGGATGAGTAAGAAAACAGTTCTCATGTTTCTTGGTGATATGAAAATGGGATCAGAGGAGAGGAAGAAATCTGTATTTATTATCTTTGTAACCTATGGTAGTAAAACAAGTTTTCCATGAGGAAAAAGAGGAATTGCTCATGAGAGCTGGATATTTTTTCTGTAAATACATTTGTCTCCCATCTCATCTCTCTTTGTGTGATGGCCACTTTTCATCTCTGGGACTCAGCATGCACCTTGGGTGCCTGCCTGGCTGGCCAGCATCTTTAGGGGGGTCCCACAGGCAGGGAGGGCTGTGGCAGAGCAGTGGCCATGGAGCGTGGGACCCTGCTGCCACCCAGCACCCAGAAGAGCCCTTATGCAAGGCACAGTCATTCTTACTTCAAACTTTGTGTAATATATTCCCAAAATTTTTTTGAAACTGATGGAACTGTAACAATTAGGGAAGTCCAGGACCTGTGGATGCATACAGCCCCTGACTACAGTTCTACAGTATTTTTCTCTAACTTTGCTCATTATCCCAAAGCCACTTCAGACAGTCCCCATTTTTCATAATAACTTTCTGACCAAAGATAATATGGAGATTTTAAAATTTGCTGCTTTTGATTTTTGACTTATTCATGTTAAGAGGTCAGATGGGTAATCTTTTTTTTTTTTTCTATTGCAACCCAAAAGTATCATAAAACTCCACAGGCCAGAGATGTGTAGAGGAGATGTGTAAGAAATTGAGATGCCGTATTTCTAACACATAATGCTCATACACATCAGTGCACAAAATAACCCACAGCTCCAATTCACTTTAGTGTGACAAAAGCAAAAGAGAAGTAAAAATTTGAGATTGCTAGGAAAAATTGAGCTGTGATATAAATTGGTATTCAGATCCTTCAGAATCATATTTTTTGACAGGGAAGGTTCTGTTGCAAAATTTTTAGACATTTACTTATTTTAAATGTTTATATTTGTAAGGTTATTTAAATAAAGCATGATGTTATGGTACATACAAATATGAGTTATATTTGTATATATTTTTACATTACATTGATCAACTGCTGTATGCACATAACTGACACAATGTCTTAGGGATTCTTAGCAGATTCAGTTTTTTTGTTCTCTGTCAATTATATAATAAACATTGAATTATTCCAGCTGTTTCATCAGTTTTAGGAAGAAACTGCCTCTTGCAGTATCATTTTACATCTTATGTATATATTAACTTAGACATGCAAAGTAAGATAAATGTGTCTTCTTTCTTCCACAGAATCTCCAGCTTAATATGCCACCTGAAGACATTATTTTTTCTCCCTCAAAATCATAGAAGCTTAGCATGCTATAAATTATTACCTTAACTTACACACTGAACTAAACTCAAATTTGTGAGGATCATCTGGAAGGAACACAGGAGGTAATACAGAGAAACCTCCTTCTGGCCTAATAATTTTGCAGTATGAGGTCTTTCATTCCTATAAAACTGTTCTTTGCAGACAAAGATATAAAACAATACTCTTGGTATTCAGGAGGGTATATTGAAATGTAAAAAATCCTCTCTTGGTTATTTGATCTTTCACACTACAAATACAGCAGTTGCAGTGTCTGTGAAGATCTAAGTGGCCACATTACACTTCACTTGTACAGCTGAATAAAAAATAGATATAATTTTTTCTAAAAAACTAAAGTCAAAAGATTCACCAAGGATTGCTTTATTGTATCATTGAACTTCCTGGCCAGTTTCCACGACATAGACTTTGGGGTCAAATCTGAACATTTAAAGCACAAAGAGAAAGGGCCAGATTTGACACCTCACAGAAGAAAAAGTTGATACAGCAATAGTGTTCAAATATAGCAAGATTCAAAAATGACCTTCAGAGAAAGTGTCACAAAATAAATTTATAGATTCTTAAATTGTGAAATCTCAGACAAAACACCAGTTCCTTTAAATTTCCCTCAGAACTGAATTCCCGTGGATATTCTTGGGGTTGTTTTATGTTTGTTTGTTTCCTTGTTTGTTTTTTTTTTTTTTAATTTCTGAGGTACTGAGGAAATGGTACTTCCATTCCTACCCATCCCAGCAGGCAGCAGGTGCTCAGAAGGTCTGAAAAACTAAAGTCACCTGATTTTGAGAGGGAAATATACACATTGAAGCAAGTAGAATATGTCATGCCAGGAAATTTCTAATTTATAATAAAATAGTGATACAATTACATAACATCACATTAAAACATTGAAATAAATGATGCTTTAGCAGTGACTTTATAAAAATGTATACTTTAAGAAAGCAATCTCAGTTCTATGATAAACCACTATTTATTATAGAAAATGTGGCACAGGTTTATATAGTCAGACAATTACTCCTGATATAAAACCAATCCAATAGGCTTTACATTGTCTTTGCAGATATTGTAAACTACATGATTCCCAGAATCTTTGATATGCATTCAGTACCATTACGTGAACCAAATATTCTCTTGAACTACCAGAATCCAATCTAAATTAAGAAAGTTTTAATATAGTGTTTTCTCTTCTTGTGTTGGAAATTAGTCCATGAAATGTCTTCAAATAATTCTGTTGAATAAATTATTAGGAAAACTATACTATTTTTCTGTGAAATCAGGGCATGTGCACAAGATCACAATCTCCTAGATATAAGCTACAAGGGATTTCTTTAGTCTGTTTCATCCTTTACTTCTCAAAACAAGCAGATAACACCGCAAGGAGAGTATTTGAAGCAGCCTTGCAGCTCACCAGTGCTACTTCTGGACTAACAGGAGGAGGATATTTCAATGATGCTCCAAGAACTGGTGAGACAACAATCAAGGAACCTCATATCTATGCAGAGAATTTTCTCTTACAGTGAGCCAGTCTGTCAAGAAACATTTTCTCTGTTTTTCTCTGCCCATTTTATATTCTGTTACTTTCCCCAGTCTCAACATTACGAGGGCAAAAATCTGTTTAGGAATGGACAAGAAATTGTTGAACTATGGACTCTGGTTTTTGTTGTCAAATGTCATTATGTCAGGTTTCTTCTTTTAGTTCATAAATATGTTCATATCTCTGTGCAGTTCTTCTTCCAAAAGTAGTATTCCTAGCCCCTAAAATAATCTTCTCAGCTCTTAAAACTCAGGATCTGCTTTTGGTAATCACATTGGAAAACTGCTGATAGACAACCAGCCTTAGTTAGAATGCTTTGGGACAGGCTCAGTAAAAGATAAAAATGAAAAGTTTGTGTTAACTTTGTGTTTCTTGGGAAGACAGTCAGAATCACATGGATAGGGCCATTGTCAAACTTTTGCGCTCTACTCAAGTACATTAAAAACACTTCCTGAAGATCTTTGGTGCTTTTCATGAAGATTGCTGGCTTATATATATTTATTTATGTGTGTATGTATTTCTTTATTTATTATTTAAATAAAAGAAGTAGAAGCCAGTTTTCCTGCTGTCCTAGTTCTGGAGAGCTTTTCTTGCAGTTTGTATAAATCTATTCACATTCTAGTGTGGTTAGTATTAGTCTACGAATTAAGTCTTTTACTTGTGGTCTTTTGTCTGTAAAATGTGATTAATTTTAAATTAAAGCATGACCCAAACAACACTTGAGACTAAACCAAAAGGTGTTATAAAATATGTATATTGATTTTAGCCAAATGCAATCATTTTTGATAAAAATATCCTTTGATCCATAGTGCACCAGAAACTAGCTTTTCTGACTTTGATCATGCAAAGACATAGAGAAGATGTCAGACATGAAATAAATAAGTGAGAAGTGTGGAAAAATGAATGAGGTGACATAGCACTGTTTGAGCTTTGCTGTCCCTGCTGTACACTACTAGAACAAGCACTTCTTGCTAATACGATGGAACAGCTCAACAATTTTCAGGCACAAAGACTACTTGAGGGAAAATTCAATAAGTTAAGAATACCAAACTGTAATCAGACCTTGGGGAAGAAGCAGTATTGAAACACAACTTTTTTTGACAGTTTTGAGTGTAGCTCTGGTGGTCTGTTTCAAAAACTGTCAAAATGATGATAAGTGGTCTTGGGAGTCTAGTTTTGATTCTTATACCAAATAATCTGGCTGCCTTCTTGGTATTAGTGCTATTAGCAATTTAAGAAGTCTGAATTTTGAAGGAGAAAAGATGCTAAAATAGAAAAATGACTATGCTGAATGTAGAGTAATTACTTTTCATGACATCCTCATCGAAATCAATAGGATTGACTAATTAAGACATCTAAGCTGAAATCAATAGGATCTGACAGCTAACACTTCCCTGTAGCAATAAGCCAGCATCAACAATTTTGCATCTATACCAATGTTAAAATCAGCCAATCCTATTTCCTTTGCTATTTAATACTTAATGTTTTCCTGAACAGCAATACCATTCTATACCTAATATGCTTCCCACATTCCAAAATAAAAGCTGATGAAACTGCTGCACCTATATACCTTTTGCTGTGTGGCGCACATTTGTAGCTTGTGACCAAAGAGCCTTGATTGACCTGATGTTTGGGCTCTCAATCCTAAAATGCCAGTGGAGTATAACAAGGCAATTAAAATATATGCCAAGGCCAGGAGTGTCAAATACAGAAACAATAATCCAGAATAGGAAAAAAAATTCCACAACTAACACCAGCTTTCTTAAAAATTCTTTCACCATTGAGTCTTTAATGGGAAAGCCTTTGGGTGGATTCCTGACAGTTCTTCCTCTGAGGGTTTACCCTGCCTTCCCTCAAGTTTCCAATTTTCCCTCAGTAGATTTCTGTGGATCTATGCAAAGTCTGTGCTATATTACCCCTGAACCTATCCTCAGTGCACAGTAGAACAGGTTCACAGAAATCATGGCACCTTGAGGCTTTCTGGAGCTGGAAAGGAGAGGATGCCATCCAGCAGCCATGCAGCTGCAGGTTTTCTTTTCTGCTGGTTGGATTCTTAGTCTCATTGAGATTTCTGTTCCTTCTGAATTTCTAGGCAGATGTGATAGTCAATGTTTTCCTTCTTTAGTTTGCAGTTTGATGTTGTGACTGCTCCTCAAATCATGCTGATGGGAATGATAGTCTTCATTAAAGCAAGCACAATCCACTGACATTATGCACAAATGAACTTGAAGACAGGTCAGGAAATCTTTGGAGAGCAGAACACATCAGAAATGTCTTCTGAATTATCCTATTTCATTTCCTGATATTTCCCCTTCCAATCGTTGTTGGGTTTTTGCACAGTTTATTTTTGTCTTTAAATCAGGGCCAAATTAATATTATTGGTTTTAATATAGTTGTGCATAGAACCATGTCTTCCAACCACTAATGGTCACAATAAACAACTGTTTGAAGACACGTTAGAAGCTTGTTATGGACCATATGTACATTTTCTCTTTCTCTCAACTACAGGCACGTTTATTTGTAGATGGATTACAAATTTAAGAATGCCTTTATGTGGCCTATGTGCTTCAATTCATGAATTTTAAAGCTAAATCTCAGAAATTTTTAAGAGCCTAAAGTAACAGCATATCCTGTCCCAACTGTAAAATAAAAAAAAAAATCCAAAATACATTGTAAGTTGCAATCTTTCATATATCAAATTATCTCTTCATAATTTCTGAGCCAAAGTACTTCCATAATTTCTTTTCCTTCGAAGGATTTTTCAGATGTCTGGATATCAACAAAAAAGATATTATATGATTCATGTTGGAAAAGAGCTGAAGTTCACATCCCCTAAACAGGCAGTAAATCTTGATATTTGACATACTAAAAATTTTCTTTAGGCACCATTTACTTTCCAAGAAATTTCTTAGCATCTGTATGTCGTATTTGATTTGAGAAGACTGAGCAGTTCAAAATTGAGATGTGCTGAATATTTTGTCCTGAACTGGGCTGACAAGAACATCCTTGACATAGTAGCTGTTCATCTTTTTTATGTAGTGTCTGCCACAGCTTTGTTCAACTCAGTAGAGTTTTTCTGTTGGATCAGGGCCCAGAGAATTTAATCACCTCTGCTGATCTCACTTAAAGAAACATGGCTTAGAAGCAGAAGATTGCACTCAGGTTGAAAGTTCCTCCCCTCTTAGGAAACCACACTTAACCTGATTCAATGTCCTCTGAAATTTTATTCTCTGCAAATGTTACTTCTCTGCAAGTGCCACCATGAAACAAAAAAACTTTACTATATTCTTCAGTGAATATGTCAGCATTTTCTTCAAAACTGTGTCTCCTTCAAAAAAGGAGACAAAATTTCCTAAAAAATGTGGAAAAGATGGTAAAATACCAAAATTTTGATGTGGCAGGTGCCAAATTGCATTGTGGCTAATGACAAGAACTATAATAGCATGCTCTTTATGTGAGGAAACAGAATGTTTTATACACAGACTATGAACTTAGGAGCAATGGATTTAGTTTCTTCATTTTTTCAACATATATCTTTTGGTAAATATCTTGGTCCTGATGGATCTTGTGTTCCTCAAAATAACCTTGAGATGGTTCTTAGGTACTATACTCTATATCACTCTCCACAGCCATGTAGGAGGATACAGATGGATGGACACTTGCCCAGAAGAGACACATTGCTTAGAATTGGGGTTAATGAAGCACATATCTGGAACACAGATTGTGGAATGTCCCTGTTCCTAAGAGACAGGAATTTGATCTTACCTCTCTTGTGTGGCTAATAACTCCTCCCTTGACCCGAACCCTAACCCCACCCCTGCGATACCCTATAAAAACCCCACGACCCTGCCTTTGCCCGGTCTTTCCTCTCCATCCTGCCCCTCCTCCCCGGGGGTAATAAATGGATTCTTGAGCTTTCTGAAATGAAGATCCATCTCATTTATTCCCATGCCTGGCGCCTGCAGCTGCACCCTCGCTGGAACCCAGTCGCAACACAACGCAACAACAGATCTCTTTCAAATAATTTTTCTTTTTTTTTGGTGTCAACACAAGGCTGAGTAAGTGGTAATATTCCTTTCCTTGCGTTGGGAAAGACTGGATTCAGATCCCCGTTCTGCCTTTGTCATGGCAGTGATCTAACAAAAGTACATCCATATGATAGATGAATAGTGCTAGAAGAAAGAGACACTCCCTTTTTTCTTACTGCATAATTTATAAAACATAGAGTAACACCAATAAGATAAATTTACACCTCAAGTGTTTTGCAATTAAGGTATTCACATGGGAACTGGCAGCGCTATGAGGAAAATTTTGGTCTAGTTCCAGCAGCAGCAGAACTTGAATGTAGGCTTAGTTCTGTGTGACTGCTTTAGACTTCAATTTACTCTATGCTCTTTCTGTCATTTTCATTGCAAAAGGACAAACCGAGTTTAGGTTCATGAGTCTCATGGTGGGTTAATGACCGGGGATTTGAATACGTGATGTCTTAAATTTTGCAATACCTCATGTTGTTACTTTTAAGAGGACAAATGTTTAAGTTTCTCTTTTTTCCCTTGTCCCTAAAGAATGGTATATTTGTGCTTCTCACATTCTACGAGTGTAATCATAAAATTGCAGGTAATGAGACCATCTAAAATCTGTGCATGGATATCTGATAACACAGTAGCTCATGAAGGTAGAGAGCCAATGATTTACAAAGGCTGAAAGAGAAACTATTTGAAAAGAAACACCTCTGGATTACAGGCTCCACTGGGTACTTCTTTTCTAGGAGTTTCAGGTGTTCAGTGTAAGAAGAGCCGTAGCAGAGGTACTACAGAAAAACTATTTCTGTCTGAGAAGTGGGAAAGGATTTCTATAACAAATAAGCATGTGGGCTTTGTAATGAAAAGGTTATTGCTACCCTCTTCTTCCATCTCTGTGATAACAAAGAAGAAGCTTCATACTTTGAATATAGCATAACTACTATAAATAAGGTAAAAAAATTACATCTGCATCCCATAAAGTATTTTCATCAATTCAGTCAAACAAGAGTTTATAAGCAAAGCATTATATAGATTAAATAACAAGGTTCAGATAGCCTTGTTTAAGTTTGCAGAACTCTGTGATACTCCTCAGGAGAATACCTTCCATTTTAAGTGCATTATATTCATTATTCCTTTCCTCCCCCTTCTTTCTTCTTACACTTTAATTAATTTTGCAGCTTTCTCTTCATCACATGGGCTTTTATTTTCAAAATAAATTTGTGCAGTATCTTTTCCAATGCCTTTGGAAAATTTAAATATATAATGCAGCTACATTCCCTTTATCTGTCATGCTGGCAATATCTTCAAAAAGTCTAGTGTATTTGTAAAGCAAGTACAGCTCTCCTAGTATTCTTACTGCATCTTGTTAACTAATCCCCTTGTCACCACCTTACTTTCACTTCTGTCACAAATTAATCCATCAGCAATCATGTAATTCCAATGATCTGGTTTCCTTCTTTTTCCGTGAAGTGACATTAACTCGCATTTGAGTTGTAAGAAGGGTGCATAGTTTTCACAGAACAAAATATAATCAAATCTTACTACTTTTAAATGCTACTTGAGGGCTTTGCTCGCTACCATAAAATGCTGTCAAGGATATTTAAGAACCTAGACAGATGTAAAATGTAAGATTGGTTAAGATGTGGGATCCAGACCTTGATGGAGCCAGTGTAAAATACCCCACTGACTTTGCTGCCAAGGCAGCACAGTCCTCAGCTGGGTGCAAGAGACTTCATTTTCTAGTATTCTGGGGAGGTGAAAGTAGGTAACACGAAAGTGTTGTGTTAAACTGAGAAGGGAGAAACAAGACTGGTATTGTCCCATATAAAAATAAAAAAACAAACAATATCAGAAAGAAAGCCCCTCAACACAACAGAAGCATGTATAAGCATGTATTGCTCATGAAAATAAAACAAGAAAGATTGGGGAGTCACCCGTAACTAGACTTAGTTTTCTGGACTGCTACAAACTGTAACATGCTACTAGCAGGCAGAAACAGTTCAAGCAGAAACTAAAGCCATGAGCAACTGCTGCTGCCTTGTTTCAAATAGGAAACAAAGGACTGTGAAAACAATAACAAAAAAAAATGTAGTTTCAACAGGTAATCCCATTTCCCGGTTGACCAGAACCACTCGACTTTTGTCCTTGCTTTTTACAGTGTGTCCCAAATAAACAAAGGTCTCATGTAACACACACCTTGCTGAGGGCTCTTGCAGATAGAGATAGGGGACTTGTTTCCTGTTGTATTGAATTGTCTTTAGCTGTATACTCCAGTGCAAAATAATTGTAAATATTTTTGAACTCAACTTGATGGCACTTCTATGCCTCTTGCTTTTTATCGAGAAGCAGGTGTGACAATACGATGTAAAAGACAACTGAGAATTAGCCCAAAATAGCAGTTTCATAACTTTTTCCCAACTGACCTACCAAAAACCTCCGAACAACCTTTACAACCTTTCATTTCTTTAATGTCTTTCATCTCATCAAGATTTTTGAAATTAGGAACTTCAAATAGTTTCACATAAAAATTACATCTTAGAACTCTTTGGAGGACTTAACTACACCATTTGGAAAGGAGGGGGTCCATAATAAGGAAAAAAAATATTATCATGATCTCACATGAGATTGGGGAACCCCATTCAATATGGAATCCTGTACTGTCTTTTATAAAGTTACATGGAAAGCTTGTTAGTGTGAAAATTTTTAACATTATAGGCTTTTTAAAATGTATGCATTCCCCTTCCGCACAGACAGGACCCGTTTAAAAAGCTAATATTTTTACTTTTATTCTTTTAATCTCCAGTAAGAAGACTAATTTATGCACAGCTCCTCACTTAGGCCAAAACTCTGCTGTTTTCCAGATATATTTGTTTCTCAATCTCTTCAAAATTAAAATTTAGGGGGCCCTTTTTTTTTCTTTTTATGTTTCTTTCAGCTAACTCTTGGAAATATCTGGAAAACTTTTACAGCCTAAATAATTTTATTTCAGGACGAATCAACACTCAGGTATTCAGAGTGCTAAATAGATACGTCAGGAAGTTATAAAGGTCTGAATTTGATATGATGAACATGAAAAGGGTTGTTATTGATGCTGTATGGTAATGGAGTCTGTACCAACAGTCTCCCATGCTGAGAAGGAAGATTCATGTTTTATACATCTGATTCATACCATGGCAAGACAGACACACTCTTGAAGATGTTTTACAGTCTTGTAGTTGAGGAAGAGAGATGCAAAGAAATTTCTCTGAGAGAAAAGAACAGTGTCTGGAGTGAGGAGTTAAAAGATGTGGAGGAATTGCTTTTTCCAGCTAGGCCTCTCAGGTAGAGACCATGTAGTGTGAAGGGTTTTGTTAAAGTCACAGCTAATGCTGGAGTTCAACGTGGAAGCCAAACAGTGGTGTCACCCAGGGAAGGGTGAGGACACCCAGTCATGGACAAACGTTGTGTGAAACCTGGCAGCTTGCAGGGGCAGCCCTCCACTCCCCAGAACTGAGAGGCATTGTGGCTCCTTGCCTGGCAAGAACTGTTTTGAGCTATTTTCTGTTTTATGGCAGAAAACCCTTCTGTAATCTTCCCATGTGGGGATGGGGACTGGGCTTTTCTCAAGACAGTAGGTTTGAATATTACCCACTCTTAAGGAGGCTCAGGCAGTGGCCTTTCCTGAGCTCCCAGGGGACCATATGCAAGTTACACTCTCTGTAGGTCTCAGTTTCCCTATCTGCAAACAGAGAACATGTTACTTCCATGGCCCTTGAAGACGTCTGAAAATAAGCAATAGTTGAGTGCAGACATCTACTAAATATTAGTGCTGTTAGAAACAGGTTATAAAAGCTGTGTGGACCAGCTCCAGAAATTGGTTTGGGCACAGGCAGGAATTTGCAGATGCAAAATGGGCACACACAGCAGTTGCACACAGTGGGGCTCAACTGTTCATTATTATTTTCATAATATTTTTCTGGTTTTATAGCTTTGTTTTTTATTTCAAGCACAAGACATTGGATATAAACTCAATTATTGCCCGTGCATGAATGTTATCCTTTCTCATTTGCACCTCTTCTATTATGGCAATTGAATTCTCATCATTGACCCATGTTTATCCTTATCCCTATAGGATATAGACATTTTCAGTTCTTCTCTCCATTGCTGTAGTCTATTGATCAAGCAATTTGCAACCTTGTCCTTCCATTAATGTCATTTCCAAATATCTATCTGTCTATCTTCCTATATCTCCCAGGTAAATATTTGGTGGATTCTATCTTCTCCAGTATAGCATGAAATTATTTCTGTATTTAAATGCCACCTTATATACATAAATATATACTTAAATACATAGTATGTAGAAATTAATTAAGAATCTCCCTGAAGGTATCAAGCAAACCCTATTGATAAAGGCAAGTGAGATAGAAGGGTAGCTTAAAAACAGACAAATAAACAAATAAAATGATAAATAGAAATTTATATATAGAGGACAGTCCTAATAATGGCCTTCTTCAGTTGTTAGAACAACACCAAAAAAGCCCAAGGAAAGAGAATAATCTTTTCCTTTGCTGGAGAACACATATTTATTCCTTTTCTCTTGAAAAAGCTTGAATCATCAAATTCAGATCACTTTTGTATTGGTGTAACACAAGCATTTTCAGAAAAATTATTATCAGCCCATGGAAGTGATATAAAACCAGATCCATAAAGCAACGCAGTTGCTTTCACTTTCATTTTAACACCACTGGTCTTTTACTTCCCCCTATATAAACTGGATTAAAAGACCAAAATCTTCTGATAAGGCTCTGCTCTATGAAGGAAGAATTTTTATTTCACAGAAATACAATTTTTACACTTGTTGTGAAAAGTAAAGAGTTTAATTTGCAATATAGTGTACCAACCTCACAAAGAAAAATGGCTCTTTAGTCCTTTAAAAACAATATGGAATTTTGAGAAAACTTTTCTAAAGAACAGAAATAAAGGAAGGCTTGTAAGAGCTTTTCCAATTTTCAGTTTGCTTATATATATATATATA
>VXBC01010533.1:23017-47060 GCA_013399945.1 Ploceus nigricollis
TATTTTATATCTCATTATTTTTTTGGTAGACCTCCTGCTTTAGCTGCCAAATCAGTGTCTGAACTCTTCTTGCTACCCTTTTCAGCTTTCCATAGGTCTCTGTGTTCCTAAAACTGGGATGGACCACAAAGGGCTGCTCACAGAGGCTTAATTGCAGGACTGGGACTTTGATGTACAGTACATGTGAGCCTGAAAAACTCTAGTGTGTTTCCTAGTATTGAATTTGAAGATTCTGCATGAAGCATTGAAATAAATTTTTTGGTAGCCTTTTCACACAAATTTGTACCTAGTACCTCTCTAGGTTTGCTCGGGAGCCAGAGTGCTAAAGGTAGATGAGGACTAGCAATGTGCTCCCACCCGATGTTGGTTCAGATCACTGGAAGAATGTTCGTATAAACAAAGAGCTGCAGGCCGTGTCAGAGCCCCTTTCCTCTGCTTAATCCACAGCTCAGTTAAGAAACAACACATTTTTCTTCATTCAGGACACCTTTTATCTTTTTTCTGTCTCATGTGTCTGTGGGGTGTTTTCTTTCTCCTTTTTGCTTTTGAGCTGCTGCTGAATGTTGATGAGAGAGTACTTAGGCCAATCCTAGAGTGATTTTACATTATTGTAGGCTTTTTTCCTTCAGGTCTGGCAATATCGAATTCCTGCATTTAAGAACACCACGTGGCTTAAATTGTCTGAATACTGGATGTTGTCCTATGATGACACCTTTCCTCAACTCTCTTGAGGAAAAAAGATGCTTTAGAAGACAAGGCAAAAATGTTTTTCAGTGAATTTTGCAAAAGAACAAAACTACTCTGTCTTCTCTGCCTTGTGAGCAAAAATCACAGGATGGAGTCATATTGGAGAGGAGAGAAAACAGAAATTCAGCACTGGTGTTCTGGGTCAGTAGGTTCCAAATGTACACTTACTTTTACATCTGTTGCTCTGATTTATAGACAAGGTGGAGGTTAACTGTTTTCTGTTTTCCTTTTGCTACAACTTCCTCTGCGCTCAGAGCATATGCTTTCTTGATAGTATTTAAAAAGAACCCTTGGGTTAGTTTTTGGGGCTGGAGATATTGGCCTAGACATGGTGAAAAGCCCCATTTAAAAATTGTATCTTCTATGCCTGTTAAAAAGCCCTGCAACCATTTCCTCTCAGTTCTGTTTTCTAGGCTCTAGCTGCACTTTTAGCAGCAGTGGTTAAATAACCATATGTGCCCCGAACTCTTGTTCCCACTGTAGCTGTGACTGCTGGGGGGGGCTTAATAGTTGATGTTTTTGTGTGCTGGTTTGTGCTAGAGAGGTGAAAATATTAAAGCCAGCAGAATGGGAGTAAATGAGGTATAGCTTGATAGAAAAATGCCAAGAGAAAATTTGCCGAGACCAAGGGAACTGCAGGGAGTCTTGTACCAGGTAGGTTGAGATTTAGCTAACACAGGGAAAGGTAGAAATCCCTGCTTCTGTCTTGCATTGATGCACTTCCGCCACAGGTAGGGTAGGCATAGAAAAAATAGTTGCTTTTCTCTGTATTGTCTGGAAATTCTGCCAGGCTTATACTATAGAGAAACCTTTTCAGAAAGCTGTTGAAAAAATTGGTATATCGGAGTGAGACTTTCCCAAAGCTGCAAGGAAATGAGCTGGTACCAGTCAGCAGGGGAAAATATTTGCCCAAGGGTTTTGTTGTAGGGCAGATTCCCTGATGTAGCTTAATCAGTAGAACAAAAAGTCTATTGTGGACTACTTATGTGCACCCTTAATAGGATGTATGCAAATCTATTGGCCTTAATGGCACTATTCATGTATGCAAAGGTGGACACCCTGCTTTAGGCCTCCCAGTCAAGCCATTTTGTTGTCAGCTCAACAAAAAAGCAAAGCATTTGCCCCAGCTCTTACCTTGGCTACAGTTGCAGAAGTGCTCATAGGAAAAATCTGAAATGAAAAAATAATATTGAATACTTATAATGAAAAGATTTAGGCTTTGTTGCCAAACATATTAATAGAAAACAATAATTTCCATGGAATTTTATTTTGGTGACGTTTTTAGAAGCTCAAACTTAAAAAAGCCTGCAGTAACTGTGAACAGCAAACACTTGCTGCAATTTGAGATTTGCATGGCCATTGGAAAGCAATGATCATCAAAATCCGGGGACCACTTATAGATTGCAAAGATTTTCCATTGAGTCCTTTGAGGTAATGCATTTCAAAAATCATGCCTTGTTTGAGCAATGGTGGCTTGAAGAATACAGTTCACGGAGTAAAATATCAGAATCTTCTGTATTGCAAAGTAGGCAGCAACAAACATTTTTCAGTAAAAGTGTGTAAAACACAGTGATCTGTCTTGTAATGGATGTCTGTTTATGAGGTAATTCTACCATCTTGCAATTACATGCCTGAAGACATTAATAGCATAAAGCATATTTTAAAAGTAATTGGTAAACCTATTAATTTCCACATCTCCATGTTTTTGTCATTTACCATGAAATACTTAACTGTCTTTTGCATTGTTTCAAAAGACGTGTCCATATTTAAATAGAAATCTCCTTTCATTGTCCATGCTGCATGTTTCATTTTATCTGTATGAGAAATGTGAAACTAGGGAATTAATAATTATTTCACTTGGAAAGGTATGAAGAAAATTCCATTGCCTTTGTCTGATTAGAATCTTCCCTGCTGGTTTAATTAAAAATGGCCATGTGACAAGCAAAGAAAGCATCTCCCCTTCGGGGTGGAGGGGGGAGGAGGGAACGGTATTGTATTTTCCAGTAAACAGTGAATCCTGAAGCTCCAGAGTTGTAAAATTTAAATGCTTAATGCAAATGAAAAATGCAGACTCAGGTCAGCTATAGACAAATGTCACTAGACTGGATGGAAAATGCACTGCAGGCAGAAAAGATGACATTTATCAGTCATCCATACATCAGTAACTAAAACAATTTTAGGGTTGTCTAGACAGGCATCTATTATTCCTTAAATTTAAAGCTTTAGTAGAAAGACAACAGCAAATGCTCGATTTATATTTAGGTGTTTTTCAGTTTGTTGTGGTTTTTTTTTGTTTGTTTGTTTTTTGGGTTTTTTTCTACATAAAACAAGATAGGAAAATGAAAAATCATAGTTTTCAAAATGAAAAGTACAAATTTGCTTTTCTTTCTCTTTGACTTTTTTAAAATATCTTTTTGCTCTCTGGGTAAAGGAGATTTTCTTGGCATGTTCTGAAAGCAATTTAAGTGAATTATCAGAGTGTGCATGCAATGCTGGCTGTAATTATTACAGTACAGGCCTGTAATATTGAGCTTAATTACTGTGTACAGTGTTTGGCCTTTATGTTTTCTGCTTAATTTACCCTGTATAGTTAACGTGAATTTAGTGAAATCATTATTCACCTTTTGGGTTTCTTTTTTGGAAAAAAATATTTATATTTTCAGGAGAAACAAACTAGAATAGATACAAATATTGAAGCAAGCCATTCTGGTAGAGGTATCCCTTCCCTCTGTTGCTTATGTAGAGCCACAGTTCTGCAAATATATATTGATACAGTGAATTAAGATCTGTGAATTGAGATCTATGAACTGTCCCATTACCAGCCACAGGAAAACTTGCGAGCTTCAATTTCAACTAAATATTTTCACTTCTGTTTTTTTGTTTTAATTTTTACTCCATCTGGTAACAAGCATTTTTGCAAGAATGCGCACAAAATTGCAATTATTCCCTCTACCATGCAGAGCATATACTACAGTTTTTGGAATGAATTAAATTATTTGTGTGATGTAATTTTTTATACAGCTCCTTTAAGATTAATCTTTGGATATGCTATAGTTAAGCAGAAACAGTATAGCCCAGCCCATCTGCAAACTGTTTTCCATTAATACCTCTTTTGTTTTCAGATCTTGCTTTTCTTTCACCATGTCTAGTAGGAGGAAACAGTGTCGGGTTGCCTCTCTGGCAGCAGGGCTGGAGTGTTTCCTAGTCAAACCCTGGGCCTTACTGCCAGTGGTTTAGAGCCCTTCAAATGTCAGGTGAGTTCTAGATGTCCTATGCAGAGCAGGGAAACTGAGTAGTAGAGCATCTTGGTAAAAATACAGAAGCAAATGCTGCTGCTTGCACAGTGGGCCTCAGAGTGTGCTGACTTTTGGAAAAAATTGATGCTTTTAATGGGCCACAATGAAACACGGACTGCTTGTAAAGAAGCTGCAAGAAAATGATTTAAAAGTGAATAATATAAAATAAAAATCAAGGAGTTCAGCTGTGAACATGCCATCACATTCACCATCTTTCAGGAAAGGTGTGACAACACTACGCATTGAAAGGGTTGGGAGCTTGGTTTGGATTTGTTCTGTTTTTTCCTGCCTACAGCCCTTCCAAAGTTCTTAATTCCCTGTCTGCTGGGAAGAGGTGATGTATTTGTATGACACCATGATTCTCATATTTTTTTCAACTTAGGAGTGTCAGGCAAAGGTAAAGAAACTGAGGCACAGAGGGATTTTGGCAACCATGCCCTGCAATCACTTATGTCTTGCTGCATGAACAATAGCAACATGTGAGTATCTGGAAAGAACATCAAAGCAATAAAATGTATTACAGAAGCACAAATGAATATCGAAGTAGAGTGTGGACACAGTAAGTTCCCATATCTTTAACCTGGCAGAGGTCATAGGACCTCATCATTTCATCAATGTGTCTAATGGGTGGGAATAAAGAGGATGGATTCAGGCTCTTCTTGGTGGGGCTGAGAAATAGGACAAGAGGAAATGGGCCAAAACTGATGCAGGGGAAGTTCCACCTGGATATGAGAAAGAACTTCTTTACTGTGCAGGTGACAAAACATTGGAACAGGCTGCCCAGAGAGGTTGTAGAGTGTCCTTCACCGGAGATAGTCAAGAATGACCTGGATACCAATCCTGTGCCACGTGCTCTAGGACGACCTCGCTTGAAGCAGGGAGGCTGGACCAGAAGAACTACTGTGGTCTCTTTCAATCTTAACCATTCCGTGATCCTGTAAAAATTCTGAATGAATATGAAAATTTAGACTCCTTTTGATTATAAGCATATATAATTTTGGCAGCTTAATCTCTTGCTGAGATGAATGATCCTGCCAGTATTAGAGGGTGCTGTTCTCTGAGAGAGCTGCCTCACCTGATGAACAAACAGAAACAGCCAGCCTCTCAGCTTTGATCCCGAGAACAGAGCATGTGTTCTGGTTGAAAAGGGCCGCTGCACGGCTCGTTCCCGCTGGGAGCAGCGGGAGGCTGCGGCGGGGTCGGCGCTGCCGCGGCCGGGCCGCCCCCGCTGCCCCCGGGCCGCGCTCCCCGGGGCCGCTGCGCTGCCCGCCGCTGCCCACTAGGTGGAGCTGCAGCAATAGGTTTCCCGTCCGTAGGCTGAGGAGGCGTCAGCCCCGAGCCGCGCTGAAAGGCGACGTTCGGCTTAACAATTCAAATGTATTCCTGTTAATTTGTGTTTGATAAAGGTTCAGGAGTCTTTTGTTGTGTGTCTAGTTAGCCTGCGTGTTACACTCAGAGCGTTTGCAAATTTTCTGTTTGATTGTGAGCCTTACTGTGAATTTTTATATGGCTGGGTACCGGTGCATATTTGTTTATCCTTGTGTGTGTGTGTGTGTGTGTGTGTGTCTGCATTTGGTGGGTATATAAAAGGCAGGAGGAAAAANTTGGTTTGGATTTGTTCTGTTTTTTCCTGCCTACAGCCCTTCCAAAGTTCTTAATTCCCTGTCTGCTGGGAAGAGGTGATGTATTTGTATGACACCATGATTCTCATATTTTTTTCAACTTAGGAGTGTCAGGCAAAGGTAAAGAAACTGAGGCACAGAGGGATTTTGGCAACCATGCCCTGCAATCACTTATGTCTTGCTGCATGAACAATAGCAACATGTGAGTATCTGGAAAGAACATCAAAGCAATAAAATGTATTACAGAAGCACAAATGAATATCGAAGTAGAGTGTGGACACAGTAAGTTCCCATATCTTTAACCTGGCAGAGGTCATAGGACCTCATCATTTCATCAATGTGTCTAATGGGTGGGAATAAAGAGGATGGATTCAGGCTCTTCTTGGTGGGGCTGAGAAATAGGACAAGAGGAAATGGGCCAAAACTGATGCAGGGGAAGTTCCACCTGGATATGAGAAAGAACTTCTTTACTGTGCAGGTGACAAAACATTGGAACAGGCTGCCCAGAGAGGTTGTAGAGTGTCCTTCACCGGAGATAGTCAAGAATGACCTGGATACCAATCCTGTGCCACGTGCTCTAGGACGACCTCGCTTGAAGCAGGGAGGCTGGACCAGAAGAACTACTGTGGTCTCTTTCAATCTTAACCATTCCGTGATCCTGTAAAAATTCTGAATGAATATGAAAATTTAGACTCCTTTTGATTATAAGCATATATAATTTTGGCAGCTTAATCTCTTGCTGAGATGAATGATCCTGCCAGTATTAGAGGGTGCTGTTCTCTGAGAGAGCTGCCTCACCTGATGAACAAACAGAAACAGCCAGCCTCTCAGCTTTGATCCCGAGAACAGAGCATGTGTTCTGGTTGAAAAGGGCCGCTGCACGGCTCGTTCCCGCTGGGAGCAGCGGGAGGCTGCGGCGGGGTCGGCGCTGCCGCGGCCGGGCCGCCCCCGCTGCCCCCGGGCCGCGCTCCCCGGGGCNGGTGGGTATATAAAAGGCAGGAGGAAAAATCCGTGTCTTCACTGTTGCTATTCTCATGAACGAAGTGGCAAAGCACAGAATGATGCCTAGTCTGTACACAATGCAAACACATTATTCAGAGCCCGGTGGGGATTAAGGATTTGAGTGTCTTCTATGTACAGATCAGGGGGTCTAGTGCTCAGTACCCAAAATTGAGACAGGACAGTGTTTAGTGCTCAGAAGCCCTCTTTTTTTTTTCTCTCTATGTGTTCCTCTTGGCCAGTTTGTTAAAGTGGGAGCTCAACGCCCTCATGCCAGTCTTTAGCATCTAGTTATCACATCCTCCTTTTAAAAGGGTCCAGAGCCTCTATGGTAGGTATCTCTAAACAAAGAAAGGCTGAAATAAAATAAGGAAAATTCATATGTGGTGGATGTACAAGTGTGCTTACCCTTAAGGTTGACAGCAGATTCAGGGCTACTGTTAATTGAATGGAACTGCCTGCAATATGTTACTCAGGTTCATGACCATACATCTCCTTTTAGATCTTGGCCATCTGTGGAGGGCAGGATACTTGAACTGGGCAAGCATGTCCTTTCTCTTCCCTCCTAGAAAAAGGATTTCCCTCCTAGGAAAAGGATTGCAAAATTTGAATTCAGATGCAAGATCTTCTGTCACTATCTAAATTTGCTACCTCTGACTTGCTTGGCTGCAGTAAGCACCTATAGGGATCTCAGGGTTCAGCAAATAGTATTCACAGAATCATAGAATCATGGAATCACAGAATCACAGAATGGGTTTAATATTCAAAGAGACAGCAGTGGGTTATCTGGTCCACCCCCCCTGTTTCAGCAGGGCCATCGTGGTGCACATTGCATAGGATTGTGTACAGACAGCTCTTGAATAACTCCAGTGAGGAAGGCTCCACAACCTCTCTGGGCAGCCCGTTCACTGCACACTCACCCACACAGTAAAGAAGTTCTTTCTCATATTCAGGTGAAACTTCCTGCACATCAGTTTCTGTCTATTGCCTCTTGTTCTCCACGCCCTTGGCACCTTCCCTTCAGATACTTATATACATTGATGAGGTCCCCTCTCAGCTGTTTATTCTCAAGGCTGAACAGGCCCAATTCTCAACTTTCTAACCCTCTGGTGGGCTCACTCAGGAAGCTCCATGTCTCTCTTGTACTGACAAGCCCAGACCTGGACACAGCATTCCAGATGTGGCCTCATCAGGTCTCCGTAGAGGGGCAGGACCACCTCACTCGACCTGCTGACAATGCTGTTCCTAATGCACATGAGGTTATCACTGGCCCCCTTTGCCACAAGGGCACATGGCTGGCTCATGGACAAATTTGTTGAAGTTCAGAATGTGAATGATCTGTGGAAGCAGTGTTGATATTCAATCTCCAGAATTTGCACTGCCTTCCTTTTTGTTGAGAGATGCATTTCTGACTAATAAAGTCCTCTGTAGTTTAGACCTTGTGCAAAATTTGTTTATTCCTCTTTTGATGCTGGATCTACCATGAGACTGTTATCTGACATTCCCAACATGAGTCTGGGTGTTTTTTGAGATGTCATTGGAGAAAGTATTTAAATCTTGTGACTTGTTTTAAGAATCCTGGTCAGGTATCAAAACTTCTTCTATACTTTACAGTATAGCATCAAGAACCAAGGGGTGATGAGCAAGCAGCACCTTTTATGTGAGAGCAATGATAACGTGCGTGCATGGTGAGGGGGCATGGGTGGGGGTCTCCAGACTTCAGTGCAGCATGGTCTCAGTGTGAGATAGTTAGTCTGATTTCTATTGCATAAGTTGTTTTGGTAACTTTAGACCTTGCTATGTCTTACAAATGCAGAGGTAGGGAGGGACACTGGGAAAAAATAATGTTTAGCTGATGAAGAGGCTGCCACCTCTTTACACAGGTGGATTTCATGATGAAATTAATACACTTCCTAATCAAATGTTTTCCTGCCTACATGTGATTGGTAAAACCAATAAGATTATTTAGAAATACCTGCCTAAAATGTGTCCATCTGAGGGACGTGCCATCCCTCCAGCATTGCTCAGCATTACTCAAGCATGCAAGGGATTCTTTGTATACTCTCTGAGTGGCAAACCTTGAACATTGACTCCTTAATTCATAGACCAGCATATAAACATACCTGAACAGCTTTAGCCTAGAAACACAGGGTTGTGTATCTACTTGGGTGTTTCTGTTTTGAATTTTTACTGTAACTGCATCTTTCATTGCATGACAAAACAAGAGCTGGAATTTAACACCAATTTTTCTGCTCAAAGAATGCAGAATGATCCTTTCCAACCTCCATGTTTCTTTCTAGCTTTTTTTTTTTTTAAACTTCAGGCAAAGTTGCTGAACTGCTGTAGTCAGACTAAAGTAGGAAGCACAGAGGGACTTCTGAAATGACATTCTATCAACAGGAGAGTGCCTGTCTCTCGTCTTTTCTTCTTTTACTTTAAACTATGCTGTAAGGTTAAGAAAAGGTAAGAGGGTTTTAGAGGCTTTTGCCTGCAGTATAATGGATGAAAGAGCTGCAGAAAATGGGAGAAAAATTTCGGGAAATTTTTCTGAGCCCCAACAAAAATGACCAGTCATGAAGAAATCTGTGAAACTGAGACTCTTATGGTGTAACTAAGTAAATTGCTAACAAGACTAAGGTAGGCTCTGTGAGTAGTTCAGATGTGACTGCCCCTGGTACTGTGCACTTCTTCACAATCCATGTTGATTTTGAATATTAATTTCAGATAAAGTAGGTGTGTTTCTTTATGCTAACATAATACAGGGAGAAAAATTATGCATGAGGTGTACCTTATGGTGAGGCAATGGAGTAAGAATGACAGGATGCTCCTACTGTGTCCAATGGTGAAGAACATAGTAGTAAGAGACTACCTGTAATAATTCTTTCTCTTTCTTTCTTTCTTTCTTTCTTTCTTTCTTTCTTTCTTTCTTTCTTTCTTTCTCTCTTTCTTTCTCTCTTTCTCTTCCTTCCTTCCTTCCTTCCTTCCTTCCTTCCTTCCTTCCTTCCTTCCTTCCTTCCTTCCTTCCTCCCTGAACTTTCCTGAACTTTCCTTTCCTTCCTTCTTTCCTTCTTTTTCTTGTTTTCAGGCTGTTCTTTGAGCTACAAAGCCCTAGGAACGGCATCTGTCCAAATAGTGGTTGTTACAAGGTTTGCATTACCTAATGTAATTAAAATGGAACAATCTTTTAGACAGCCTTTCTTGAGACATAAACCAAAGTAGAAACCCCCTGTGATGGTGGGAAGGTGCCATTCCACCAGGAACATGTGCTGCTCAGCAGCAGGAGGCTCCACACAGCAGTCAACCATCATTATAGCTGTGCATTACAGCCATGCTTCTGGAACGGATCGGGGAAATCTCCTGCCAGGAAAAAGGTGCGTCTGGGAAAGAGTAAGCTACATATTATTTCACTTTAGGTCCTGTAAAAGCCAACCCGCTACTCTTTGAAGACTAGTACCTGTATTTATGTTAGTGGATAATACAGGGAGACCTGTTGGCAATTAGCCTACATTCATTGCATAATCAAAGCTGTTGAAGACTTGCAAACTAGTAAAACATTTGTGAGGAAAGCAAGTATCTAAACATTTTAGAGCTATTTAATCTAATTTTGACTGGATCTGGTAACCTAAAGCAACAATTGGACACTGCTTCTGCAGCAGTTATGGTTATAAAGGCCAAAAACAGAGAGGTCCTCTCTTTCATGATGATTATCCAAGTTAAGTAATCAAACCAGAAGTTTTAATTGGCATATCAGTTGGGAAAGTCATGTCAAGTCACTTCTGTCATTTCAGGTCACAAGCACTCATATGTTTGGTCTCAGAGAATTCTCAACTTGTAGTGTCTCGTGTGGGTGGAATAGAGCAGAGGATCATGCATTCTGATATCATAAAACCATCACAATCCACATTAGCTGAGATGCAGAACCCTTCCATAATTATCTGTACTTACATAAGGGTATTTTGATGAAAGAAATACAATTTGCAGGCAAATATACAGGATGAGGTGAACTTGAAACTGTGCTATTTTCACACATTGCTTTCCCAACTATAAGCAACCCTCTTGGTGCAAGATGTTATTCTGCCTACTATGATTACTCACTGCACCCACTGGTGAATAAACATGCACCATTTATTTTTGGTAATAGAAGAAATAGTAAGCTTCCTAATGTATGTGAATGTATGCAGCCATATTTTCTATTGAAAAATAACAAAAATATTATCTAGAAGGGAAAAAGGTGAGTATTTAATTTCTCTTCTGCTTGACAAAGTGTGAGGCTGTTGGGGTAAATTAAGTTCCACCCATGGTGTAAAACTGGAGCAGGGAAGGAGAGGTTCAGGCCAAATATGCTGGCATAGTTTAACATAGTGTCAATCTAGAAGGGAGGCTGTTGATCCTCTGATCATTGCTAGAATATAGTGTAATGGTTCCTTTGACATCTTTGTCTTTTATTTCATCAGTATGTAGTACATGACATTTTGTACTCGTGAAAGGTGCTGAACTGACAGGCCTTGAGACTGAAGTCTTCTCTTTGTACACATATCAGACGATACATAGACAAACACAGCATCCCCTCTCTGCCTCTTTCTCTGTCTTTCCCACACTTCAACCGCTTTCTCGCTGCAGCTTTCTCGCATGACCACCATTTGAAGTGAAAAAATCCTCCCATCTCTGCAGTTACTGTTTGCTGCTAATATTACCAGCAAGGTTGCTTGCCCTGAGTGAGTTTTGTGGGTTTTTTTTGGTGATACAGAAATTTATTTCCATCAATTTAGGTAATTCCAGCTCATTTCTTGTGGGTCACAGACTGTCCATTAGTCTGTAATATCTTTAGGCTACCAGTGACCCACACTAGTCTTGATCTGGTAACCTATAGCACAGGTAAAATGCTCCCTATCCTATTTTCACTCCTGCTTGTACATGAGTTGTTCAGTATAAGGTTAATCATGCATACAAGAGAATTTTTTTTTCTCTGAAATGCACAGTAGATCTGTGTTTTTTGTCCTTTCAATCTGTTTGGAGGAGACAAAGGGGATTATGAATGGGCAACGTAGAAGTTACAGTTAAGAAATTTCTGTCTTTATTCACACAGAACAGAATTCCCATTGGGAATACTGGATCCACCATGCAGATCAGAGAGAACAATTTTGCCTGCAGTATGGACTTCCAGTGGTTTTACCACTCTTGCACCTAGAGGGAAGAAGAGTGGAGGGGAAGGAGATATTGTCTCCTCTCAGTTTTTAATAATGTGACCTTATAGTGAAACAAAATATGAAACCATCTACATTCATAACCAACAGCTTGCAAAACTTAACTTCAAAGTGTATAGTTAGTTTTTGAAGTTGGCAAGCTGGCATTTTCCCAATGTATTTTCCAAAGGGATATTTTATGTTTGTCTATCATCTACTTAAAAATAAAATAGTGCAAGTTTGAAAAAAAAAAGTTGCAGTCCTCAAATGAAAACCCCACACATAATAAACCTATAACTTTCATGCAATTTGCATTGAGCAGCAGAATATCTTGGGGTGGGATGGTGGTGGTGCAGACACAAAGTTCAAAATTCCTGGAAAGCATATTTCTAATGAAAATTTTGGCCAAGGTTTTTTTTTTTNCGTGTTAAATCTTTTTGCTCTCTCAAATTGTTTCTTGGTATGAAGAAATGTATTCCCCTCTTTTCAAAAGGTTTGCTATGTAATTAAGGCTTTGTTTACTTTTCACCAGGTGTTGCAAATTACTTAATTTTTTTCAAAGAATATTTCAAGGCGATACACCTTGTATATCTTGTTAGTAGTGTCATTAATTATTGAACAAAACCAGTAATATAAAAGAAAAAAGTATATATATCTGTGAGAAAGACTGAAAAAGAACAGGGTTTTAAAAATAATTTTTACTTCTAAAATGACATAGGATGAGTTTAATATTTTTGGTAGTAGCATCATATTCCTATCCCACTGACTCATACAAGGAATCATATGAGCATATACTTAAATTATTTTTGTCAGGACTGCTGCTGCATTAAGGATCTGTTTAGTGATTAAGGGTAAAAAACTGCCCCCTATCATTTTTCACACTTGCATTTACTCATACTTTCAGACTTGTCTCGGCTAGATCAACTAAATTTTCCCTGAAAGATTGAGAACATATACAGCCTCACTCAGTCACAGTCCAGAAGGAATTCAGTTATTTCAAGAAGTCTCATTACACCAGATCCTTCTATTGCCTCCTGTTATTTATCTTTCAGTACTATCACCTTTTACTACCCTTTCTTCTTCCTTAATTCAAATTAATAAAGTCCTGCAGTGAATGATTCTCCAGTTCCTTTGAAATTTCTTTTGAAAGAGTGAGAAGTCCTCAAAAATCACAATACTCATAAAATGGCTGAGGGAGAAAAAATCCTTTATTCTTTCCTCTAGACTTCTGTGACACTATGAAGTTTCACATAATTTGCAGACTGCATCTCATAAAATACTGGCAAAATTTATTCAATTCAAATTAAATAGATGTAGCACAGAGTAATCTTTCTCTATTAAATATGTCACTTTTTGCAATTGTTTCTTAATATCCCGCACAGCTTCCATCTAAGATTAGCACTTTCTTTGCTGCCACAGTTTCACTAACCTACTGAATTATTCACTGAAGCATAACCTTCAGATATCAGGTTAGAAAGACCTTGATTATGGCAGGAAGTGAACTGTATAAACCATTTTCCTTTAAAAGAAAATTTCTCAGTATAGAAAAGTCTGAAATGAGATAAGTATTAAATGTGTGTAAAAATTAAGTTCATAACTGATAGGAATTTAGTCAGCTGTGACATTCCTGTATTTTGTTTATAATAATGTACAATAACATTCTAGATACCACTTAGTAGTGTAAAGCCACGTGCATTTTCGTGGTGCTTATTTAAAGTACAAACCAGGGTATCCATGTTGGTCTCAGCTGTAAAGTAGAGATGTCGAATCTCTCACACAGATTTAACATACTGGACAAAGGTTATTTACATCCAATTCCTGATTTTGTCCCACTTCCTGAAAACTACTTCTAAGGATCTTTCAGCTCTAGAAACCAGAAAATGGTGACAGAGTGGAAAGCTTCACTACAGCAAACCACTGTTATTGACCAATAATTTGTGCCAATCCACTGTTGAAAGGTCATTTGAACACCTACCAAGGAGACAACAGCTTCGGGAATGCTTCCTTTATAAGGGTTGAAATACAGACTCACCACTCACTTGTCTGCTTCTCATGACCTGTCCAATGTCATCCAGGAGCTGAAACGTAATTGTGAAGTTTAACAGGCTTTTAGAGGTACTATGATAGCAAAATGTCAGGGCAAACAACATTCTACAAATTATTCTGCTAGTCAAGCGTACAAATTTTCATAATGACTTGACCTAGAATAGGAACAAAATGTGTTTTCCTAACGTGGGTGATAACTGCATAATTATGCAACTGATTCTGCTAATATTATTAGCCTTATGTTGCTTTCCCAGATGTCAGAGAAATGGCACAGAAGGAGAAAACAGGTGGCAAGTTTGTTGGATGTTGCATATTAGTGCAGTTCATAACAGAATTTTCTATGCAGATTTGTTGACTGCAGTTTGAAGGACTGTAACACAAACATGCTGCACAAGGATTTAACATTTTGGGTGTAGCAGGGGCTTCAACAAATTTTGTGCTGCACCATGAAACATTCAGTTCCTAAGATGAGTTTAAACCTCTTGTTTCCTGATCTCTGTGTCTCTTTCTCCTAGTGATATTTTTGGTTTGCAGGGCTTTTCGAACATGTGAGGGTGTTACTTTTGGGTACCTAAATTTGTATTGAATGATTATGTGAATTCGTAACTCAGGTAAAATTTTAAAAGAAATACAAGTAATGCAAAGGATACTATTGATTTAACAAACTTCTAAGAAAATATATATCTATTGCTCTTCAAGAGCCCTTACACAATAAGAAGTATTTAAAAGCAGTGGGGGGAAGTCATAAAAATTGGATTGATACTGTGGATATAGAGATTATTTTATTCTTTATGTTTTAATATATATTATGCATACATACATCATAAGAACACATACAGTCATGTATCCTTGTATGCTTTTATTTAATAATTCGAATTTGTATTTATTCTGTGTTTATTAAAGAATTACACTTTTGACAAGAAGATCTGCAGCTGTGACATTTGAATTGCAGACCAAACAACCATGCAAAAGAATTAAGTTTCCTATATGGGAAAGAGGCTAAAATGTGTATTTAGGGAAATTGATCATTTTAGACTTAGAAATATATGTTGGAAATCACCGTGGGCATGACTTAGACTATACTGTTCATTTCAGTTAACTGCATCCAATGAAACTGCCTGGGAATTGCGTTGAGAGGGCTTGCAATTCTTAAAAGTTCCTGCATTTCTGCCTTTTAGTAAGGCTTGCTAGAAATCTTGTCAGGCTTAAAATAATTGGAAGCAAAGTAAAAAATCAGCACTGAAAATGGAAGTTGTAAAAGACAGAAAAGATTGTGGTAGTAGTTCCTCCAATAAAATAGACAAAACGAACATTTCATTATGTTTCTGTACATTGCATGATAATCTGAAACCCTAATTAAAGGGAATGCTATTAAATTGATTTTTTACTTTCTTTTTTTAATTTTCCCAATTAATTGATCTGCCATCAAGCCAGTAAAAAGGTTGTGTAATCTGAGGCAAGCTATCTTTGTTTAAATTTTTACCTTCTCTCTTTTCACGGAAATGTTTTGAAGAAGCAGCTGGCTGTTAACATGTAGTAAATTTGCCTTTAGTGGAGTGATAGAACCCAAAATATGGCAAAAAACTGTTGTCTCTGAATTGGCTTTATTAATTTCTGATTCTACATATGACCTTTTGCGGAATTCTTTAGAGTTGGAAGCCATAGAAATAAAATCTCTGGTGAGAAATGGAAAAGTATTGCATCAAAACTTGCTTTTCATACTAGGACTCTGTGCTATTGATGGACAAGTGTGGACTTCGAAGTGTACACTTTCTTCAGATTTGTAGGCATTCAAAAGGTTAATAGCAGACATATGTTACAGTAGTTGCCAATAGCAACCCCCGTGATTTGGGTTGGGTTCAAACAGCCATTCAACCCCACTTGTCCCCACTTGATAATTTCCAAAGCTAGCCATGCAGGTTGTTTTGGGGGATGACATTTTACATGTGTGTCTAGTTGCCTCTTCTGTATGTATTTATCTAAACATTTATATTTATTCCATCACCACATTACACAAGTGTGAATGAATCTTGGCTGACAACGTAGCAGTAAGGAATGGAGAGGGATATTGTCTTCCTCATTTAATAAAGAGTGAACTAAGATTTTAAGACTTACAGAAAGTTTCTAAAAAAAGTAGAAATCACTGCTGGATATTGCTGCTGAAGTGTCTGAGGCTTTATCTGCTTTTTGCTTTTTTCTTGTGTCCTTGAAGAAACATGCCTGAGTCTTCTGTGCCAGCGACTTCTTTGGATTGCTACGAGGGATGATATGTTGGTTCTTGGAAACAGCTTTGGGTTTCCTAGCTTTTATTATAACAGTTTTTTTTTTGTATGATGGCATTCAGATTTTTAGGCATATGTGTGTGCCTGTATGTGCATATTTGTTATTCTTGGAATTGTTAAATATTCACTGTCATCACATATTCATACACAGACATTTTTTGTGATAAATTGCATATACTATTTGGTGATAGCCAAGCTACTTCAGGATCTAATTCTAGTTACACTGTGAAGTGGAAACTGTTTCAAAAAAAAATCTATTTCTTTTCTCCTTAAACAGCTCATAGATACATCCTCCAGTCACAATGGGATTGGTAAAGGACTTGTGAAGCCATGCCCCAAGGCAGGAAAACTGCACCTAGGGAGATCTAAAATATTATCCAGATAACATGAAATGTAAATGCTTTTCAGACATTGCTAAGCAGCTTGGATAAAATAAAAAGAAACCTCTGAACCATACTTTGTGTCCACACTTAGTCCAGTCTTGGACCTAATATCTATAGTGACCCCTTTCCCTCCTGCCTACACTGCTCTCCAAAGCTCGACTCTGTTGCTATGTTGTGCATTAGAGGGGAAGAAGCAAATGTGAGGCTGTGTACAAGTCTGTTGCTGGTAGTTTTCAAATATTTGATCATGTTCTGCAGGAGACAAGGCACAGTCATTGCTAGACTCTGAAATGGGTGCTGTTGCTCTGACTGAGGTATTTATCCAGCACAACTTCAATCATTTCCTTTTGATGGCTCATGCTTTCTGAGGCACATCCCTGAAAGTACATGGTTAAGTCTGTTGGACAATCACAAGCAAAAGTGTGTGAAGTAATGAAGAATATAGGAAAATAGCTATAAATAAATTTTTTTGTTATATGTCAAGACCTCCTCTCCCTAGTCCCCAGAGATCTGTTCAATATAAGAATGATAAAACAGCTGAACAGTGGTAGAGTCTAGCTGCCCTCTTCAGAGTCTGCATCACCTCCTCTGGCTAAGGGGTTTCTGGTAAACATCTCTAAATTGTGAAATTGTTCAGGACCAGTTAGTGATAACTACACGCATAGTGAGGGGTTTTCACAAACACATGTGGATGTTTATAACGTAAACTGATGCATTATTGTTCTGAGTGTAGCTTGAGGGGCTCAGTAAGGACCACAACAGGTTTCATAGCCCTATGTACACCCAAATGACACCCTTTAAGAGAGGCAGTCTCTCCCGTCTCCTAAAGAGGGGAAGGTGTGAAGTGAACCCTCTGCTCTCTGGTGTGAGCTGCTACCAGCATCCATCCCCAGCTTCCTCCCACCCTGCACTATCATGATTAATATACCCACACTACAGTTAAGTTCTCCTGTTAACAAGTCAAGAAGACTTAACTTCAGATCAGGAAGCAACTGTAAATATATTTTATTGAATTGTGCTGGAAAAAAACCAAAACTGGATAAACTGTCTCCCATACACATAAGTGGAGATGATCATGAGAGAATGGTGAAAGAAAAAGGTCACAAGAAACATTGTGAAGAGCTTAAAAAAAGAAGAAAAGAAAAGAAAAAATCAGAATAATAAAGATGGGAATGTATTTAAAGATTGCAAGAAAAGGGAACTGATGGAGGTAGATTCAATGTTTACAAATGTGAGTGAAAAATTAATTTGGAAGGAAATTACACCAAAGGGGCTATGGAAAGGAAACTAGTAGGAAAGGAGGAAGGAGGGGGTGAGCAGGAGAAATGACTGAGGGAAGAACAAAAGAAAGAACAAAGAAGAGAACAAAACCTATCTTACTCTGCAGTTATTGTATTTTGGCGATAAATATTTGCAGGTGGTTACAGTAGTTATTTCCCCACTTCTCCTCCCCTTTTTCCTTTCAGAACCAGCTCACAAATCAGTAAAATATCCAAAACAGATGAAACTCTGAAAAAAAGTGAGTTCTGTGTCTAAAAGCAAAGCAGTCACTCCACAACATCCACATCACTGTAATGATGTTTTCCTCTTTCTCAGTGCTGGGAGGCACATGGAACTGACCCGTCCTCATATTACACTAAACTTGAAGCAGCCTCTCTCTTTTACAAACAAACAAAGAATACAAGTTTTTCTTTGAGCTTATTCACAGATCCTTGGCTTGTTGCTGTTTGTGTGTTAATGTTTTCAGCTGCACTTGGCATTTGTTAGTTTTTGTGCACTTACTATTTTTGTGCATTCTAATAGTAACATACAAATGTAAAATGTTTCTGGAGTTTGCTCCATTTCAGTAATTTGCACAATTCTGTGCCCACAGGGTGGTCCAGCTTTCCTCTTTCTCTGTCTGCTGGGGGCCTTGGGGCTGTGAATATCTTTGTTTTTTTGCTGTGCAGGTTTGGAAGGAAATCAGAAAATGTTTGCAAGTGTATCTTTCACATATTTCTATAATTTCTCTGATAATCTTTGCTTGTGGTTGTGCTGCATTTTGTGTATGGTGGTGGCAGTTTCACCTGCCCATTTTTATGTGTCATTAGTTGTCACCGTGCTACCGTGACTGTGTAGACAAGTCTTCACCGAGAGCAGCTTCGGCATCATGTCTGGGCCTTGTAAATCCTGGCAGCAGTGCTACACACACCGCAAAGGCTTTGTGACAAAATAGAAAAATGACAATTAATGATGGCTGAATTCAGGAGACAGAGCAGGAACATGCTTTGGCCGTGTAGAAAGATGCATTTAGGGGCTTTCAAGCACGAGACAACACTTTACATTTCAGGCTACAGTTTTAAAGCCTGATAGAGAAACCCCTTCGTCCTGCAGAGCTCAAAGCCTGCATTAGTATCTGCCATTTGCAGAGCCTCCCTACTTTGTCAGGGGCTAATTTTCTTCTGGTGGGAACATCACTGGATGATTGAGGCATTATCACTTTGAAAAGAACCTTAATCGTGTGATCAGTCTATAAACTAGATTTTGCTCAGTGTGAGCTGGGGTGCTGGGCCTGGCCCCTTGGCTTCGGGGGAACCACTTACTTCAGTAAGGTTTTACATGGTCTGGACTTTAGATTTAAGAATAAATGCTTTATTTTCTGCCAAATATACAATAAGAGTTAATCTTAGTAAATTATTCTGAGCTTTGCAAATGCTAAAAATACGTGTTCATTTAGTGTGCAGGAGTTTTGTTTACAATGGGCATTAAACAGAGGGAATGTCAGTGTAAGAAGAGGTGGACTTAATGGGTTAAAAACTGTGTAAATGTTACTCTAGTTAAATTACAGCTTGTTGTTCAGATGAATACTCTCCACTTCTCATATAGCTTTAAATTATGGACAAATGCTTGCAATTGTGAACTACCTACATTGTGGCTGCCTGTTCCCAGGCTTCATCAACCCTAGCTGTCCAATGGGATTACTGTAAGCTTTCACGGCAGTCTGCCAGCCACTGATCAGAAATTCATATCCCTGGATGTTAGATTGCTCTCTTTATTCCATCCTTGTGATGGCTGTGATTGCTGTCATGGTGTTAGGTTAGAAATTAGCATTTTGTGGCCCAAATTTTGCCATCCAGAACATAATCAGAAAAAAAGGGTGGGGGGGGGAATGGAAATCAAAGAATAGTAATTTCATCTGTCAAAGAAGGGAAATGCAGTGTTACCATGATACAGATGTCTACGAAACTTAGGTCAGGAAATGTTGTGGTATTTATGGTCCTATTTGGCGAATGCTTAGGCAGGTGGTGTTTTTCTGTTACTGCAGACCTCTGTTCGTAGATTAATGCTTTACCTCTGATAAAACAAAAAAGAATAAATAAATAAAAATCCATCAGTGAAACTATAGGTGGGCTTCAGAAACTCTTAAATTAAAAAAACAAGGGTCTCTAGCAGATACTTTCAAGGACATGCTGAATTAATCACAAGAGGCTGGTTAGCAGGAGGTCAGAGAAAGACTTCTTAGCATCATTTTGGGTCATATGTCTAGAGGCGATGGCAGTACGTATGTGCTGTATTGTAATATCCCCTTCCTGGTTTTCTTGTCTCAGTCAGAAAAGGCTGAGCACATATTGCATAGGGCTCTTGAAAGGAAAGAGACACTGGCAAAAATCAGTAGTTGGGAGGTTTTTTCCCTGTTCTTTAAAACTGAGTCGTGTCTGACTGGCTGATTTAAATGTGCCATTGTTTTTTATCAGATTTGTACTATATTCAGCATATTGTATCCCTTGCATTTTGTTTTCTAAATGTGTTATATCTAGTGATACACAGGTGGTGATTAAACAGCCCAGTGGTAGTCACTGATAGATTTAATGAACATTTATTATTGTTCTAAATAAAGATTTCTCTATTAATGTGTTTCAAAACAATTCATCAGTGCTTATTACAGAAAATTATGGAAAACAACTGTTTAAAATTTAGTGTAGAGATATGGTTAGGTCCTTAAAGGTAGCTTGTTATCCTTTTTAGGCAACTCACAGACATGCTAATTTTTTCTGTCATTAGCACTGAACAAGCTGGAAGGATTCTGACATGTGAGGTGCACAGATTCTGTTAGGAGCCTTGATTTTTATCCACCCAAGCTTATCCGTCATCTTTAATCATGCAAAAAGCAGGATTACTTAATCATTTCATTTTATTGAAAAGAAAAAGAAAGATTTACATTAAAATGATGGCATGCAAGAAAAAAATAAATTGAAAATGATTATGAAGAAAATGTAACATAGAGACTAAAGCTCCATTGGTTCTGTGATGCTCATTTAAAGCAATGATCTAGTAAAGCCAAAGTATAAAAGTAATGATAATGTTAGCAGTGAAAGTATAAGCATCTCTGCATTTTTATGTGCATTCTGACAGGAGGTGTGTAGTTGATTAAAGCAGATAACTAAGGAAGATACTTTTTTTCACCTAAGCTCTATTTATTCCTTGCATTAAGTTGCATCTTTGTCTGAACTAAGTGCATTTTAACACACAAATGTTAAGAGGCAAAGCATACTAGCACTTTCACAGGCACTTCAGTATGCATGTGCCTGCCTGTTAATCTTTCTATATAGGATAGACAAAAAATTATACTGATTTTGAGACTATCTATAAAAATAATTGATTTAGTGCAAGTGTGAATTTTATTTTGGAGATAAAATTAACAAATTATTCATTAATGCTTTCTGTAGCTTATGGATCTTAGACATTGCATTTTATTCTGTACCTGTTCTAGGTTTCATACACTTAATTTCATGTATTCCTTTTTTCGTTTGTTCTCTTTACACATTTTGAATATTCTTTTAAGATAATTTTTTTTTCTGATACAAAATTTATGTCTAGTCATATCAGAATTTAGATAGTACAAGAGGTGGAGAAAAATATACCTGCAAACTTTTCATGTCAAAAAACATTTGTTTCAGAAACATATTATAGTTTCCAAAAGAAAGTTTGTTAAAAGAGAAAACAAGGAAATAATTTTACATGTGAATATATACAAGTGGTGTATTTCATCAAAGAAAATTCATTAAAAGCACCACACTTTTAGGTTTTGGTCTGATATTTACATAAAATGGTGCATTAAACAAGTAATTACATTACAAATCAATGTTTAGCAATTAGGTCATTAATAATTCATTCTACTGTACTAAGTTGAGTGAATTTAAGGTTGAATACACTGATATCAAATTCTTTTAGGTACATAAACATCTAATGAAATCTGAAAAATACCCAAATTTTTCCTTTAATACATAACATTTCTAAGTCTTGAATATTCATTTTATTTAAATAAGTAAAAAAGAGAAAACAAAGTTCAGGTTTTTTTCACCAGTGCAGGAATCATGTATTGTTATTAGAGTTGAAAGTGTAGAAACAAGAAAAAGAATAAGAAAGATAAAAATAGGTATGTAGAGATCTATTTGTCTTCAGTCATTCCCTTCCTGACATTAGCTCTGGACACTGCTTGGCTGTGAGAGCTGACTGTTTGGAGAGGCAACCTTCTAGCAGGAGAGAAATGGTTAAAAATTCCATGGGGTAAAACCATAAGACTGAGGAAAAGATTAGGAATCCCTAACTGCAAGAACAAGACTTGTTTTATGTTGTTTCTGAGTTCTGAAAGGATGTAGTTATGATTACAGGAAAAAAAATTTGTCTATAAGGAGTTTAACCTTCATATAGATTCCTTCTGTTTGTATAAATACTCTCTCTGCTACCATGGACATTTTAAATATTTGAGATTTAAAATACCTGCATATAGGTGAAAAAAACAACCAATCAAACCACAAAAGCAAGCAGAGCACCCCTGCCTCAAAACAAACAAACTAACTAAGCAAAACTAAAACAAAACTGCTTTTATTTTTTAAAATATATTCTATTTTTGCTCTTCCTGAGTGCATCCATCTGTCTTAAAATTTCAGAAATCTTCAAAATTGAACTGGAATCTTAGTGATGCATTTTAACGTAGGACAAATGTCAGCATTCTGCACAGGAACTCTGAACATTTTTGGGCACAAGAACAATGGATTTCTACATTTTCTTCTAATAATAGAAGAGAATATTAGGGATTTCATACAATATACAGCTACTCCCCTGTAGTGAAGAATTAAAGTCAACTTATTTTATACATGCAGACTGAGTAATACACTGAGGATAAAAAAGAGCCTTTCAACAATAAATTTTCTTCCAAACTAAGTAATCTTTCTATATTGCTGTAAATTAACCTAGACAGTACTTATATTATATAGTTTATATAATCGGTGTTATCTTCCTGATTGATTCATATGATTTCTCTTAGATGTGACCAAATATATTTTCCTCACTTTTTCTTTTAAAGAAGTGGAAATAATTTTCTTTCTCTCTCTTTCTTTTTTTTTCCTAAGCTGACAAAGGTAATTCTTATGGCACAATTCTTCTTTAGATGTAGAATTAGTGGTTTTTTGATCGTTGTCCTGAAAACAAAATTATTTACTGAAAAGAATTAGGTCTGATCTTATACTGACTTATTTTCCTGCTTCTAAAGCTGTGTCCTTAAAAGACCTGCAGATGGATGTTTACAATTTGAGTATTTGCTTATCCACTTGCAAAATGTTAACAAGTATTTTGCTATTTTGGATTCTATCAGAAAACGTATATTTAACAAATAAATTGGATTCTGCAATATTGGCCATGCTATAACCTGAAACCTTTTGGTTTCTTTTTGTGGATGGATTTTGTATTTGAAATTGATTTTCTTAGTATTTTTTTGAAACTTAATTTTATCGATACTGGAAGTCTTTTAAGTGCTCATTGATTCCAGATAAATTATCGTCATAGTACTGAAGGCATATGCTTATTATTTTTTATATGAAAGAACATGAAAGTCTCATTCAGTCGTTAGAAATAATGAAAGCATAGTAATCAAAACGAGCAATGATGAGTGATAAAAAAACTGGACCAGATTTTAGTCACTATGACCTTTAAGCAATAGGTGGCAGTGTTACCTAAATACTCTTTGCTTTGTATTGGAAAAGAATGGGAGTACTTAGGAAGGAACAGGACATTTGTTTTACTTGTACATAATTGCAGATTTGTGCAAACAAATTTCACATCATTAAGGATGTTTTCTAAAAGTTATCCTAAAAAAATTAAATTCAGTATCCACTATCACTAAAAGACCCACATTTTTATGTTTTCTGATTTACTAGTTATAACATGATATTGAAATCTAATATATTCTTGTCTGAAAAACAAGAACATTTTTCCTACCACATGCTGTATTTGAAAATGTGATTCATCATAACTTCATTACATATTTATAGTAATAAACACCAAGCACACTTTTAGAAAATATATTACAGAATATACTTTTCTGGTTTATAACAAATTTATAAATTTAGGACCTAGTTAATAAAGCTTATAACACATAGTGCTTCTTTAGAGATTACAGGATAAACTTTATGAATTCTTTTTGAATGTATAGCACAGTATTACAGG
>VXBC01010533.1:47146-119118 GCA_013399945.1 Ploceus nigricollis
AAAAAAAAAAAAGAAAATATGGCATTGCTTATCAAAATTGATGACTTAATATAAATTTCTAAACTGAGTATGCCAATATACATATATTCACTTAAATACAAAATGTCTCACAAAATGCAACATTGTACATTACAATCAAAACCAATTCATTTAAGCCATTTTGGTCTTCTGAGTGTTACTTATGTATATCTCATCATATAATAATTAAAATACATACTGACCAATGCAGCAGCCATATTCCATACCATGTGTTCTACCTCTAGGATACAGCTTTCATACAGTAGCAGTTCCAAGGTATGTGTTCATCAGTGTGTGATAGAAACACTACGCAGTACTTTTTTGCAGTTTGAAGTGGGGTGAGGGGGAGAGGACTTGTACAGTATGTAGTCTTAGTTTGATAATTACACCATATCTATTTACTATGGTATATTTATCAGTTTTTAGTTTAAAAGTAGGATGTTGCTTGTAAGAAGGAGAATAAATGATAATCATGCTAGAGAAAGAAGATAGTGATGGATAGAAGCAATGATGAAATGTGTCTGATAGGGTAGTTTTCTTCTGTACCACCATTTCGTTGCTGCTCTGGGATTACAGCAAAATGGTGGCTACTTATATTTTATGGAAAATGTAAATTTTATGGTAACCTTTCTATAGACTCCAAATTGCTTCTCCCCTCTATCTCTATTATACTGTTTTGTTAGAAGGAGTGCATGGTTTGCCTTCTGAATCTTATAGCACTACAGAAAAGGAAAAGCTCAGTTGCAAAATTCTGCATCAGCAATAAAGACTTCATTTACATGTGATTAAACCAAAGCCTAATCAAAGGGGAAGATCATGTTTTCTCACATCTACAGATAAGATACTAAATGGCCAGAGGTAAATAAGATTTGGAGTGCATTCTTGTTTTGCACAGCACAGAGCTGCTGTAGCTGAGGCAAACATTTCTGACTCCTTAGTTTTTGGGGTGAAATTTAGCCTATACTATCAAAAAATGCTACTAAGTAGCAGATCTTAAGAAGGAGAAAATAGATAAAGTCCTAAGGCTTTGCTTTTTAGCCTCACTGTTTTTCTGTTCCAAACAGTTGACATGGCATGGACTGACTAAACTGTCTTGTAAAAGATCCCCTTATCTACCCGTCTTGGGCAGGGTAAGGTGCTGAAACAGTACCTTACTGAAACAGCTTTTGAGTTTTGTCACTTTCCAGAAGGATGTTACTTGTGAGAATATGATTCTTCCCAAGTATCTAATCTGTAGACATGAAAATAATTAGAAAGCATGGCTCTAAATATGATTTTCTTGTTATCTACATGTGTTAAAATACAAAGAATCCAGGAAAACAAGAAGCAAAGGGAAGTGAGCAGAACCAAATTAAGAAAATTAAGTGAAGAGTTATGAGGACTCTTACAATACTGGCTTTTCCTTAAATTCTGAAGGAAAGATAACTTATAGAATACTTTCTTTCTGAAATTACTTTTTTATTGTTAAAGTGTTTAAAATATGGGGCATTTGTAAGATACAATTTTATCTCTCTCCAGATAGCTATTTAAAATTAAATTTATTTAGTATTATCTAAAATTTCCTTGCTGAATTTTATGATGTTCTTGTTGTAAGCGAACTCAGTTCTGAAGTTGTGAGACTTTAAATACTAGAAAAATAAACAAATATTTTTAAAAATCAGCTTCCAGAGACTTGTTGCACTGTTTACCAGGTGGATATAAGTGAAGTGATAAAGTATTGAATTTAAAGCATGTCTTAAGAGAGCACATGGACAGATACTACCTATTTTTAAGGAAGCAGGTTGTTCTGCTTACACAGGAACCTTTCTTCCTTTGAATTTTTTTTACAAACTACTGAATTTGGCATTGTGATGGCTGTGTACACCTATATCCATATCCATCTCTAGACATACTGGTTACCTATAAGCAGAAGGGGTGAATGTTATTGAAGTTCATTTGGCTGTGCACAAACTCACTACCCGTGTTAGCATATGCTGCCAGCTGGAGACAGAAAAGGTGCTGCGTTCCCGGCGCACCTCCAGCTTCCACCTGGCCCTCCATACGTTTCACACACGTGAAATGCTCGGGGTGAATGGGGAGTCCCAGCAGGAGGTAAACACAACGTTGCTCTGGATCTTTTCTGAGGAGCACTTAAATTTAAACCTCAATATGTTTTTTTTTTCCTTTTTAAATTATTTTGCCCTGAAATGCTCAAATGCATTTGAATAGAGATTTTAAATGAAAAAATGGCAAGGATATAAATATTTTTATGATACGGTCATAAGCTTTTTTGTTGCAACACGGCTATTTGTTACTGCAGTTTCTTATAAATAACTTGAAAAACTGGCAACATTGCTAGGGAGGATCAGGTTAGGAAATCATTCTATTTTATACCTAACAAAAAAAGCACTGATCTCAAACTACATGACCTTACTTAAAGTTGGATTGATTTTTTTTCCTTTGTAATTTGTTTATTTTAGCTGTGTGTTTTCAGGCAAGATTTGAGTACTTTGAAGTTCTATACTAAATGAAATAGTGCCCAGGAAGACCTAAAAATCCATTTCTTTATTTTACATGTTTAAACAGAACTGATGTGCACCATACTTTGATTTTAATAAAAAAAATCATAAACCTAACCCCACTTATATCAATGTCTTAATTTTTCAACATTATTAATCACACTCTAAAACATAATTTTACATGCTAAATATTCTACTTAAAACTGCTAAATAATAACATCCATATTTGTGTAATGTACTATAAATATTTTTTTAGAAGAGTTCTGCAGTCATTTGTTTTTAAAGTTCTCTGCCTTATATAGAAATACAACTTTTGGTTCTTAAAAATAAAGGACAAATATATGATGAGCACAAGTTTTAGCACAGAAACATGTATTTTTATGATACATCCTATAAAATCACAGTTGTGCAGATTAACATTGGTTTGGTCCAAGTCTGTCAGAGTTGTGATGTGGTTTCTGTTTTCATTGTAAATAAAACTGAAATCATCTGTGTCAGAAGATGTGATTAAAAAATATTTAGATGCAAGGGTTTATGGCATGTTGCTATAAATTTGTAAATAAATGTAGGACTTTAAATATAAAGAAAAAATATTTTAAAATCTCAATGAAGTATAAAATGTTCATACTTAGTAACAATATTTTAAAAAGTTGTTCTAATGTTTTCACATGTAATGATGCTAAAACCAAATCTGTTGATTATTTTATCTTTGTGTAAAAATATATCAAAATCATAAATATACAGGAACAATTCAGAGGATTTACATCTTCTAGTTTCAATCACACATTCAGCTAACACATTTCCTAACTTTTATGGCAGACATTGAATAACTCAAAAGTTTTATCCTATCCAAAAAGACCCAAGGGAACATTCTGTTCCTTTTTATTGAACAGGTATTGCTATCTAATTGGTATGGGATAGCTCGTTTCATGCCTGCAAACTGCTATTAGTCTTAAGTGTTAGTTTATTTTTCAGTATGTTTAAAAAATTTTAAAATAATATTAAATCCCACAAACACATTTATGTTGCCTCAATTACTTATCTTTAATAAGGACAATGCTTTATATAATCTCTTCCAAAACAAGGAGCTCAGAAGCATGTTAATTTTGATTCTGAATTTTCAGAAATTATCGTATTTTGGTATAATTTGGAGGTATATATGTATGAGAATTTTGGCTCTTCTGCTTTGTTTTACTGTTACAAATTATTTATTTAAAATTTTACAATTTAAGTTCTTGTTATGAAGCATTTTTTAGTACAATTTTTGTTGTCAGTCAAGGAGCAAATTTTTACTAGGTAACTCAATTAACTCAGACCAACAAAATTAATTTCAATTAAAAGGGAAAGAAAACCCCACAAAAGACAAACCAAATATTTTTCCTTTCTTTTTTTTTTTTTTTAACTTCTGATGCTGGCAAAGATAAAAGCTGTGCAATTACATCTCAGCAGCCAGAATGCTGAATTTCATTAGATTTGTCAATCAGAAACCTCAATTTACTTGCTCACTTTCATAAAATTTAGAAGCAGGGAACAGAATGGTAACCTAGTCTTCTGTCTGTATGGATGCAAAATTATTTCCAGCCTGTTTATTTATTTGGTAGTGTTTTGGCCAGTTATTTTAAAATTGGCTAGCAGTGGGCTACTCTTTGCTCTCCAGGGAGATTTTTCTATTGGTTAACTCACAGTCAGATTTTTCTTTTTCCCCTACTGATATATTCCCTTTATTAATTTCCTCCCATTACTCCTAGTTATACCTCCTTTTACTATGCTAAATAATTCCTTTTATGCTAAATAATTCCTTTTTTCCATTTTTGAGTTATCACTCTGTAACATTGCTGTTCTCCTTTTTTTATGGAAACTGTCTCAAATTGGCAAGGTCTAAAATATGCTGAGTTCAATCTGCTATAAAGGACTTTATTGACAATTACTATAACTTAAACACAGTCCTGCTTCAATAAGCTCAGCTAAAACTGAAGTTTGAATAATTTTTGTTAACTGAAGCAAGAAATCTATTAAAAGGAGCCCTCTATTTTGAACTGTTTTGTAGTGATGTAATGGGGCCAAATGATTAAGCATAGCTTAGATAGCCAAAATCCTCTGGGTCAAATTACCCTGTCTGCTGAGAAGCACAACAGGGTTGAAAGAAACACAGATGCCGGACAAATGTTTCTGGTAAGAGGAAGAAAACTATTACAACAAGCCTGTCCCCTTTTTCCAGGGTTGAAGCTAATTTCGATCTGCTCTCCTTCCCTCTCTGCATTTTCCTGAAGGCTGGAGACTGCCCAGTGCTGAAACCTCTGGATACCCTCTCCCAAAACACTGCCTTCTCCTCCTGTCTGAGGGAATTGGGGTTCGGTGCTGCAGATTTGGCCTCACTCTGATCCTAGCTGGAGAAGAGCTGGATGGGCTCATTAACTGCATGTGCCTGCAAAGCAGAACGTCCTCATGCCCAGGGTCCTGCAAATGACTGAGCCACTGAGGAGGAAACATGCTTCACAGTGAGTAGCATCTGCAGACAACTTTTCTGACAGGCTTTGATCAAACTCCATGCCTGGAACGGCCCAGCTAGGGACAGGGGCAGCAGTTCTAGGCCGGCAGCCACTGCAAGGGGAGATGATAAGGTAGGGTGAATGCAAAAAACTCCTACATTTTCAAACAAGGTGACAGGTTCCCCAGTAAACCTTGTGGCATGTTGGGAAAACTTGGATAGTAACAGATAAACATAGATAAAACATGTCCAGTTTTCTAAACTCTCCTCTATCTCTGCTTCCTTTCCCTGGAGAGACCCCTAAATTTAGTTAGAGACTTTTACACCAGCGGGCTGACAAGGATGGAAAACCACTGCAGTAATGCTGCGCTGGTGCATGCTACCACCATGGTTACAGCGGGAAGGCTTCTGCTCTTTGACACTGTGCATACGACATCAGTAACTCTCCATTTGCATCAGGGCTGCTTTTGCAAAACAGCAAGTGGATTCTACCCTGGCTGTTGTTAATAGAAGCTGAGGGCTCATTCCCTTTGACAAGCCAGACATGTTTTAAGACTACCTGTGTTTGCGTAAATGGTCATTTGGGTTTTTTTCCCTTCAGCTAATTATCTTTGTAAAACTTTGGTTTCTGCATCTGAAAGGACTGAGCCCTCAAATGTGTGTTGATTATTTATTTTATTCTTTTAATTGTCTAAACTGCTGTGAATTTTTGCAAAGCTTTCAGTGTCATAGCAATGGCTGTATTGTTTCCTGATCATTGTATTAGTTCTGATAAATAGTAAGTTTTCTAAGATTCATCTTATTTTGCAGTTTAAATCTGCTTTTGGAATATTTTATCTTGTCTTGCAATATGATCTCTTGCTGACAACACCTGAAAATTGACAGAATTTAATGTAGGCAAAAATCCTACAAGTTCTGGAAAATTGTTGCAAAAAAAATTTCATTTCCTTTATATCTTGATATCATTTGTTTTAAACTATTCTGCAATCCCTTGGAGCATGTAAAAGTGCTCCACGTAAACAGGTCCCTTTGCTCTTGTTCTTTAGACTGTAGTGAGGCTGCTGAAAGATTTGAGTGATGGTGCAATGCTTTAAATTAAATATAGATTTGGGGTTCTGAGCCTGCTGAGTTGAGTGCTGTAAACACTGGAGGACCAATCAAAACAAACATAAGTGACACAAGTGATTTTCATTGAATCATTTGGCATTTCTCTTGACTTGTTTAGAGACAAATTCTTTTGTTTCCTTTGGTGCAATATTGTTTCTACATCTACTCTGAATTTTCATTTACAGAGAGTACATCACAAGATAAATAGCATGCTTTTACCTTGAGCAGCTAGTTAAAAATGTAAAGCATGAAGGAAGGGAGCTGTGGCATTTGGAGGCTTTGTATTCCATCTGTGATCAACTGTGCTTTCTGTTTTACAGTATCCTTGCTCCATCATGTGCTGTTTATGAGTAAAATTTTGAACTTGAAATTGCTGTGGCTGAGAAGAAAGAAGCATAATGTGCACGTGTGTGTGTGTGTGCATGTGTGTGTGTATTCATTAACATTTGGGGTAGCAGGTGTTGAGAGCTCTTTTTCCTTGGTATGAATACATTTTGCATCAGTGGAAAGCACTGAGACATCTTATGCTGCATTCTTTTGTGAGCAGCAGCTTAAGATTCTTTGTATTGCTTCACTAGAAGAAGACCAAGGCAAGGCCCTTCTCCAGTGCTAATAGCTCCAGAACATTGCTCAGCTAAGTGGGGAAAAGAGCTTATATGCTGAAAGTATTTCAGGAGAAGAGTTACCAGAGAAAAACAGAAAGAAAAAACCCCCCAAATTTAAAAACATTTTAATTGCTTGTGAAACAGGGATAAGAGGGTCAAAATGTCATCTTACAACTTTAATTTTTGAGTGCAGAACACTCATTGGAAAGGTTGGACCGGAGCTGGAAAATTAAATTATTTTTTAAAGATACATTTTTTTCACTTCTATCATTAAAGAGCTGGGAGGCATAGCAGAGAAGCCCATGGAAGGGTATCTATTTATTGTTTTTTTCCTTCTTAGTCTGTGCAAGAGCTTGACCATGGTGTTGATCTGGTCCTTTCAGAGGCCTTTTGCATATGCAGTGATCATGTTCACTATTAAAAATGTGACTAACTATGGAGAATTTCCCTTTTTAGCTGCAGCAGAAAAATATGCTCCTTTGTCATAAAGGGAGACTATGGAGTAAAATAAAGATTAGGCCATTTCAACACCAATCACTTATTTATGTAGTATAGAACATCAACATAGAGAAATAGGAAACAATAAACAACCCGTGCAGAGGTGACTTTAGGAGAGAGTAGACTGAGATGGTAAAAAATAAACAAACCAAGTCACTGATGAGGGCTAAGCTTAATACAAAATGCACCTTTCCCCTTTGAAGGGCACCATCACACATCTGGAATGTCTCATACGGGCTGAGAAAAGAAAGACTAGTTAGTGGCCAAGAACACCCTGATGTTCTGTGCTACAAATTGAAAGTGAAGGTTACTTTATTGTAGACTTTATCTTAAAGCAGTAAAACGGGTAGCTGCAGCTACAACTGAAAGTATTGATTTTGTAATTTCAGCAAATTAAGAACAAGACAGGAAACCTATTAAACCTTTCCACTGATTGCCAGGGCACTTTTTGGTGATGCTGGTGCTGACATTAAAATTACATGCGCCTGTCTCTTTAAAGCCAAATATATACATTTTACAGAAGATAGTGCCAGCTAACATGCTGAAAAGGGATCTTTATAAATCTGTGTAATTTCACATTTCAGATGTGAAACTTTTGAAGCCTGATGACATGAATGTCAAGCAGCACATCTAAAATTTTCATAAATTATGGTTCATGTTAGATGTGCTTTCATTACATTTTAATAAATTAAAATTTTCACAAAGCCAGATTTTTTATAATAATAGCAAAGATTGTAATGCTAGTAATAGCATTATCTGTCAGAACATTATGAGTAATGATTATGTAAAAATCTATGTAACAAAGGCTAACAGAAGAAATGATCAAATTATATTCTTCTGTATCTTGTATAAAACACGTTATTTTATTATGGTAGCAAAAAAACCAACTTCTCTTAAAGCAATATTTAAATTACTTTTAAAAATCAGTGTAATTAAATTCATGTGAATTACAATAGTTAAGATCACTTGTTTCATAAAGGATTGTTTTAAAGTTTTGCTTTAATATTACTAAGTATAAATTAAAGAGCCATGTCTTTTAAAAATAAAGTATTTCTAATAGTCCTTAGGAAGAATGGGGTAGAGCAAGGGAAATTATACCTGAATCCACTCTGAACACCTTATAAAGATGTAAGTTTCCAGTTTATCCAATTCATAAATATTTTGTTTCATCTGAGCTAGCATTTGGCATCATTCCAGCATGTAAACAAGCATCAGTTTTACACACACAAATCTAATTTACAGGCAAGCCATCATCTGCATTTACCATAGTAGCCAGCAGTTTGTGATATGCCTGTAACACAAATGCACAGTGATAGAGGAGGAGGTAGGGATGTAAACCTCAAAAGAGATTGGATTTGTAACAACAAAGGCACTCTTAAAAAGTGTGGAGGCGTACTGCTGAGTGACTGTGAGCCAAAAGTCTCCATCAGAATGGACTTCAGGAACTTGTAGCAGATATTTACACCTAAACGTGAATGAGAATTCAGAAGCTTATGTTACTAGGGAAGCCTCAAAATAGTGTATGAAAATGAGTATCAGGTGTGAAAATATGTATCTAAAGATAAAGGTGAGAATAGGTGAAGTGAATTTAGTAGTCCAAGAGATCTGAAATAAGTAGGAGGGAAAACCTAAGAGGAGTGCAGAGCTTCAAACAAATGAACAAAATAGCTTTTCTCTGCTGAAGGAGAAATGCACATGGGGAATGCTGGAGTGCTCTATCCACCCCTCCAAGCCCAGCAGAAGCTGGGGTAGTAATGGTGACTCTTTCCTGCATGTCTCTTCAGTTTCCCAGGAATGCACACGCACGCCTGATTGTACAGACCAATATATTTTGTCTTTGTTTTCCCAGCAGATATGCCAAGCTGTTGATGCCTGCCAAACTGGATCCTGCACATTACATATTGCAAGCATATTCAGATAACACCTATAACTCCACAAAAGCATTGGTGCTTTATTCTACTGCAGAGGCAGAAAATTACAGAGACATCCACCTCCCACGCTCTTCATAATCTGGGACTTCACTGAACCTGGAGCAAAGACTGTGAAGAGGAGAAAGATGCAGTAACAGTAACTACAGGTACACACTTAGGTTATTCACTGTGGCCTATATACTTACAGGTGGCCACCAGAATAACCACTCCCAGAGGGTGATGATTTGTAGGGATAGAGGAAAAAGATAGGTTTTTAAGGAGGAGTCTAAAGGGATAAAACTCAGTAACTGCTTGAGAGATGATACTTTTTCTGGTACAAAGTGGTTTCAATAATCCAAGAAGAAGATTTAACCTACCTTGCTGGAATTCCTTCTGGCCATTTAACAGTGCTGAGATTTTATTAAACCTACTGTGAGTTTGAGCCTTCTGATTTTTTTCTTTGCACAGCCTTTCTTCCTACTAAAGGTTGTTTTCTCACTTGTCCGTAGCAGATACTCACTACCTGCCACCCTCCTGTAGAGCTATAATTTTGCCAGAGTTGTGATTAGTGGTGTTTCCAATTAAATTAAATACAGGGTTTCCAGGTTTTTTTTTAGATTTTTCAGAACTCTTAACTGCATTTAGTTTTTAATGGAATGTTCCAGTTTTGAACTGGAATGTATGTATGTATGTTTTACTTATTCATATGTGTACTTATGGATTTAAATACAAATATGAACCAAAATCTCCCACTTATTGGTTTCAGGAAGGTGGAAGAACAAAGAATGACTGTGTGACAGAAGGTGCAACCTGAGGTGTTCAAGTCCTTCCTTTACTTGATTTAAAGTGAAGATTAGAGCATCAGTCTTCAACATCCAGAGAGAAGACCTAAAATTAGACTGATATAATGCCTAATAATTTTTTTCTGCAATACAAGAGATGGATGGAGGCATAAACAAGAAGAACTAGTAGCCAAGTAATGTGGAACAGTGGCTGGAATGTTGGACAAAAACCATAATGTAGAGTGGTATGTAGGTCTGCCATAGTCCTGGGAAGTGCCCTCATTAGAAGCTTTTTTATGTTATGCTGCAGAACCTGCTTTTCATATGAAACACTTGGAGAATCTGGCTTATGACCCAAGACAAAATGAGAAAAAAATATTAAATATCACAAAATGTTGTAGTGTAGGAGAATCAGAACCTGCACACCTGTACACTAGGAGAGTTGAAGGATTTTTGACACACGTGAATCTATGTTCAAGAATGCACATGTGCACACTGGAAAACACCAATCTTTTTTAAAATTTGATTTTTGCCTTGAAGCCTGTCCAGAAGCACAGAAACAGAACTGTCCAAAGGTCACTCAAAATTGTATCAATAAGCAACAAAGTCTTTGGCAATAAAATGTTGATTTTAAGGAAGGTAATTGCAGACACCAGTGTCTCCATTTCTTAGTGTGTTGTACATGAAAAGAGCAAAATTAATTTGCATAGTCAAGATAAGTTTATGTACCACTGCTGGAAATGTGTATTAGTTGGAAATATATCTACTGATGTTGTGATATTAACATGAAGTTTTCAAGGGCTGATTTTCAGTACACATACAGTGAAAATAAACTTAAAAAATTTGAGGGTTAAGGAAGTCAATAAAGTTTAAGTTAATAAGACTTATTGATAACAGGACTATGCTAAGTGAAATTGCAGGAATCATTGGAGTGCTTTTAATAAATTGTAATATTTTAGACTTAGACCTCAATGAAATTTCTCTCTGAATTTCACAGAAATTGTGTAAAAATAGCAGAAGAAAAATAAATTCTTAGAAGTGTAAAATAAAGAGAGAAATAAAGAATTTAAACCAACTGAAATAGGTTGCTGAACTGACTAAATCACCACTCTTGGATGATGTCACCAAAGTAGATGAACACAGATCTATATTAAACTTAATATCAATAATAGATTTTGAACTAGAAATAGTAATAATATTTTTTGTAGAAATTGAAATAGAATGTAATTACAAATTGTGATGAGGAAAATAGGAAAAGAGAAAAAAACCTCACCATTTATTTTCTTCTGAATACAGTGTACACCATTCACATATAATAAATACAGTAGGTACATGCCTGTTGGAGTCTGCACAGTATTTTTTATTGTATAAGTTCTGATTTTCCTTGGTTTATTCTTTCACCTAGGTTAGCAAACTGATAGGAAACAAGTGTTCCTTTACGAAGAATTGACTTTTTCATTGAGAAATCATTGAGTGCTAAATACTCTTTGATGACCTGAAAAATGTTTCCTGAGGATAAGAGAAGGGAGAAATCTTTTGAAGTTTAAAGAGAGTATCTTTTTTTTCTTCCACTGCATTCAAACAAGGAAGGGGGAGAGAGATGACTGAGAAGACAGAAGATATGTTTTCAGTTTATGGAATTCAGTGGTGTGTGAAATTCATAAAGGAATTTTGTTTTTATTTTCTTTATTCCCTCCAAGTTTTCCTTATTGTTTAATCAATGTTTCTACTGGGGCAAATACATCAAAGGAATGATTTTGTCTCATGGTTGTGACTCATAAAGATGTGGTTAAAGACAGAAATGGTAAATTGTCTTGAATCAAACTTAGAAACAGTCAAGAAAATATCAAATATTTTCTGGAAATAATTAAGTGAAGATCGATACCTATGTTTGTCAGTTCCTTACTACTGTTTAATTTTTATCTTTTCTACAAGAAGAAGGGAATTGGGATAGAATTTTGGTTTTGGTAAATCTCAGAATATTTAAATATTTTTCTGAACTTACTGAAATTATTCCCTTTCTAGCTTCTTAGGCATTTACCATTGTAGCTTGTTCATCTTTGAAATGCTTTATATTTTTGTCTTTCAGTTTTGTCTTTTTTAACTGGGAAGGTACTTTCTTAATCTACTTTCCTTTATTATTAGTACAGATCAATTAACAGTTATGCAGGAAAAATGGCAGAAATTGTGTTTTCCAATACTGTTGCCTGTTGCTCTTATATACAGCACCTTTTGCATCTCTTTTCCCAAATACACTTTCATGCGCCATAAGCAGGGTTATGTTCACTGTTCTTGGGGCTCTTTCTCTGCCCACACCCCTCTTTTCTGCCTCTCATCTTGCCTCTCTTGCTTCTCAGATTGGGAAATATTGATTCTATTGATCACAAGGCAACTGGGTTTGTATGCTCAGCAGGCATAAACAGTTTTCCATCTTCTGTTAATTAAGAGGACTTCCCTCATAAACTACCTCTCTTCCAATCTGACTGCCTGCTAACTTCTCTTTTGGATCCTCCACTGGTCCTCCACTCCATTCTGTTTTTTCCAGTTCCAGTTTTTTCTTCTCAAAAGAGGATTGTCTTTCCCCAGAGCCCCTACTTTTTCCATACTGAGCACGAAAGCTGAATTCGCCTTCACCTGTCTCTGCTACTTTCTCATGTTTCCCACTGAACTGAGAATCATCACATAATTCCCATAAACTGTGAGGAAAGGTATTAGAACATTCTGTGTGCTAGATCTGACACTCTCCTTACCTTTCAAGTGTCAGCTTTTGTGGTGGTGAACACCTAAATGTGGCACTATGGGATAAACTGTATAAATGGAAATGCTATATTGTGATAAGGAGAATGGAATTAGTTTTTGAATTCCTTCCTACTTTGGGATGGATTTTTTCTAAAAGCTCAAAACTTAAAATGTGTTATATGGAAAAAAAAATGTTTGGTAACATTCCACTGGCATGTGATGGAGAAATTATATTCCTTCTATCTCTTCAGAGAATTCACAGCTATAATACATGTTTGCAATTTTTTCCCTGTTTTGTTTAATTTGATTGGGTTTTCTTGGCTGCCTTGTTTTAGGAGTCATCGAAATGTGTTAGATAATTCAATGGAAAAGTGTGTCTTAGACATATTATTTTTAAAGCTCAACATCACACTGGGAAGAGATTAAGACATGTTTGTAGTGGGCTTCCTTTGATTTATTTGACAGGATGACCAGAAACTGGTTTAGAGTTGCAGCCTCATCATGTCTGGAGAAAAGCTCGTACTTACATCTATGAATATGAGGTATGATACATTAACTGCTTTTTCACATGCTAAATGGATGAAGATGAAACTAAGACAAGGCAATATGTTAAGAGCATGAAAGCAATCTTTTATAGTAAAGAATAGTTTCTAAAGGGAAGAATTAGAAGCCTCCAGCCTAGGACATCTAAAACTGGTATGTTCATTGTCCAAAAAAGCTTAGTCTTGCTATCTACTCAGTACAGCTTAACTGCAGACTAGGTGATAAAGTAAGTTTTGTATGCTTCCTTGAAACTTCATGGGTTTCTTTGGAAATCAGGAACAGAATCTTACCTATCTACTCAGGAAGATTGTAGAATGAGAGAAAGTAACCAATATGTAGTCAGCTTAACAGGAGAGTGGTCCCAGCTGCCTGTTGAGGTGTGTTACTTTGGGGAAGTATCTCTGCAAGTCGGAAGACTTGCTTCTTATTGGAAAAATGGATGCAATGGGCTTCACCACTTAGCCAGACGAAATTCAGCTCAAACATGAACAACAAAGTCAAATATATATACAGCCTAAGGTGGTCTGTTATATTTTGTGACAAGAAAAAGAAGCTTTAAAAAGATTTTTTTTTCATTTTAAGCCTTAAGGCAAATGAGTATTCACATATATGCACAGACAGTCAAGGGATGGGTTCAAATATTGTATTTTAAAAATTATAGGTTGCAAATTCTTAAGATGTGTCTTACCTTTCACACCACTAAAATATGAGGATTTTTAACTTGGAAACATGACTACAAATGTAACAGCAAGAAAATTACTATGTAAGTATGAAAACAGAGTTTAATATTTCTAGGAAGAAGGAGATGTAGATTACAAACATATTTTGACTTGTGAATACATCTATTTCTTCATGAAATTATTTCAGATTTGAGAAGATTTGGGCAGATTGAGAAGATTTGAGGGATCTGCCAGTGAAGGGGCAATGTCTAGACAAACAAAAAAAGGGTGTTTTTTGAAAAAGAAGAGGTAATTTAATGGCTTTTCTAATGAACGCTACAATTCAATGTTAGAGTAGACTGGTGAGGGAGATTTTGCCATCTCCATATTCCTTTCCAAAGAAAGGAATATTAGAAAAATATCCATCAAGGATATTTCAGATGAGGCCTTGATGTACAGGTAGGATTATTGATTTATGAGGTTTTTTTCAGGCTCAATTTCACTTCTGAAGAGCAGGCAACTTTTTTAAGGCATGTTTCTGAGAGAATGACGAACCTCCATGGTTTCTTCAGTCAGCACTCCAAGCAACACAAGCGAGTGTTGTCAGACATCTAAAACAATAAAAGGAGACTAAAGCTGGGGACAGTCTTAACAGCATTGTGTTGAACGGAAGATGGACATGCTGTGACTGAGAGGCTGGAGAAAGATCAGCCCCAGGCTGATTTTCTTGTAGAGGGACTTCTTACAAGGGCATCTTGTAAAATAAGACAAGGGGCAATGTCTTTAAGCTGAGAGTGGGTAGGTTAAGATTAGATTTTAGGAAGAAATTATTCACTGTGTGGGTGATGAGGCACTGGAACGGGTTGCCCAGAGAAGCTGTGGATGCCTCATCCCTGGCATTGTTCAAGGCCAGGTTGGAGGGGGCTTGGAGCAACATGGTTTATTGGAAGGTGTCCCTGACCACAGCAGGAGCAAGATGATCTGTAAGGTCCCTTCCAACCCAAACCATTCTGTGATTCTTGCAGAGATGTCTGCAAACCCCTCATTTTACTGCAGGGTAGCAGGGAGAGAAGCAAATGGAGCTGCAGCCTTGCACAGGACATGTGCCCATTACCTTCCAGCTGCCACTGAGCTGCTACTGCCTGACACCCATGCACACACTCTGACCTAGCTCCTTTCCACAGATGTTTTGAGCCCAGTCAAGCACTTAGGCCACTTAGTTTCGCACGCTGCCAGTGGACAAGAGCCATCAAGTCATCCTGGTGGTCCCCAGTAGTGAGTTTCTCCCTCACGAACAGGGAGCAAGATACAATGGAGGTGAGATTTTTCCTAGCCTGGGTCTTCACTGCAGACATGAAAGGTGCCTCCTCTTCCTCAGTGAAAATGATTCCCACAGTCTTTGAAAGACATGGATCCAAACTGTGACTGAGTCTGCTTACAAAAACTTCTGACAGGTATCCTCAAATTTTGTTTCAGGTGCTTTCAATTTAGAGGAATGTTACTTTCAACCGAACTTTAATTTGAGTGAGCCTGCTGACCAGGCTTAGCAGTAGGAGGGCCTCACTCACCCCCTTGGGAATAGCTTAACAAAGATGGTGTCTTGGGAAAAGAGGGAAAGAGTGGCTGAAGAACCATCAGACTGTCAAGCTGGAATACAGAGCTGCCCAACACATGCATCTCTGTTGACCTGGAGGTGCCTCATATTGCAACTACCAAAAAAGGCGATAATCCAGGAGTGACTGTCCACAACCTACAATATCCCTGCTGGGATGGAAAGTGTTATCTACCCATTTCATATTTGTTATAGACCAGATGTTGAATTTCTACTGGTTCAGAACTGCAACTCTTTAATGAACCACTTAAGGAGCACAAGGATGAGTGGTTTCACTTTGGCTTAGCAAACCATCCTCTCCTGAAGGGCTGTGAATGGCAAGGTAATTGGGAGAGAAAATGGGGTAGTACTTTGTACCTGAGCGCAGTTGTCTCCTGTGGAATACAGGTCACATTTGCAATATCTTTCCTGAAAACAAAGATGCAAATTTAATGCATTGGATTCTCATTTTTGTTCTCTGCACAAACAAAGGTGATACTGCTGGAAATCTGATTAAGTCTAATGAGGGAAAGTGTAATGTATTCATTCCTTCCAATCTGGCTTCTTGAACAGATTAGCTACAAAATTTGCCCTTCTTCATGCTAACAAAACATAAACATAGTAAAAAGGAAATCATAATACTACTTGACGTAAACTCAGTGCTTAATATCTTAATCTTTAAAGAATAAAAGCTAATACATCAATAGCAAATTAAGAAGGTGACATCTCGGTCTATTTACATTAATGGTTAATAATCAGCAGATTAACACTGATGCATACCAAGAACAGGTTTATGCATGGACAGTAGGAGGTGATAACATCCTATTCAACCAAAATGCTTTGAGTCTACCTCAGGATTATGTCAACTAGTCAAATGATTGTTAAAGGAACGAGCAGACAGAAATACTAGTTTAGATAAAGTTTTGTGCAGAAATGTAATAAAAAATAGAGTAAAAGAATCATGGGAACATTTTAAGACACTATTTTCATTTATAATTATTTTTGTGTGTATACATGGTATGTTTTTCAAAGTTCATGAATACATACATACCTTGCATATACTACACCTATAGTTGCATAAACATTCAGATAGGTTAGAGATAGCCATTATCACTTTTTAGGATAACTTAATTAAACTTGCTTATTAAAACCCTTTAATTCGTTAGTGATAAAATCTTGATTAGTACATTTTCCTGCTAGGTGACCTTCTAATTTAATAGAAAACGAATTTTTAAATGGAGAAAAATGCCTGTGGCAGAGATTTTGTGCAAGTGAATAGAGTTTGTAATACACATAGGGATATAATCGAGCCTAATTAGTGAGGGTGCAAATGAATTTTTATTTCATACACCAGAAGTGTCATTGATGAACCATGGTTCAGAGTTTGAAATGCATTCAGGCTGGCAGTATGGGACTGAAGTCTGTGGGAAAATCACAAGCTAATTCATTGATTGCCCCTTGGAAATTACTGCTGTTAATTGTTAGGTAATTAACATGGAGCTACAATTATACTGGCCTTAGGGGGTGATTAATGTTTCAACATGTCACATTAGCAGCGGCTGGATTTTAAAAGCTTTTCTTTTCACATGGTTTAGAGACAGATGGTATATTGTCTATGGAAAATTGTTTTCTTTTACTAAAGTTTATACCAAGACCAAGTGAATGTTCTTCTTGTGCTGCAGTGTATTTTTATGTAGTTGAATTGTATGTATCTTGCCTGATGCACCTTAGGAAATAATATTTGTTTTAAAAAAATCCCCATTATACCTGCTATGAATGCATAAAATATGCATATTGAAGGGAAATTATGTCTGCTTTTATTTTTTAGGTAGAAAACAAAAAATAGGTAATGTAAGATTAGACTATTTCATGGCAGCTCTTACATTATTTAGTGCTGATACAGAGAAAAGAATTGCACAATATGATATTTATTACAATCAATATAATTTAAGCAGTAACTAAATAAAATGTGTTGAACAAATGCATTTAGTAACAGTTATAAACAGCATATTAATATCTCCACACTTCAATATTGTGCTTTGTTCTATGTTAAGATTTTTTTTCTCTTCTTCCAGTTCTAGTAGTCAGAATAAGAGTAGCACGGACTTTTTAGAAGCCTACTGTGTTCTGCTTTATCTGTTATTATGCAGAATTAAGTCTCTAAAATCTTCCATCAAAGACAGTAATGCCTGTGTTAGGAAGACTGTTTATGTATCCTGGAATTATTACTTATATTTTCTCTCTTTTTTTTCTTCTATATGCTGCTACACTAGATAGAGTTATTGCAAACTGGTGGGTTATTGGTATTCACCATGTAAATATTTTCTTGGTAATATTCCTAAAACATGGCAAATGTATGTTCCTGTTTGCAGTAGTTTTGAAAGCACTTCAATTTATTCTCGTAATTGATAATGGCACTAAGTCTTGTGAAGGGATATGTTTAAATGTCACACTTGGATTAGTTTCTGTAAATTCTTCAGGTTTGTAAGATTACTTCTTTGTCTTCTATAGACAATGAAGTCACATAGTCCAAAAGTTGTAATGGACCTCTGGTAGGTAAAAGGATCAGTTTCTATGACAGCATATATATATGTCTCTTTTTCTTGTTTCATTTTTGCCTTCCTGTGATATTTCAAGTTGAATCTTTTAGTAGTCTTATACAGTGGTCTTTCTTATGGCTCCAGTCACTTGCATTTGTATTGATTGGTCCACTGCAACATATCACAGAAATCTTTATTTTTTTCAGCCATGTCTGCTAATAATTTTTAATTTCTGCTAAAGCAGAAGGGCATCTGCTTTAGGACATCTGGAGGACAAGTTTCTACTTTAGAAACAGCCTTTTTGCAATAATAAAAAATCCCCAAAGAAATATCGCAGAAGAGATACACAAATTTTGTAAATATTCTATTGTCTTTATGATTTCAATTTCTACAGAATAGTATGAACTATGAATTAGTGTCCACTTAGGTTTCATTCAGCTGAGTTTTCTTGCCTTCTCAGAGGACCCCAGGTGTTACCTATACATGCAAAGTGTCAGTGACTGAACTGGAAAAAGTGGGTTTTATGAAGAACTTAATGGAATGGAAGGATTAAAATTAGTATACCACAGGAGATCACCTGCATTTGGTTAGTCATACAGGCTTTCCTGGGCTTTCCATTTGAATGATCAGGAGCCAGAAAATCTCAGTACATGGGTAAGTTTAACCAGAGATTCTGACCACTGCTTTTAAAGAGTAATAGTAGTAAGCTGATACAATGCTTGGTCAGCAGAACCCTTAAGCATATGGTTAACTTTAAGCACATGAGTAGCTCTGTTGACATTACAATTAAGTGTCTACCTACATGTTTTGTTATATTAAGGTCATTGCCCTGGGAGGACTCCATAGGGGAAAATTACTTCAATTGGCAGTCTCATGAAGTTACTCCTGGCCCTGTGTCTATGGAATAGTAGATTCATCTGTACAAAACCCTCAAATACAAGTATCTGTGCTCATATATCCTAGAACAGATCCGAATTTACTAGGATCCTAATTTACTAGGGCCATTTTTGGACTTCTTTAATATGTAAGAGATGTGCAACTATTATTTGTTTTTGCTTCAAGAACTGTCTGCATTGTCAGTGCATTAATAAGGGTGAGCACCAGATTCTACAGGATTATTTGATCATGTAAAATTTGAGGCCATAGCATTCCTCAAACGTGTGTTATACATATTTATGTTAGCTCACTGGATTATTTTCTTCTGAATTTCAATTTGATTTCTGTTTATGGGCTTTTTTTTCATTGTTTTTGGGGAGGGGGAGGAGAGCTGTTGTGTGCTAGTTTCTATATTTTATGAAAGCAGTGTCTGTGTTACTAGTCTAATTTTAATTTTGGCTTTTATGCTAGTTGGCGGTAATGTAAGTGTTAAGAGTGTGGTGGGAAAAAAAAGCAGGAAACTGCATAGATTGACTTATTTTCTTCCTTTTCTGAAGTGACTGTAACCACCCTACTAATAATATTTATTGAGAGATTATCTCAAGTCTCATGGTTTCCAGGTTTGACTCATAAAATCTGAAGCTCTCTAGACGAGTATGCTTCAGAGGACATAATATTAAACAGAAGTTTTTGGTGACTTGCTAAGAAAAGATCTTTGAAACAGTCATTGTTCTGCCATGATTTGCAGAAGAAACTGGCTGAAAAGCTTGGATGCTCTACTGAAGCATGTGTCATGGTTTGGGAATGGTATTCCCCAATTTAGTGTTCCCACTGAAACAGCCCAAATCATTTTCTTTTCTCTCAGTCACCCCTCCTCCTCACCCCTTCCTCCTCTGGAGGGATGGAAAGGGGAATTGGAGACACAAAAGGTAAAGTTCACAGGTTGAGCTAAGAGCAATTTACTGGAAAGAGCACTGTGAAAAGAAAATTAGCAGTAGTACCAACAATACTGATGACAGAGGGTGCATGAAGAATTTGCACAAGAGTGCTCACCCTTGACAATACCTGACTGCTCCCTCCGTCAGTCTGCTCAAGACTGAAGGGATCCTTTCACCCCCCCTGCTCTCCTGGTAATGACATGAGATGTTATAGAACAGGTCCTAGCCATGCTCCTCCTGGACACTGCAATAATTAACCTTGTCCTCCTGGCTGGAACCAGGACAGGATGCTTAAGGAGAAGGCCACCAGGAAAATATCTAAGGAATGGACTTGTTTGAAGGACAGGTGAGGAGGTGAAATAGAGGAACTTCCCTGTGAAATTAAATTTTCACTTTCTCTGTGAAAATTTAAGGCACATCATACGCTTTTTAGCAAGGTGCCTCTTTCCTCCCCAGTGTTTTTTGTTCTAGCAGTTTTCTTACACTGAATTGGATGACAGAATTGAAGGTGGATTTGTATGGGTAAAAAGTGCCATGAAAACCATTGCACCCCTTGTCACATATATGTAAATATGCATCTGGCACAGGATATTATGTTCTAGAAGAATAGAGCTCCTGACAGGAGTCTTCTGCGAAGTCTTTGTCCCTTTGAGTAAAGTCTGTGGGTGCTTTTTGGCTCTTCTGCCATTGACTCTGCTAAGGTTGCTTACTCAAGGGTGCGTACACCACCGTTCCTTCATTTCCTTCCTCCTCACCAAATCACTCAGTGACTTTGGTTTTGTACCAGCTGCAAGGGCATATTCACCTCTCTCCCGGGGACATCAAAAACATTTTGTTGGTAATATGCCTGCATTTGCATTTCAAATATTGTTACTGATTAGAAAATTACTCTAAATTTCTATTTTAAAAAAGGAATAAAACTCCTTATTATACTTCTTCTCGAGATTCTTTATTTGTATAGGAGACACCTGTCTTAAAGAAAGCTATATGTGACAGATATGACTAGAAGGTAAAGACCTCAACCTGAACACACGTTCAAATATATGTTATTTATTTAAAGAAAAACAGAAAGTTGAGGAAATACAGAAAAAGTATATGTATGGAAAGTTAAAGACATGGAAGCAGTTCCCTTTCTGAAATTTCACACCAATTAACTGTTAATTTTGTAGAGAAAATATGGGAATGTATGTTTATTTTAAACCCATCTGAGAACACACTCCACTGGTGGAACCACTACCAAGAACCTCCATAACTGTATGTGCCTGTGCTTGTATGCATAAGAATCAAATTTCAATCCAATTACTTCTGTGGGGAAGAATGTGAAGGATTATCAGACTATAAAAAGACTTGAAAATGAATGTATCGTCAAGGTTGGTCAATTTTTAGGAAAAGCAACTTTTAAGAAGGTTCTTTAAAATCCCTTATTTGACCTCTTTGCATGTTTTCCCACTGATTTGCTTGCAGTCTTCTTTCCTAAATAAGTCTCTGCTTTTCTGGAATGCCATTCAGAAATTAAATGCTCCTTCTTGCTTTCACTTTTTAACTACTGCTTCTAATCCTTCATTTCCTGGTCATTCAATTGGCAGTATATCTGTACTCCTTACTTTTGTGTTTTGTTGTCTATTCTGGAACTCTCCTTTTTGAAATAAATCCTCTGACCTTCTCTTTCTGCTGTCTAATGACCACAACAGTCTCCTCACCACCTTTACTCGCAATCTTATCTTTTCTGTCATTGACTGTATAAATCTGTTTCCGTCACAGACGAACTGGTTTCAGTCCTGCTCTTTGAAAACATCTTTAAAGCTTGCTGGCTTGGCATCATCCTGTGGATTTCCAGTGTAAAATTGCTCACTTTCTGCATTCTCTTGCCCACAGTTCAAGCTTCCTCTTGTCTTGGTCTTATGAAAAAGAAAAATAATTTTTCTCTCTGCTTTTGCAAGTCTACCAATTTTAGATTAATTTGGGTTTTGGTTGGTTTGCTGGGGTTTTTTCATCTTTTGCTGATGATTGCTAATATTACTTCATGGAGGTGGCTATGTATATATCTTGACCAGATTATTTAAAAGCTTAAAGGTGACCTGACTTGCTGATTCCTGGCTGAATCCAGAATCCAAAGAAGCTAATTTTTAGGGGACTACTGCTGAACTGTAGGTATTGCATTCACTCTTGCCATGTACCTCTGCTTTCTGCATATGCATCTGTCCTCCTGCACATCCTTTGAATTCTCTTAAATATTGTCATTATTACTGTGAGTAACTCCAGTGTACTGAGTGTAACTTCAGTGTTTAAAGCCACTTTTACAGATAGATGGCCCCAAAAGAAATCTATATGGAAGACTGAGTGCCTTGGGTCAGCTGGTCTACAGCTCTCTGTCTGGTCAAGGGTGTTTCCTCGTACAATTCATGTGATGACTATTGCATCAAAGTTGTGCTAGCCATATCAGATAAGACTCAACTCTATTTTGTGATGAGCTTTGCATCCAGCACATGCACAATGAACTTATTTAACGTACTAGATATTCAATGTCTTTCTAGGGTGACATACAATACTCTGTCCTAGTATCTACTGCACACTGACTGCTCTTCATCAAACTTTGACACAATTTGACTCTCTTTTCACCAGTAGTAAGCTTATATATTCAAATTTGTTTGAGACCCAGGACCTCTCTCTTTGTTAGATTTTCTGATATAAATTACTGCCTATTGAACAGTGTCACTGAAAAACCTTGCCAGGCCCTCCTCATAATGTCAAAAAATATAAAAATCCTTGAGTAATTTCCAGAAAGTCTGAGAACTTTATGATAGCAGAATGGTGAGAAAATATTGCCAAATTTCTGTACATGCTGATAGAAGAGGATTATATATGTATATAGTATGTGTAGTACAGCACAGTAAGAAAGTAATCTTTACTGTCTCTCTCTCTCTCTGTATTAATCTTCTACAGCCTTCAAAGATTTTAATTTCAGTCCTTCCAACTAATGGCATTAAACCACACTTCATTTTTAAATGTGCCTTTCTGCACTAAGTGTAACATCTGGCATTCCCAAAATCTTTTTTACAATTCCATGTACATTTAAAATGTTATTCTCTAATCATTTTGTTTTTAAAAAGGATTTTAATATGGTCTAGTTCTAAAAAAAATTAAGAATAAATCAAAATATGTAGTAGGGATTAATACAAATGTGTATTAGAAGAGCAAAGAAATCACTGAGACAAGACTAATCATCATTTAGATTATCAGTAGAAGATGATTAAAAAACAAAGGATTGTATGACAAGTTATGTAGATGCCATGTTTGTGTAGCCAAATGTTTCAGCTTTATAAATGAAAAAGCCTAAGCAGCTTACAGTGAGACAAAGTAATCATTCAAATTACAAACTTAAGAATTTCAAATTACATACTTCATCAAGTTGAGTCTTTTGTAACTTAAAATACATAGGGAATGATTCACTCTAGTTGAAAAACAGCATGTGATATTTCAGCCATTATGAAATTGCTGCTTGGCTTTACAAAAGTGTTAATGCCATTAAACCATCTCTTTTTAGGATGAATGCTCCAAACTCATACTGTTTATAATCCAACACCTAGGAAGAACATTTCTTATATTTAAATGGAGATTTATTTGGGGCATTTTTTTGGTTTATTTAAATGAAAATCGTGTTGATCTCTCTGACTGTGTGCTCTTGCTCTAATAATTAGATATTTTTGATCAAGAGCTCAATCTTCCAAATACTTAAGAGAAAGTAAAGTATTTGTTGTTCTTATTGCTCTTCTTGTCAGTAGGGGTTTTTTATACTGTAAAGAATAAGCTGAATAGTAATTTTGGGCAAGCTGTATGCCTAACATTTGAACTCGATTTTCTAGAATTTTATTGCAAAAAATAGACTGGTATGGGTTCCATCTCTTTCATAATTATCTCATCAAAGAACAGAGCTTGGGCTGATAATCACAATTCTTTTTCCATTCTTTATGTTTGGGAACTTTCATTGAAGCAATTTCAGTTGAATGTGACAGTGAATTTATTCTTACTGAAGGATTCCTTCAAATATCTGGCTTGCATTCAACTTCTTTTTTGGTGGTATTAATTAGAGTACTAATTTGTCCTTAATTTTGGTGGATATTTCTCCTTCTGTCCCTTAACTGCTTCTTCTAATTGCTTTACTCATTGCTCTACATCCCATCCAAAAATATTATAAACATAGTAAATCTAAGATTTTTTCCAGAATGTCAGTAAAACCCAACCATGATATTTAACAGGGCCTTTTCTTAATTCTTTGACTTAGTTTTTCTGAGAGGACATTGTGTGTGGTACATGGATATCTCAAGTGCTTATATCTGTAACCTGTTTTTCTGCTTTGTCTAGTGATAAATCATAGTACTGACATTGCTGTGATACTGTGAATGCCTTAACAGTTTTGTTCTATCCTAGTTTAAATATAAGAGCACAAACTTTGTTCATTTCAATATTAATTTATATTAATGATATTGAATAATATATTCCTCCTGCGGTCTGCTGTGAATGAATAAACACTGAGGAGGATGTAGGGGAATTTTGTTTCCTCCTTCCTTTTTTTTGTTACCAGACAGAAATACATAAGTAGAAATTGATTCTATTAATGGGTTTCCCCAAAATTCTACTAAAATAAAATCTGTATGTAATTTCTGATATATTAAAAAATAAAAAAAAATTAAAAACTGAAACAAATATACACCCTTGTAGCTCCTCCTCTGCCCTAGGAATAACCAAACTAGAAATGCAATTCAAAATCTGACTCACTTAGAAAATCTTAGTGACGCGTTTCTGTTCTGGATGTCTCAGATGATCAGTGGAAGCAAAGTTTACAGATGTGAATTTTCAACTCAGAGCTAATCTGGGGTAAAAAATGTTAGAACCACATTCTGATGAAGCTGCAGATTTGAGCTTAAATAAGAGGAACAAAATATTATTCCATATTTTTGAAATAAAATTGTCATGAAATATGGGGTTTGCTTGGCATCTTGTATAGATTTATGTTATATAACTTCCATCAGAGATAGGCTGATATGTTTCTTATCTGTCTTCTGGAGTTTGTTGGCTCCTTGAGAGCTCCTTCAACCGCATCTGTGCAACTTGGATAAAATGAGGGTCCTCAGGACTAACATTTATGCTTGCTTGATACCTTTCATTCCTACTGGTATGCCATATGGAGGGGCAACCAGGGACTTAAAAGCCTCCAAAAACAACCTTAAGCAACGTTACCAGCCAGGCTCTGAGTCTTATCCCATCTTACAGGCAGATGTGTTAGCAGACTATGACTTAATTTTATGATAAAAATTTCCTTTCTAAATGTAAAGACCATTTGTGAACTAGATCCTGGAAGAGGTTTGTGTTGGAAAGACTGATATAAAATAACCTAATAGTGTTGTTGTTATGGGACTTAGCTGCCTGTAAGAGCTGGAAGAACATCACAGTTGATAGTTTCTTCCAGGGAGAAGTTTGGTGTCACATATTTCAGCCAAGAGCAGTGTGACACATCCCTATAGTGCTGCATATATTTTTTCCCAGATCCAAACCTGGAAACTAAAAGATGACATTTTTACAGATATTTTACCATTAATTATTTATATATTTTTAAAAAATTAACAGGAATGTTTCGCTAGAAGGCTTATTTTTGATAAAAATTTATTATGTTATGCGTGAATTTGTTTTTAGCATGAGTTATTTTATTTGTGATATCTTTGAAGATGCAACAATTAAGGAATAAAATGTTTTAAAAAATAATTTTACATAATGCCTAAGATCTCCTCTGCTATCCAATCTATTTTCTTTCTGCCATATGGATTATGCATTAAACTGTTTGTATAAATGCATCCGATTTGCTTTTCACCTAATATTTTCTTTTCTTTTTCTAATATCTACCTTACTGGTATACCTATAGATTTATATTTGACTGTCACAATAAATTTGTTTGACTGAGAACCCAAGATTTTTTAGTCTGGTAGTAATCCTAACTATTCTTCTCTGCTGCCATTCACATTTTGGGAATTTGCTTTCTTTGAACATGTTTGACTGAGGACTGACAGGATACCCCTATTAGGACAGGAGAGTCTAAAGAGACAGTTGCATCAATGGTACCAGGCCTTGTCCATTTAAAACAAACTAAATGCTACCTAAGGCGCTACCTTATGGATTGTGTATGTATGTATCTATTCTGATCTGTCGTTAGCTGATGAAATATAATGTTTTCTTTCACTTGTCTTCAGCAGATTTCTCCTTAAAATTCAGTAAGCATTTCAGCATGGCTTCTCTGGTACCAGACAAGTCCAGCTGGAATCCTCATGTCCATCCCATTCTTCCTCACTGCTCTCCTGTTTGCTTTTGATGAGGCTATTCTGCCTTTTATTGTTAGTATGCCTCCAGTTTTGCATAAAAATTTTAGCAAAATATGACCGAATATATTTCCCAACACAGAATCCTGAAAAAAAATAACCCCACTTAATAATGTCCTAACTATCCTTTCAAACTGTTATACCTGGTTTAAACAATTTCTTACTCACAACAGAATTCTTCTAAAGCCTATCTTCTGTGGTTTAACTTGCAGTTTCTTGTTCTGCACCATATAAACTATTTTGCTGGAGTCAACAAGGACATCGACCTGCTGGAGCAAGTCCAGAGGAGGCCCCAGAAATGACCAGAGGGCTGGTGCACCTCTCCTGTGACAACAGGCTGAGGGAGATGGGATTGCTCAGTCTGGAGAAGAGAACATTTCAGGGTTACCCAATTGTAGCCTTCCAGTACCTAACAGCTAAAAAAAAGGTATGGAAAGCTGGAGATGAACTTTTGACAAAGGGCATGTATAGATAGACCAAAGGGCAAAATTTTTAAACTGAAAGCGGACAGGTTTGGATGAGATATTAGAGTGAAATTCTTTACTGTGAGGGTGATGAAGCACAGAAGCAAGCTGCCCAGAGAAATTGTGGGTGCTCCATCACTGGAAGTATGCAAGATCTGTTTGGATGGGGCTTGGAGCAACCTGGTCTAGCAGAAGTGCCCCTCCCTATGGCAATAAAATGATCTTTAAGGTCCCCTCCAACCCAAAGCATTCTGTGATTATATGACAGATTACATCTACCACACTTTCCAGAATCAGTTTATCAAAGAAAACAATCCAGTTAATGTGACATGGTTTACCTTGGGTGCACTATTGTTGCAGTCATTCAGATTTATCTTTCATCTGTATGATTCTAATTCTATTCTTCCATGTGTTCCCTTGTTCTATGTACAGTTTTGGCTCTATTCCAGGTTTTATAGCTCCAAGATGCCTTTGCTTCCTCCCAATAAGCATCCCATTTCTGGTCACAGGTACTGAATGTGATAGATTTATTAAACTTCCTTGCTTCTTAAGTTGCAATTTCATGTGCTAAGTCTTTCAGTATTCTTCAATAGAAATTGTCTAGCTCCAGAAACATGTGTGTGTCAAGATTTTTCTGCTCAGATAGAAGGACATATTCATCATCTGCATCTTTCCTTATTCCCTATGTCCACCTGTTCTACATAATCACCCAGACTGGAAACAGAGTAAAGTGTTCATTTAGTTCAGGACTCTACCCAGATTATCATTAATATCTATTCCCTTCTCCTGACAGAGCAATCCCATTTGTTTATTTTCATTTTCTTTGTTATTAATGTGGCTGCAAATTTTTTTACTTTCTGTTTTAATTTCCTTTGGAAATTTTAACTGATCATTTGGTGGATCTCACTTTCAGTCTATAATTTCTGACTTCCAAAAAGTATTCTTTATTTATGACCAGTCACTTTTTCCTTTTCTCATAGTTTTTTACCAAATACAAACAGAAGGAAAAAGAAAATCATATGTCTAGGAATCCTTTTCACAACTGTCCCAATATATCTTTTCCAAAATATTTGGGTGTTACACATATCTTTGCAGTACGTGCAAATATTCACATACACACATAGTAATATATTTCCTACCATTGATTTTAATAAATATTTCTGTGAATGTAAATGAAACTATCTGTCATGATATATGAAATACAGTGACCATATATAAGTGTAACAATGCTATCATGTTAGAAATAATTATCTAATAGATGAAAAGTCAGATAACCAAAGCAATTGAGCAAAAAGGACAAGTGTATGAGAAGAATACTAAATATGGAAAGGGAGAACCTGCCCCTCTGCTTGGAAAGGATTTCATGTCTTCTTAAAACACTAAATAAAGAACTCTGCATGTGTCTTAGGCTGCAAAATGTCTTTGAATCATTGTACAGAATCAGATAACACGGTGGTGTTAAAATAAGCACTTGCACCTTTTTGCTATCTCAGATGTATTGTTGCAGATCATCTGTCTGGGTCTTGCTAAACAGTTTCTTCTGAGAAGGAGACTTTACTGGTGCATCCTGCAAGTCATTCCCACTGTTCAGAAAATTAAAGTAGGTGTCTACTTTATACATCATGAATGACCTGTCCATGTATTTAATATCATAAAAGAATAAAATAACTTTGATTTCTGTAGGTAAAATGGAGCAATATGTCCTGGTAAAAAAAGAATAATTTTGATTTCTAAGTCTACTGAAAGCACTCTCTTTAGACTCCAACACACTGGATGTTTTCATTTCTGGATTGATGCCAGGAATATGAGCATTATCTTCTGTGAAAAACTTCTCCTTTTAGGAAACTATCTCGTGTAAGTGATCAAACATTCATGTTCCTTTCCCAATGACAAATCTAAATAGACTGCAGGTGGGACTCAGTCTGAGGGTAAACCTCCTCATGCCAGGTGCCTCAGCATGCATTACATTCAATCCAAGGAGGCAGTGGGCTCAGGATAACTGGTAAAGCCTGGATGGAGACTGCGCTGAATTCCAGCTGGATCCTGTGCTGGAGCGCCTTGTGCCATTACACTGCTCTGCAGTAGGACACCTACACAGAGCTGACGCACATTTAATTTTTTCTGTGGGAGATTTGAGGTTTTTGGAGTTGCAGCTAAAAGCCAGCAGGAATACCCTCAGTACTGAACAGCCCTGTTAAAGTAAAATTAATTACATCACGAAAGTTAACGGGCAATTGAAGCCTACTCCATGTGAAGGTTAACCCTAAAATATAATTTTATACCATGTTTGAGTGAGATATGTTAAAATATATTTTAAACTAATTCTGAATTCCAGTGAGGGTAAGGTTTATTGTCTTGACTGATATTTTTTATGAACAGGGGAAGGTGTCTTCATATTATTGAAAGAAGGAGAATAAAAAGTATGTGAGGAAACAAAAATATGTATGTCCGTAATATGTAAAGCACAGCTTGTTATTACTATGTGGCCAAATTTTTAGCAGGTGAAAGAAATGGGAAAATGAAGGAAGTGGGGCAAAGATCAGAAACAGTAGATGTTGATAGTTTTTCTACTTCTGCCTTCATCCAGCTGTCAAACCTACCCTACAACCCTACCACAACACTGAACATATATCATCTAAATATTTTTCTGTAGAGAGATTTCTCCTATATATACTTCTCCTAATATATATTCACTCAAGACATAAATAGGTCAGTTGTAACTATAAACTACAGATATTCAGGCAGCTTGTTTCTTTTATGCTATTTTCATCTTATAATGCAGTAATTACATTTGGTATTTAAGGGTGTTTGAAATTGGGAACACAACAGTTTAAACTTTTTCTGAAAAAGTCAAATTATTTTTCCAGAATGAACTATTCTTGGTTAGATCAGTTGGAAAAAAAATGCATAAGATTCAAACCACTCTGTCCTAAAGCACTGCTTCATTTCTTTTTGGTGAGATGCACCACCATTATAAATACTCAGGACAAGCAAATAAGACCCAGTGGTAAGGAGAGGTCAGAGTGGCCCTTAAGGTGTAAAGGATCGGTGGAGGGGAATAGAGAGTTGAAAGAGGAAGAATTACAAAAGTTCAAAACCACTGGTGTAGAAAAGGCACAAGGATGTCATAATTTCTTGATATACACGGGTAAGTCTGCCAGAGCCAGCTCACTGGAACAAAATTAAAGTTGCTTAGGGATTCTAAAAAAAAAATAAAAAAATTCCAAGGCCTAGTCAATTCTGTAAATTTAGTTTTTCTGACTTTTTTCTGCTATATACTTTTTTTGATGACTGCGTCTCTGCTGGTTCAGAAGAACTGGAATATAAGAATTTAGGAACAGTTAGGAAGTGTGTAGCCAGTAGAATATGAAGTAGTTAGAAATTAAGAAGTGATTGATTGCAGTCTTCATAAATTGCATAAGGGTTCTTTTGGTTTCAGATAACATTAGATATAGAGAAGCCAAAAAAAAAATTATCAACCCCTATGATGAGTTTATCAGTTCATTTTTTCAGGATGATTTGTTTAAGTCTTTATTCCTCATCTTTAGGTATTAGAAACAGGAAACACCCTATTTACTTTTAGGTGTTTTCCAATTCTGTGGATGCTGTGAGAAACAAAGACAGTATAAATATCATACAAAATATCAGAAATATTCACAGGTCTACCTTAGTATTTGTGCTTTAGCATCCCACCAATTACTTGTGATTACTTTCTGGTGTTAAATCCCTTCTAAAGGAATTTATTGCTTTGGCAAAGGTACCCAGACAAGATTATTGCTATTTCTTGTTCTCTGGTCATGCAAAATCGTTTTTCCATGCTGTTTCAGAAAACATATGGAAAAGGAAAGTTGAATTCCTCAGCTGAATGGAGCAGATGTTTGTTGTTTAGTCTTAATCACTGTTGGTGAGTAGACTTCTTCATTCACTGCCCTTGTCAATGCAGTCTCCTTAAGGGCAATGGGGTACTTTTTTCATTCAGCCACAAATTTCTCATATATTATAGAAAATTCATGTCAAATAAAGACATTAATCAAATTTTTGGAAAAACTTTAATATTAAGGAAGTTAACAATAAAGAAAGTACTTTAAAAATATATTATTTATTTATATTTTCAGATACTTTTTTACCATTGACCTTGATAGTGTATTCTGGGCTGTATGCCACAAAGATGTAATTAATAAGGTTTTATATAAAATGGTATTTTTAATCTCATCCCTACAAATGCATAACATTTGCATTTATTTCCAACATATACACTGTTACTTAAATTTACCAAGTTAGTTTATAATTATATATTGGATTATCTAAATTTTGGATTTATTTGCCTCATCCTGTTTTCAGATGTAAAAATGTTACTTCCAAAAAGCTTTTTGTAATACTAGCAAAAGCTTTTCCCTATCTACTTTGAGACTTCTCAGCATCTCATTTATTTTCAGAGTTTGATCAAACTTGATGACTTATTTATAGTAGGCTGTTATTGTGCTTAGTGCTGTAAAAACCATGGACTCAGTTCCAAAAACCCCTACTCTAAATCAGATCCAGGCAGTCTAGTTGAACACACTGTACAATTGCTTCATCAGTTTCCATTGAAAGATAAAATTTCTTTCATTATTTTCTTTTTATAACCCAAGAAATGCAAAATGTATGACTGTTTTCTAGTATTCATTCCATATCCTCCTTTCTGAAAATTGATATGAAGATTTGTTTAAACTGATAGCAGTAACTACCTCTTCTGTGAATAAATTACACTTCCCATTTCTGAGAGGTCCTACTCTTTTCCTCCTTGCTGACCTCTTCTTCTCCATGTACTTTAAAAAATTCTGATTTATCTCAAACCCTCATGCAATCTGCTTTTCATTTTCTACCCTTAATTTTCTTATCATTTTTTGCACTCTTCATTCTCTAATCTTCTCAGTACTGCTGTGTAGCTGATGTTTTATGCCTCGTATGTCCTTTTTCCTTACTTTTTTATTACATTTTGGACTTTCCAGCTCATCCTCATTGACTTTTACTCCTTGTATATGTATTGCAAGATTACACATGCAACCTTTGGGTATGCATTCATTTACCTCTCCACATTTTTCTTTTTTTTTTCCTTCAGCTGTCAATATTTTTTCTTTTAATGTTTTCATCATGTTAATTTTTCATTTGACATGTTACATTTCTCTAAAATGACTAATCTTAAAAGCTTTGAATTTTTAACTAGTTCCAATTTTATTTGTCTTACTAGTTTTGAAAGCAACTCTGGTATTTTCGATTCTTTCATGAATCGGTTTTCATGCCTCTAGTTAAATGATAATCTCAAAATTTCTTGCAATTACTTTTTTAAAAGTACGTATAAAAAGGATGGAAAACCTCTCTGGGAACAGGAACACTTAATTTTTTGTAACAACAATGGCATTGCCAAAGACAAACAAATTAATCCTTTCATACAATAAGGAAGCAGTTTTGCATTTTCTGTGCCAGTCAAGGATTCCATTAAGGCTGAGATATCATGTTAAGGCAACTCTGCTGCCCATCCCTGTCTGTAGTATATTTTCTAAAGTTAGCAGACAGGTTTGTTCCTGTTGAAGGGTCTTCCTCTTGACTGATAATAAAATGGCAGTGGTGGCCATGGAGATCGGTGGCCATAGATCTAATAAAGAAGTGTTCGTGATGCCTAGGAAGGAGTTACAGATGCTATGAATCAAGCTTTATAAGTAGGAATCAAAAGCAAAGATGCTAGAGGGCTAGGCAGAAATTTCTTAGGTGCTATTCACAGTTAAATGGTATTTCAGTTTCTATACAATGTTCACTTTCTGGGTAGGACTTTTTTATACATGTTTGTGTATGTGCATACATGTATGTATATATATCTATCCATATAGGTATATATATACACATACATACACGTGTCATCTTGGCAAGTTGATGATAATTTGACAAGGCTGAACATAGCTGGGATTTTTCAGGTTTTTGTTCTCTAGTAATGAAAAATCCACTGGACTAACAGAAAGTAAGTTGCACATGAGCGAGTTAAATTCATAAATGTTTCAAGACAGTTTAAAATAGTTGTTTTAGCCAGGCCTTTGCTCCCCCTGCACTCCTTCTGAGGCTGATGACTTAATTTTGTGCTGGTTAAGGAAAAGTAGAAGTGGGCAGTGAGTGTCTTGAATAATTGAAGCAACAGATAATGCAGGGGTCATGTAAAGGATTTCTTGTTTAAGCGTCCGTCAAATGAAAGATGATCCAAATCTCTCTCTTTTGTGAGATGCAGACTCAGAGTAGATTTTAGCCCTAAGTATTTATTAGATTTTCAGCAAATTGATTTGAGTGCTTCTGAACTGTATGAAATAAATGAGGTTTAAGAGTTCTGGATTAAATTTTTACTTGTATTACAGCTGCAAATGGCTTCAGTATACAAAATTATTATTTTAGGAGTGGTTAATCTCTAACATGGGGCAAATTTTTTTTTACACAAAAATTAAAACAGAGAGACATCAAATACTGAAACAGATGTCATATCTGATCTATGGCTAGCTTTAAAAAATAACACTTTGAATGGATCTATATCTAAGTTACCATTGTTTCAGACTTTGATTAACATCAAAAAGGAATACAAGTTATGTAGTATCAGTAGGACTCTCCACGTCAGAGAAATATTGAGGAATCAAGTGTTGAACATTAACTTTACAGGACAATACATACCTAAAGTAAGGTGACAGTGGAAGCTTTCTCTGATGCACTGCGCTGCGTGGGGGAAGGGAGAACTGAAAATGAGGAAAGGAATAAACTGGACCCTTAGTGCCAAGCAGCACAAATTGGAGTTAAGATGAATAAGAAGAATCCAAGAGCTATTAATCGAAGCTCAGCACCTCCAGGGATAAATGATTCTTATGCCTGAAATAGATTTAACTCTCCCCAAACAGTAATCTCACTCCTGAACAGGAAATGAAAATAAAAGCCAGCTACCTACCAGGCAAGAGCAGTCTCTACCTTCTGAATATTGCAGTCACTCTAGAGCTGCTAAATGTCTCTCCCTAAGTCCCCTACTATAAAAATTTGTGAATGTGAATGTCTGCATGATAATCTTTAGCTCTAAAGAGATTTTAAAAAGGGACCCTCCTTTCTGAACCCTCAGTTCTTATTTGTATCAGCGCTCTGTCATTAATAGGTAATTTACATGTGACATAGTTTGCACTGTAGTTTCGTAAGCTGTAGCACTTCCTTTTTCTCAAATAAAACTTTGGCATGCAGAGAATCATTATTTCAATTTTGAAAGGGAGGAATTCTTAAAAGTTACTTGTCCAATATTCTGATGAATTATTTATTTTTAAAGAATGTTAGATATGCTGCTATTAGTTTTCAGATAAATTTAATTTAGTTCACATGTTTCCCTCTTATTTTCTGATTTAAGCTACACCAAATATATGTTTAAAAGATTCAGTACTCGTTTTGGAATTTTTTAAAGAAGCTTTTGGCTTAAAAGTCAATGGATTTTTTCCAAAGGGAGGAGGTCTAGATGAATGCTGTGGCATTTTGCAAGTCCAGCCCTGAAAAACTGTCTTTATTTAACTGCTTAAAAGGGCAGGGAGGAAGCAAGGATCTACTACTACAGTTTTCTTTTATGCCACGGTTCTTTTTTGAAAGGTTTCTTCAACTATTCCTTAAAAGCCTTTAGTTTATGTTTGGCTGTAATTCATATTACAGACATCTTTTCCTGATTTGTCTATTTCCACTGGGGTTTCACTTCTTTGGATAAATCTAGCTGCAGTGGAGTCAGTGGCAATATTTTGACTTCATTGGCATCCAGATTTCATCTTCCAGTTCATGTTCTCTAAACCAGTTCAGGTGCAGCTACTTCAGTAAAGTTGTTTTAGTCCACTATAGCCTGATTCTTCCTTTTTACTTTTCACTGGATATGCAAAACTATTTTTTTTATTGATTTGCTAGTTCATTCATGAATCAGTATTATACAGAGAGACTGATTCAGCCTGAGTTGGAATTCCTGAGAATGTCTAATTTTGTATTTTGAAGAATGTAAAATCTATGAAGGGAAGGAAAATTTCTCTTATCTCAGTGGCATAGCCAGGGTGCTAGTGAACTTGGAAGGAGATTTTAATTATTACATTTTTTGGTGGTGCTGCATTGAAACTTTTGACGTTGTTTTCAATCACCCATGAACCTCAACCTGGAGCAAAATTACTTCATATCATTTTCAGTTTTCTTTCTCTGAACTGGGCTGTGTTTCCTCTTTTTCTGTACTGGGAGCAAGTGTTAGACTTGTTAGAGAATATCATAAAGTTAATGTACTCTAAATGTGTATAACCACATTGTTCAGAATGCACTGCAGAAGTGATGCTTTTCTCTTTTGACTCTCTTACTTTCATAATACCTTCTTAACATCCTAACATTTTTATTTTTTTGGTACTGTGTCTGATATGTGAAATATGTTTTATAGAAATATCTGGTTAAAAGCCTTGAGATTTTGTTGCAGAGCACCAGTAATCAGATCTGACCTCCTCATGGTGTAGAAAGTTATGAGGGTTTTCCACATGCTTCACCCATTTAACTAGACTTTGGTATTGGAGGAATTCTACATTCTGAAACCCTTGCTTCTTCATTTCCTTAAATAATATCTTAAGCAAAATATTCATCCACCCAACCTATTCAACCCTTTCCCCAGATAATTTATTAATATATTGGGCTATCTACTCCTCTGCCCAGAAATATATGGGAATCTTTTAACCTACATTTACCTTGAAAGTGACTTTTTTTTTTTAATATTTACACATGCAAAGACAGACTTTCTTATCCTGTGGCAGATATGGTTGATTTGGATCTTTTGTTGAGGGTCACATGAAAATGTTTTCACATTTACTTTTTTAATACTTTTTTTAATGTGGATCTCTTCTACAGGCTGCTTACCTGTCTTAAAAGGTTTACTTAAGGAATCTGAGACATTTCAGTTGGCATGTGAGTTTCTAGTATGGAGTATTAATGTACAAGGATTGTTCCTACAGATCTAGTCCATACTTTCCACTAAGTGAATACTCCTTTAATTACTCACTAGGAGGATTTTTTTAAAAAGAAATATTATAATGACTATGCTATGTACAGTAACCAGGATAGAAAACTGAGGCAGAGCATGTTAATATTTGAAGGACTCTGCACCTGCATGAGCAAAGACAGCTTTCCCTGAGGGACTTAGGAAAGTTGCTAAAGTGATTGCTCCTGAGGCAGTGCAGAGGAGAGGGATTTGTGGGGGCCAAGCCCTGAACAGAGGAAATGACAGAGGACACAACATGGCTAGAGAGGTGTAATGAGAAGTAGAATGTTTTATATTGTTAACTTCAGTAAACACTCACAGTGAACACACAAGAAAAATCCATGAAAAGATCCCATAGCAACCAATTTTCACTCCTGCCACAGTCCCTCATTCACCACCTTTCAATAAAACACTAGTGCTCCCTTTAAGACATAGGTACTTTATTTGCAAAATAGTGATCATGTTTCAAGGCAGTCTTACCTTTCATAGGAGATGTCATGCATTCTGTTAAGAAGTAAGAGCAGACCAGCACATCTCTGATGCTGAATGCAGGTGGAGCTCAAAGTTGTGCTCAAGCATAGTTTAGAAGTGTGATGTCCTTTCAGGCAAAGCTGAATAGTTTTCTGTATCTTGTGGGACTCAAATGCATGTGCAAATTTGTCTTCACATATCTCTTATTTTTACAATGAATGACAAATTTATGCTGAATGTCAAGAGATCCTCACCCCCTTTTTGGACTAGTATTGACTGTCTCTAACAACACACTTAGCAGAATTGAAATATACATTTAACTCATTCCCATGTAATGCTTGAAAAAGGGCTGGATTAGATTAAAAAGTACAGAAAAATATTAAATCTGTATAAAACACATTCCTTCTTAATCCCAATATGTTGTAAGAACTCCAAACATTTGTTTCTATCAATACATAAAATCTTATTTTTTTCAAACATAAAGCCAAAGCTAAGGATGAGTTTTAATGGAAATGGGAGTGAAACCATTTCTGGAAACAGTAAAGACAGAAAATTAAATGGCAAATTCTACTGGAAAGTATGCAGCAATTCTTCAAATATGCATTGAGGGCACCTTCCTAGACCATTTGTTAGAAAGAGTAGTGTGCTGACTACAATTAGTACCCTGAACAACTCAGAGATGATCATAGACACAGCTGTTGTTGTTTAAGGTAACAGGCACATCAATGGCAAGGCAGTAGATATTGATTTGTGCAGTGACATCCTTCTAGCTATGTCATCTGAGTGAAAGAAGTCCCCAAATTAACCAATAATATAGTGTTAGAAGTTGTAGTAGTTGCCTCCTGGGACTTGTTCTGGTTGAGGATAGATACCTCTCCTCTTCCCACAGCCATCAATCCTCCTTGAAGGATTGCATGCAGGTCTCCATTGGTCAAAAACAAAATGTGAAGTCCAAAAGGACAAAGTAGCAGAATGCTGGATTTTATATATATTGAAAATTTCCTGACAGGACACTGGAACTCAATCTAAGTCTCAATATGCAATTTTAAGAATGTTAAAAACAGTGAATCAATTTTCCTCCTTAGGTATTTGAATACAGATGTTTTAAATGTAAAGTCCCATTTCCATCAAAATCAGATGTCAAAAATTGTTAGTTGTATCAACTTGATTTTCTTACTGTTCTGATTGTACAGTCCATTTTTGTCATGGGCCACTGGCTATATAGTACATCAGCTGACTGTATGTAATAAAGGGTAACAGGCCTGGACATTGTTGATGTTAGAGCAGTAAAAAGCAGTGACCATAAATACTTAATCCACATGAACATCAATGAGAAAGTCTGTATGTAAGTAATAATCATATGACATATAAAATGTTAATCAAAGAATTCAAGCTCTAATTTGGATTTAAACTGTCCCTCATTATGGTGAGTTTTCTGTTTATTTGGTAATATAAAACCTTCTTGTAATCAAACATTTTACAGTTCTTGAATTACCTTTTTATAAAGATTATGCATTTTATCAAAATTATATGACTGAATTTGTTCTCTTGCTGTTTTCAAGTAGATGGGCAAAAAAATTCTTTTGACACATAAACTGAGTTTTATTCAAGCAAGTATTCAATTAAATTTCGAGAAGTGTATTTATATTACTGATTTTGAGATCCAGATGCAATTATAGACCATGCTGGAGTTTAAAAAAATGAAAGTGTCTTTTCATACATGAGTTACATTACAACTGCATATAGATTCATATTTCCAAAAAACACATAATTGCACATGTGGCTGAAAGTAAAAGAAATATTTGCCAAAATCTATTGTCTTAAAAACAATAAAATAGTTGTTTGCATTAGTTATTTTCTATAAATATTCACTCCACAGAATAAAAGTTATTTCTTTCTTTTTTTTTTTAGAACTAGAGGAAAAATTAGTATCTAGGCTATGACTTTTAACATCATGCACAAATAATTCTGAACAGAAGAAGGAATTTTAAAAAATCTTTTCTATTTATTTAAAAAACCCCCTCAGAGCTCTTACAACATGTAGAGAGGATTGTAATCTTATCCTTTCTTCTAATTATGCTGTAATCAAGGTATACTAGGAGTAAAACTATGTTTTAAGTCTAAAGGATTTTAGAAATGCAACTGGTCCCTATTAATATGATATAATAATTTTTTAAAAGTGCAACTGCCAAATATATTCATTTTTTTGCCAACATAGTGCTCATTTCTATGCTATGGAATAATGCCGAGGGAGACTTTCTTTGCATCTCATTTTCTGTATTTTTTTCCTTAATAAACATTTATAACAATTCTTCAAAGGTTTCTGTTGTAAAACTGCTTGGAAGTCATAAAGAGATTTGGGGATTTCAGATTTAAAACCTTATTGATATCTTCATTGTGTTAAAAGACTTTGAATATGAAGGTTATTTATATATATTTGATGTTCCCCTTACAAGTAAATATTGAAATTAGGGTATTTTTCCAGTTTTTCTCTTATACAGCAAGGATTTAATGCAATTATATCAAAGGAGAAACTCCTTGCATTGGATGAAAACTGAAATGCACGTTTATCCTACTGGTGTCTGTTTTAGAAAAAGGAAACAGGATTTCAGTCTGCCTAAGGTAGTTTTGATTTGGTACTGCGGGGCGGGGGGAGGGGGGGGGGTGACATTTTATTCTTTTCTCCCATTCCATAGTATGAATCTCAGACCAAATTTATAATTCTTAATAATTTATATCTGTTATACAATCCCTGTGTTTGACTCAGTGCCTTTTAGCAGGATATACAGAAAATCAGAAATATTCATCTGAAATCAAGTTCTCTAAGTTTTTTGGACCCCTGTTCACATTTTACAGGGTTCTTCCTGTCTCTTTACATTGCACAAGGCTCATTAGGAGGCAAGAGACCACGTCAGCCATCTTACTGATCCAGTTTAGAATGGCAAGAACTATATCCCGTGACACTGAAGAAATGGATGCTAAGTTTGAATGTTTAAATTCATTTCTGTACAAGGCATCATTTTGGTCATTTTTCAGGTGCAGCTGTGGTTTTGAAACCAGAACATGGAGTAGGCTGGGAGTGGGCAGCTGGTGCTCACAGGTTAACTTAGAAGATGACTAAACTCTGTGTAGCTTTGCAGCAAATTACTTGGGTTTATGACTGCTGCAACACAGGCTTTGTATCATCTAGAAGGTGGAAAACATGGATGGGTTAGTTGTTGCTGTTAGCAGAAAGTCACTGCAACTGAGGGTAAAAGAACAGCTACTGTACTCTCATCTCACATAAAATCATCCCAAAACAGTTTAGGTAGAATAATAATTGTTAAAGGGCTGAGAAATCTGAGATTTTGTTTTTGAGTGATTTAAGTTTTTGTTCAAATAATATTTTCTTTATTTTTTTTTTAATGCCCTACTTTGTTTTTGTAATTCAGGGCTGTAGTCTCTTTATATAAGTTGCAAATATCAGTATATAGTGATAATATTAGGTAAAAGCATTTTAAAAGTGCAGTTATGACCACACTTGAGTCTTGCCCAATCATTTGTTAATTGTAGTAGGGTACCTATTTTGAAAATTATTTCATGATAGTAAGCTACACTTTTGATTTTATGCTGAAAAAGAAAATTACCCTGTACTCTTGTTTTAAATTGGTCACTGTCTGTTTTCACTCCGTGTCCTGTTGCATGCAGAAAGTGAAATCCACAGGCCTGTAGTGGATGAAGCTAATATTGTCTGTGTCTTTCACTGCTGGCTGTTACAAAAATCAATACAAAAAACTTATGAGCATTCTCAGTACCCAATTCAATAGAAAATATGTCCCATTTCTGCAGCTTTTGCAGCATTGTTTGAGCTTCCAGGGCATGGAGGTCTGGACATACTTTTTATTGAATCAGATCCTCAGTAATGTCTTCATATATTTTTAAAGAAAGCTGTAAAGGTACACACTGAAATAAACAGTGAGAATCATACAAGTTGATGGCTACACCAGAAAGCTTGAATCAGGATGTGAAGACTGAATCTCTGGCTAGCAGCAGTTTCATCTGCAAAAATATTCTATTTCTAACATAAGGTCTACTATATCTGGTTGCATCAACTTCAAAGAACACAAACATGGTGCCTTTGGCACTGCCTAATTTTAAAAATATATACCCACCAATAAACCAGCAAGAGATACTTAGTGTAATAGAAAAATCATGATGGTTAAAAGTTTTATCCTGCCAACTTTACCAGAACATATTTCTCCTTCCTTTCCCCCCACCCCTTTCTGTTTGATGCATTTCTTAAATATTCAAAAATATATTTTAAACTATTCTTATTTCTAAAAGTCTGATTTGTGTCAGTTCTATACCTATATTGAAGTGCCTGGAAGATATATACAGTCTGAGAGAAAGCAGTTGGCTCATGATAAACACAAGATGAAAGTGATGCTTCTAGGCAGAGATTCAAGGAAATTTCTGGAAGGCCATCCTCCCTGTCAGCTGAAGACATCAAAATGTTCCAATGGGAAGGAAGTTCTTATTCCTTTTCATTGTCCTTATATATACTTAGCGTATTTAGTAAGTGGCATTTTGTGAAAAATTGTCTTCTGCATCCTCATCTGCATGGACTGAGGCAAAAATTTGTAACACTTCTAATGGCTGTGTAGGAATAATGCAGACTTCAAAGAGGTCCTTAGTGGAATATAGGTAACAGCATGACTGATGTGAGAGATATATTGCTGTGATTTGTTGAAATAAATACTGGTGATTATGTTAAGAAAATTAAATTTGTCTTGCATTTGCAGTGGCCAAGTAGAGGTACTGAAGAAGCAGATATTGTGACTTCAGACAAGCTGAGAATCCCAGTTCTCCCACCACTCCTTATGGATCCCCATTTTCTGGCTGCTTCATGAGGTCATATTGTTGATGTGTAAAAGTACGATTTAGTTTCAAGAACTGAAACAAATGTTTGACATCTTCTCTTCTAGATTTATTTGAATGGTATTACCAATACTATAGATAGGCAGTATTGAAGGTATCTTAACTTCTCAGGTAAGATCTATTTGACAGTATAAAAAAAATCATAAAATGTAAATGTTTTAAAGCTAGTAAGGTTCCCTTGCTAAGAAAACATTTAGACATTCATTAGTGAAGTAAAAATGCTTTCTTTTTGGTTATGTTGTTCAACATATTTAAGGAATTTGAAAAAATGTATACCTATACATTGTATACAGGTGGTGTGTGTGTGTGTGTATAATTTTTATGTCTCTGTGTGCTGGTATTTCCTTTTGTTCTGTTCACACACTTGACCACTAGTGCAAAGACAAAGTCTGGTTGGATGGTCACCAACAGGGTGGTCAAACAGGGAAACAGGCTGCCCAGAAGATGTTGTTGAGTCTCCCCCTGACTGAAGAGGGTCCTGGGCAGTCTGCTGTAGCTGAGACTGTGTGAGGAGGGGGATTGGTCTAGGGGTCTCTTCCAACCTCAACCATTTCATGATTCTTTGATTTTTCTATTCTGTTGCTACAGAGGTCCAAACATAATTAATGCCAAAATTTATCAGATATTTAGTAACTTTGATTTGTAGAAAGTGCAAGTTGATCTCATATCATCTGCTCCATACTTTTTGGAAGCAAGCTAAATAGGAATTATTTTATGTTCTACACAAAATGAACTATGATTGTTTCACCTGCAGCTAATGAAGAAAGACAGTTTGCTCTTTTTAGGAGATTTTTTTAAAAACAGTCTGGGTGCCCATCATCTGCAATTTCTGAAAAAGTATAAAATTAGTTAACTCTATACACATGAATAATTTTGCAAGGAAAGTTTTCATCTACAAAATTACATGACTTAACCTGAGTGACTAGCAAAATTATCAGTATTAGTTGTTATTCCAGTGGGGATAATACAGTGAAGATCTTTCTTTGGAGAACTCAGTCACTTTTCGTGGATCCGTGTCCTGAGATATAAAAACTGTTTCTTCAGATACTGTAGGAATCACAAAAATAGAAACGATCTCTTTAAAAACCATTACTGTTTTTTTTTTTCTATTTTCACTGCCGTCAATCATTCTCCATTATTTTTTCTCAGGGCTATCATTTCCAGAGCTTTTCCTGTCCCTGGCAATCCCTCTGTTTCATTTTCTCTGTTTCTCTCAGACAGTTGTGCAAAGCAAAATGTTGCAGAAATTCATGTCCTTTTTGTCAGTCCCCAGAAAATTTTTGCAAATGCTCTGAGACTACTGATAGGTGTCTGTCTTCTGCATGGTGGTTGATATTGTTTTTCAGTTCTCAATAAAGGGGAAGGTAATTGTCTCATTAAAGCTGTTCGTTACTGTCTACCATAAGAAACCTCTGAGTACCCTGTAATGACATCACAAAATATGAATGTATATAAACCAGAAATATTTCTTATTCATAATCGTATGTTTATAATGCAGTCTATTTCAAATGCACTAGATGAAGCACTCCATACTAAATTTAGCTTTCTTTTGTTATGTCATGTTTGTTTTATTCAACCAAATTTTATGTGACTATATTTCAACCACAGGATTGTCTGTGAACTGATTGTGGGGATTATCATATTGTAAGTATAAGAAACTTGAGTTATTTTGATTGGTTGCATATGACATAGCTTTTGTTTCTATTAACAGACTGCATGAACAAAACTTGTAGAAACTTGAAATTATTTTGGTTTTGAATACACTTCAGAATAATTTTTAATACTATATTCAAAGGCAAACAACCTGAATATACTTCTGAAAATATTAACTTTTTTTTTTAATTTTTACAGTAGAGTTCTAAAAAGAATTTTTTTCATGATGGGTTTTAATAGAAATTGTTCATTAAGTAAACTGTAACATTTTTGGAGAATATTTATAGTGGATTTTTTTTCTACTGACACAAATATGTATTTATATTCTATATAGGGTTTTAAATAAAGTAATTATTGTTAGATTTAATTATTATTATTCAGCCAACAGGATTTTCAAAGCTGAAACATGCCACCAGTTTACACAGACATTAATTCTAAAAGGTAAATTTTAGTAGTTAAAAAACCGATCATTTTTCTAAAACAGGAAATAATATAGGAAAAGAACTGCTAGAAGTACTTATCTGTGAAATTATGCTATTTATTTTTAATTTAGACACTGCATGAATTCAGTCTTTTTCATGACTGTATTATGTGCATTATCTGGAATAATAGAAAATAGGTGAAAATCAACAGCTAAATATCCATACATTTTAGAAGCTATATAAAATACATCTCACTTTGCATTTTACTTGTACATTATCTAGTATTTATGAGAATCATATTGTGCAGGTTATAGTCATGTACAGGAGATATATTTCCCCCTTCTGGTAATAATATGAGACCATTGTCAAAATCCAGGCAGATCTGGAGGTTGCCTGGCAGATGTGTATATCCTCTACCTGTGGGAGTGTGCACATTGAAGTAACACTTTATGAAACTACACTGCAGAGTCCAACCTGAAAAATCAAATTTTCTGGTTTGCCAGAGGAAGGAAGTGTGAACGAACTGAATAGTGTATCTCCTCCTTAGAAGTTTAGAAGTCTGCTCCTGAGAGATTATTTTGTTTGGAATTGTTTCTTCGCACCTTCTACAGTGAACTATTGGTTTTGCTGTCACTTATAACTCTTTTGTTTTAGCACCTTTATATCTTTTTGGCTTTACACTTTGTCACTTATCACTGTGTCTTTCCACTTGCACAAGTTAGTTATCACAAGTATGTAAAATTAAAATGGCTAGGGGGTCACTAGCATGAAAACAGTACTACACACCAAAAGGTAGCATCAATTTTCACATGATCCTCTGCATTAAACCCCAATTTTTATCAAGGAAAAGCAATATGTTTATAGGAGAATTATTTCCAGGAACAAACTATGCAGCCAAGCTACCTAATTGATTGGAGAATTTTTCATTTCAGTTATGACCTTGAAGTCAGTGATGCCTGGAATGCCCCTCAGACCATGTCATGGGTGCTCTAGTAAAGATCTATCGCTAGATCAATTACTAAAGCAATGGAACATCTGATCCTACCCTTGAAATTAACCAGAAAAAGTAGGTCAGCACACCTTCAGCTGACACAATGAAGTATTATGCTCTCAATGACCCAGGAAGGAAAGCACTAATGATTGATGGGAAGAGATATTTAAATGAGAAAGTTGAAGCACACTAGAATTAAGCATGTCAGAATGATCAAGCAACTCTAGACAGCCAAGTGCCTTTGGATAACAGTAGTTTTGGCCAAATCTCACCTGAGTTTATCTCCCCAAAAACAGCAGTCATATTTATAATGAAATTTAAAAGGATTTAGGCTTCAAAGATCTAACAGTCTTTCCAGATGGCAGCCTTTCCTTTCTTTGTTGATTCATGTTTTTCTGTTAAAATTATTTGCCTTTTTTTTGTTATCATAATCTATATATGTGATAGAAAGGCTGTTGCCATCTCTTCTGAGCAGCTAAAACCACTAAAAGAGGTGTCAGAAAGAATTTTTCAAGTTATCACTGACACAAGATTTAAGAAAACTTTTCTAAGTATCCTTCAGAGACATTCTTCTTTGAGTAAATAGCATGGAAAAATTCAACAAAATACTTGTGGTAATACAAGAATATCCGAATGATATGCAGGTAATTTTAAATTATTCCATGGTCAAGAGCTCAGCATATATTTAGAAACCACTTAGAACAGCTTTTTTGGTCGTATGTAAGCAACACTTGTTAACACCCCAGTCACTCAAACCTAGGCCTAAACCAATGTTCTTTTGTTCTGGGTAAACACAGTGGAGCAAATTCCAACCAAATATTCTCAAGAGGTAAAAATACACAGAAGTTTACTGGCAAACTTAAGAAAATTAAGAAACATTGGCAAAAGAGTAAATACAACATAATGTCACTTATCACAGCATAGACTTAGTCCACTGAACATAGAAAGCCTTTAAACCCATTTGATGATATGTTCCGTGAGAAGAGAGTTAGAAGAAGAAGAAAGGGAGGTGAACAGCGAGGTGGGTTGAGACTTGGTTGAACAGCAGAACCCAGAGGGTTGTAATCAGTGGCGCAGGGTCTAGTTGGAGGCCTGTCACAAGTAGCGTCCCCCAAGGCTCAATATTGGGCCAGTATTGTTTAACTTATTCATCAGTGACTTGGATGAAGGGTCAGATGTCTCCTCAGGAGTTTCACTGATGATACAAAGCTGGAAGCAGTGGGAAATACCCCAGAGGTATTCCCCAGAATTCCTTCAGAAGGACCTGGACAGGCTGGACAGATGGGCAGAGAAGAACATCCTGAAACTCAACAAAGGTAAATATAGGGTCCGGCACCTGGAGGATAATAGCCCCCTGCACCAGTACAAGCTGGGTGCTGGCTTGCTGGAAAGAAGCTCTGTGGAGAAGGACCTGGGAGTCCTGGTGCACAACAAGCTGTTGTGAGACAGCAGTGCCTTTGTCCATGAGACAGCAGTGCCTTTGTCCATGAGACAGCAGCGCCTTTGTCACCAAGAAGGCCAAAGGTACCCTTGTACATCAAGGAAGAGCATTGACAGGAGATCAAGGGAGGTGATCCTCCCCTCCACTCAGCCTTAGTGAGGCCACATCTGGAGTGCTGTGTCCAGTTCTGGGCTCCTCAGGACAAGAGAGAAATGGGGCTTTTGGAACAGGACCAGCAGAGGACAACAAGGATGATGGGACCTCATCAATGCCTGTAAGTATCCAAAAGGAGGGTGTCAAGAAGACGGAGTCAGGCTCTTCTTGGTGCTTCCAAGCAATAGGACAAGAGACAACAAGGAGAAACTAATGCATATCTGAATATGAGGAAGAACTTTACTGTATGGATGATCGTACACTGGAACCTTGTCCAGAGAGGTTGTAGAGTCTCCCTCACTGGAGATATTCAAGAATCCTCTCAACAGAATTCTGTGCCATGTGCTGCAGGATGATCCTGCTTAAGGAGAGGGGTTGGACCAGATTCACAGAATATTCTGTGTTGGAAGGAGCCCACAAGGATCATCAACTCCAGCTCTTGAGTGAATGGCCTGTGCAGGGATTAAACCCACAACCTTGGTTTTGTTGGCACCATTCTCTGACTAACCAATCACCCATTCTGTGAAATTATTTTAAAGACTGAGAAATCTTTGTGAAGGCAGAAATATTTTGTTATTGCTTTTTAGAACAATAGTCAGAGAAAAGGTATGGTTTTGATGAAGTGTGTTAGAGATTAGGCAATGCCTTTCCCAAGGTTTCTGGGATAAACATCTTAAAAAAGAAACAGTGAAGGATCTTGTTGGTCTTTTACTAGACTGACAAATTTTTTTGCCAAATCTGAAGAGGAGACTATACTTGCACTTGCCTTTTCTACAACTAATCATCCAAAGACACAGCAAACAGTACTTTGAGCAGCCAGGGTTTGGGATAGTTAATATGTTTGCAAATTTGTGGCTCAATTGTTGTCAATTAAAATGACCTAGTTTTTGTATTCAGTAATTAAAGGCACACCTGTCATAGGATATTAATAATTTAGAACTATAAGTTTACTGCATCAACTTTTTCTTGGACTACTAGGAAGAGAATTTACAATGTGCTGCTTTTTCTAAATAATCTTCTATTAAGGGAAACATTACTTACATTACTGAATATTTTTAATGGGTGTATAAGAAATATGAAACACCTGTACAGAAGATTAAACTGAATGTCCTAGGCTTGAATGACTCTGGGACCTGAATGTGTGGTTTTCGGTTTTGTTTTTGTTTTGTTTGTTTTGTTTTGTGGGGTTTTTTGGTTTTGTTTTTTGTGGGTTTTTTTTTTTTGTTTTTCCTGTCTTTTTGGTTTTTTTTAAATGAAAATGTGTAACTATGACGCTAGACCTTACAAGAGCCTGCACTGGAATTATTCAAGTTTATGTGTAATAGCAGCTGGAGTAGAGTGGTCAGGGAGTCCAGAGCATGAGCAATGAGATTACTTCAAGGTACTTCAATGTTCAATGTAGAAAAAGTAGTTGTGAATCTAACTAAATGTTCGTTACCACATTTTTATCTATCTTTTAAGTATAATCAAAGGGCAAATCTTCAGATTGGGAAACAGCTGGGGTAACTGATTTACTGTCTCAGTCAAGCCCTATTAACTGCAACCTCAAGAATAAATTGTTTTTCTAGACTGTGATTTGGGTTCTGCCAGATATAATTCAAAAAAATTTGCAGTCATCTGTTTCCACCATTTCACTGTTTCTCCTTAGGTCCTTGGCCCTTAAGGGCCACATTATTTTATGTTTCCAGAAAAGGCGTCAAAATTATTGGAAAATAATACCAATTCTTACTGGCAGGGATTCTGAAATATCTCATAAAATATTTTTCCATATCTGGTGTATTATGATTTAATTTCTCTTTTAACTAGATTTTCATGCTCACTTACTTTCCTTTCTCTCACATACTGATGAAAGCTAGCAAAGCTTTTGGTACCTGAATTAAAATAAAACATCAAAAAACCCCAGTGGTGCTGCTGCATGTATGTGAATATACTGTGGTGATGTGTGATCTAATTCAGTGATTTTATATAGGCCACATGGAACTCATTGTCCTATTTGAACAGCACTCTGTGAAATTAGCTTTACTCATAATGCTTTAAACATTCAGTGCCAGGTTATTTATTTATATTAATTATTATATAATTTATATAAGTATATGATATTTATATCAGTAAATAAAACACATTAGATTGATGTAGACAACAACTCCACGTATTCATCACTGAGGTAAGCAGAAATATCTCTATATTAAACCAGATTTAAACCTCTCATCTGAAAGGAAATTTGCCTATCTAAGTTGCAGAAAGCTCCTAGCTTTCATAGTTGGTATCTTCATAAAAAGCACCATTTTAAGATAAGTATTTAGGCAACCACACTCTGTGGTATTATTAGTGAGTGGGAGAAATGGACTTCAAAACCTGGACTTGCACAGAGAACTTAAAAATAACTTACAGAAAAGAGTCTTCCAGAAGTAGGTAATCTGGGATTAGAAAGGAAAATTTCTAGATTGTTTCTTGAAATTTTTAAGAAACTTGATGCAAAACGTATCTTTCTAGGGGAATTCTTACATTCTGATTATTTGCCTGAATGCTTTGTGGAACACTTTCATTATGTATCATAAATGATACAATAAAAATGTCACCTGGAAATTATGATTTGGTTTGATGTTTGTCAGGTCATTTTTAAGAGCATCAACAAATGGCATAAGAAGCACTACAAAGATAATTTTGTAATTAGGAGTGGTGTGCTTGTAGTGTTGCTTAATTTCAGGCAATGATTTCTGAGTACACTGGGTATGTAGCAGGGATTTTTAGTATAATTAGACTTTGAATGCCAAGGCTGTGATCAATAAGAATTAAAAGACCATTTTCAAAAGCTGTATTTATACAATTTATACGATCACTTTTCCTTTCCTTTAAATATCTCAAAGCCTGAGGCATAAAAATTGTCAGGATTCTATGCTAGTAACATCAAAAACTTTACTTCTTTTCTTGCTCCATATAAATAGTTACCTAACCTTTTAATATTCCATGTAATATAAAGTTTGTTGATATTTAGTTCATTTGTATTTAGTTTAGCAGGTGCCAATTTAATTAATAATCAACCAAATGACATTCTAGATTTGCTTTGGATAGCAGTTCAATGCATTCTATTGATTTTGGTATTATTGGACTAGATGTTGTCATCATTATTACTGTGTGCCATGCTTCAGGCAGGATTTGAATTATCCAGTAGTATTTCAGTATGGGGAGCTTTTTCTTTCAACATGGAAGTCGTATTATAGTTCAGCAATAAACTACAATAAACTATTTTCAATATCCTTTTGGGGTATTTGTTGTTTTTTTTTTTTAAGAAAAACCCTTATGAATTTAAACATTCAAAACAAAATGCTTCCAAATGTTTTAGCTTATTTATATAAAGAAAGTTTTTGGGTTTTGTTATTTTTGTTAAGGCTCTGCTACATTTTCTTCAGATAATAATAATAATAATAATAATAATAATAATAATAAAAAGTGTGATGTTACCTAGCATTTTAACAGGAGGGCTGAGGTGAGACATGTGTTCTGTGAATTAGCCTTTATTTTCTCTACAGTAAAAGCAGCACACACTATTCACTGTTAAGTCAGTTAAAGGAAGGCATCCTGCACCAGTGAGCCATGGGAAGTCCTCTGCAAGGAAACTAGTCTTGGCATGGACAAGGGTTACAATGGAGGAATCCTTAAGTATGTTTAAAACCCCTATAACTCCAAGAAATTGGACAACTTGTATTACATTTTATGTACCCGTGACTCCCTTGGGAAAGAGTCTTTTCTTGCAGGAGTAACAGAATTTGAGAATAGTGTAGATTTCTCTCTGCTTTCTATCCCAAAAAATGCATTTGTTTCTTCTGAAACTAGCACTTCTTATGAATGTAAGAAGTTTTGTAAGGAGTACTGCAGCCTTAAACTTTATAACTACTGGGCAAAATTAAAGGCCACAGATACTGAGATCCGAAAAGGGGTCTGTTCCATATCAGTCTGACTATTCTTATGACTAATGAAGTATTGTGAGTATGGAAGTGGTGTATCAGCTACATCTGGTTTTGCAATGGGGTTCAGATTAGATTCAGCTCTTTCAAATGTTTACAAAGAGTTTAGAAACAGATGGAGACTCAAAGCTAAAGCAAAAATTTTTCACAGAGTTATGGAATGGTTGAGGTTGGAGCGACCTCTGGCCATCATCTTTTCCAATGCCCTGTTCAAGCAGGGTCATTTACAGCACTCTTCTAGAAGTGATAGTCATTAGTACATTTTTGAGACACTCATAAAAACTCAAACAAACAAATTTAAAAATTGCTTTCCATGCAACAAAAATGATGAGAAATTGAGGAAGGTAAAGGACTTTCCCATACTCCTGTGGGAAATATGTTTACTTTGAGGGAGTGTTCTCTGGTCAGGTGGCCATGCAAATGTAAACTGCAAAGCAAAAATGTGTGACTAAATTAAGGGAAGACATTCTAAACACAAGTCCAAAGAGGTACTAATATAGAAAGACCTGCTTTTCAAGATGGAGTAAAATACGTAATTAAAGTAATAACATGTAGTCCCATTTGAGGACTTTTTCCAAACTTTGCTTAATTTGAATTTCACATACTTGACATCTTGTTTTGACAATTCATCTGATTATATCAATATGTCACATTATGCAATAATAGTGAAACATGATGTATTTCAGCACAATGAGTCATCCTGATGGCATGTCAGATCCAACATATTCCAAATCAAAGTTCCTTAAATCATGATGATTGAAATCTCTATTTAAAAGAGCTTTCCCTGCTCAGATTATTTGTATTTCCTATTGCTTCTGTTAGGTTAAACTGGGTCTTTTACAGCCTGCCTCTCTTGACTGAGTTATCTTTCACTATAAGTCAACACATAAGAGAAAACAGAGATGTGCAAAACCTCGGGGGTAAAATGGAGAACAAAACAACCTTTCTTTTCTTGTACTTTTGGCCAGGTTTGAAAATACACATCTAGAGGCTTAAAGTAAATTTCATTCCAGTAGTAATTGAGTTCCTACACCTCTCTAAATAATCAAGATATTCTGCCTTTAAAAGCTGGGGCCAAGCAAAAGAAGTTGGGGACATTTAATGAATAAATCTTCTACTGCAAACTTTGGGCAAAAAAATCTCATTATTGAGCTGTGTCAAGCATTCCTGAAATAAAGTTTCATTTTCTCTTATTCCAAGAAGGCAGAGCTAAAGACAAAACATACACTTTTATTGCTGCATAGGAATAAAAAGTAATAAATATATTTTTTAAGAAAAAAGATATATTCTCTTTCCAGTTTTGTTACCTGAAGAAAAACTCCTGAGTTTTTTATGAATTTTTTTGCCACAATAGAATATTTGGATATCAATTTAGTAGAAGAATTACTTGATATCATTTTCTACTTGTTCATATGAGGGGACATATGGATTGTTTTCTTCCTCCTTTATTTGCCACTATTGCTAAAAAATACAGGAGGCATGCTATTTATGGGAGATGATAAATTTCCTCAGATACAAGAGTTCTGTTGAAGTCTGGGTGGTTCATACAATTTGATGATTAGGTTTTTTTGCTGAAGTAGCTTAGGAAGGCCTCTGTTTGATGTCAGTGTCTTCCCTTGCTTCTTTGAGAAGGAATTCGTGACCTAGTTGTGGAAATGTTTAGAAAAAAGTTGCTTCAAGGGTTACATACCTTATTAGCTGCTTTTCCACTGCTGAACATTGCTACCCTTAATCCTAATCGAAGTTATATACACACACCTTAGCAGACAAGTGGGTCACCCTGCTGAGTGGATTTCAGGCTCCTCAGAAAGTGATACAACAGCAAAACCATTGCATTAACCAAAATAACTGCCAACGAACATAATAGGTCCTAGCATTGGGTGGAAAGGGCAGGAATCCTGGCAACTTCTCTGTTTTCTCTGCCTCTTCAGCAGATAGTTCGTCTTCTCTGAAGACATTGCTCTGCTGTGGAGGAGAGGAACCTCCTGCCCACTGCCAGACTTTAACTAAATATTAATTTGGAACTTAATGAAAAATACAACACTGAGTCTGTGAACCCTCTAATTTGAAATCCTGCTGTATATGTGCAGAAGATGGGAGGGAAAAGCAAGTATAAAGGAGAACAATGAATGTTGAATGTGAGATTATTTTTTTTGCAAAATATATTTCTGAGTGTGCATGGGAACCCACTGAAATGCAAGCTGACAAACATCGCTGAAATTCCTGCTATAGGGGTCTGTTTTTTGTATAGATTATGAATTTAAATGATGTACAGAAGCCTCACTTTCCCTTCCATAAGGGGATAAACCTGGTAGATAGCACCCCAAAACCACATGCATTATTAGTTAAAATCCAAGCCCTTTCAGAATAGTAAACCATCTAAAAAACTTCAATAGATAAGAATACTTTTTTTTTGCTTCAGTAAACCAGTGTATTTTTGAGTAGAACTGCTGGCAGAAATAAAACATATTTTTCATTATTACCCTGTTGATAAGTGACAATATTCCTGTCTGGTTTTATTAAATGAAAAAATAACCCAGAAAAAAATCCAGACAGCACATATTAAAGTGAGATGTGTGTAAGTACCTTACACTTTGACAAGATGATCAAATAATATTCATTACAGATATTCACAAAATAGATCTGGAAAGACTATTAGACATATGAATAATTATAACTCTCCTGGAAACAGTGCAGTGTTTGATGTATTGTATCCTCTGTAAATTTTCATATGTTAGCTGTTTCTGTACATGTAGTTTGTGACTGAAATTTTGGGGTGGATTTTTCTCCTTTGCTTGCAGCTGGGGTTTCAGGATACACTTCCTTTTCTTTGTATTGCCTGAGTTCTGATTTTTGTGAGGGGCAGGAGCATACTCTCTGATTATTTTTTTTAATATTACATTTTTACATGGCCATATTTGCTAGCCAACAGCTATATTTCAGTTTACCACCAAACTACCTTGCAAATGGAAGCACTTTATAAAACAAGTGAAATCACAATACCCAATCATTCAGAAATATTGGACTACTTCAAATTTTTATAAGCTCTTAAATTTTGAGGTGATCAGGGTTCTGAGCTTGCATTGCACAGAATAATTTAAAATTATTGGAGCACTTCACATATTTTTAAAACCACTTCAGCTAGGAAATGATGGGGTTCCAGAAATATGTGGCCTATAAGGATATAAAATTATCAGAGAGCTTAAGTGTTTCATTGTGAAAGTGATCAAGGTTCCTTGCTTGCACATTGCAAAGCAATTGAAAATTACTGGAGTGCTTCAAGTGGTTCATGTTTTTAAGATTTTAAGTCCCTCCTGCTCAAATACTCTTTAAAATTGTTAATGTTTCCAATATTTTCAATTACTGAGTATGCATCTGTTATCCTACTTTTCCTTATTTTGGGTTTTTCCTTTGTCATTTTTTAGGTCCAAATATTTGTCTTTCAGAGGTCTCAGAGTCAAGAGAAGTCTTGAAATCCTTTAGTTTCCAACAGACAGGGGCTTTGATGATCTTAACTGTGCTATTGCTTTTAAAGAAAACAATTTAAGGAATAATTTTTATTAATGTCAGTATCCAAAGCTGAAACCTGAGGTCCCTATATCTTTTATTATTTATAGAGTACTTTCCACACGTAGCTTATTTAATTTAAAATTTTATAAGGTTCAGATTTTAATTAATTAAAAATTATTTAATAATGCTTCTGATATTATCATGTTTTTTAAAAATTACCTTTAAAACACTGGGTTTTTTCTTTGTGTGCCCTCCTTTCTCCTCCTCTTCTTTCTGTCTTCAATACACACACTGCACAAACCACTGGTATATCATAATTCATTCTCTCACAGCTCATTCTCAGTACTATGTTTTGGTAGAACTCACAGTGGGTAGAATTTTGAGCTGGATTTATCATCCACACAAGAGAATCATAATAGTTCTATATTTTAAGAAGGGAAGAAAAAAGCCCTATAAAGTGCATCATTCTGCAATGCATTGTTTCTGTACATTGAATTTATGACTGTAAGAAGGAAATCACTTGTGTTATACAGGTATTCTATTGTGTGCGTTTAAAAATTTAATTCAGTCCCTACCGTGCTATTCGTTTTACTTAACTGTTTTCATGAACTTTGCTTATTTCAGGTCTGTATTTCCTTACCTTATCTCTATTATGAACTGTTTGCTTCACCCATTTTCCTCTTCCAAAAGTGTAAAGAAAATAATGTAAGCACCTTAAGCACCTTTCTTTTTTTTTCTTTTCTTTTAATGTCTAAGTGTAGTAGTAAAAAGGAGGTATTAATTTTTATCTTCATGTTGTATTTATGAACTATATTAGTAATAAGTAGTTTTCTGAAAAATTAAATTCTTCAGAGAGGATTTAAAAATGTTTGTGCAACAGGATGAAATTTTCTTTAACTAGAAGAGTATAATTATAGACTTAAGACAAAGCAACCAGAAAATAATTGCAATAAATAGATCAGGTTTTTTTGATGATCCAGATGGAAATACTACATTGTTTGGCATAATATTGCATTCATTTTCATGTTACTGTTTTCACTTTTAAGATATCTAGAGCAGGCATGATTCCTAGGAACTGAATTTGAATGGACTGTTTGTAAATTTTATTTATAATGCTTTTTATCATTTCTTTGTGAGAATTTCAAATTGTGAGCTGCCAAAAAGTGCTTACAATGTAAGAAAAACTTGGAATAAAAAAAATATCATCTTGTATATGTTTTATGCTTGCTGTCATGAATAGTGTCCTTCAACCATTAGAAAATTATAGAAATAATAGTATAATAATCTAATATATAATAGTATAATATATAAGAATAATAGTAACAGAAATATAGAATAATAAACTATAGACCTATAGAAAATTATAATAAATTATTTTTATCTTAGAAAATTGCATTTATATTGGTTACAGGTATAGCCCTATCAATAGCCTCTGTTAAAACAATGGTTTTGCAGTTTTTGAAAGTGAAATGGCTATTGCAATTACAATTGTTGGAATAAAAAAGATAGATATATTCAGGGATTTAAAAACTGAAATATGTAAACATTAGTATAGAAATTGTTTGCAGTGTTTACATTTACCACAGACTGAATTTTCTGTGTTACAATAAGTCATGACTTATTGGGTGAGGGCCTGGCCTCTGTTTTTCAAGGCAGTATTTTCAAGTATTCAATGTGATCACAAGGAAAAAGATGTTTGTACCTGTAGTTCATTTTAATCAAACTGATTTTAGAAAAGCAAGAAGTGCAGCTTTCAGTAGGCACAAAAATCTCTTCCCTGACATTTCTCTCACAGTTTTTGGCGACAGTAGGTATCCGAGTTTTAGGAGAGATTTTTTCCGGTAACTTTGAAAAAACTGTCTAGAAAGTGATGATGATTTACCTTTCTACCATACTACTGTTGTCTTTTCATAGCAGATATATACTGACACTAGAAACTGCTATATGAAGGAGACAAACACTTAGGTTTGCTTGGACTGAGTGTGTGCTGCATAAGTGCAGTGGCAATACTGTCCATGGGCGACAAGGTCTGAAGAGTGAGCATCTACCAAAGGGGTACCAAAATGGCCACCAAAGTAATGTGGGAGAACTACTGAGTTGAGACTGGCTGAATTCCTATTGCAGAAGCTGGAAGACAGTTTTGTGTCCTCTCCCTCTTAAAAAAAAAACCAACAAAGCCAAAAAAACCCAAAAAAAGTCTATGTAAGGATTTACTGCTATCTACCATCAAAGTAAAGATACTTCTCAAAGTAGACTTTTGATCTTGGTGAGGATGACCATCTTCAGGTAGTATTAAGCAGCAAAATGAATAGTGCATAATCAGTGCCTAAGGCTGTTCCTTAGAACTATTTAATAAGTTTAGACATCTCATAAATCGAGAACAATCTCGATTTCAAATATGTAGGCATCTATTTCTCTAATTTTTGTATACATACCAAAGTGTTTAGATAGTGTAACCTAATTATTTGTTGCACTTTTGCTGTCCTGTTGGTAATTTTAGGACTTCATGGAGGGTCTAAAACAATATTTCTAGAGGGGGAAAAAAAAGGAAATTATTTAATAAATACAGTCCATGTGACCTGCTTTTTAGAAAGGGGGATATACAGCTTTTCACCTAATTGGCATATACCCTTATTTTGGATGATGTGTAAATTGGTTTATAATAAGTTTGTGTACAAATACTCATAAACTCTTCTGGTAGGGGAACCATATGTATGTTGAGACTTTCCATTTGTGGAATGGTTTGGATTTTATTTCTTTCTTATTTCCAACCAAAAATTGGTCACAGGCAATTTTTTCCTTCATATACTTTTATAATGGTTATTCCTCCATATCCTAAGTGAGGGAGGAACAAGGGGATTCAACTATTTTAGCACTTCAGCTAGAGGGTGATGAACAGTAAATTATATACAGAGATCCTCCTAGAGAAAGGGAATAAAGAGACGTCTTACCACAACAAAAATATTGTTTCCTTTACCTTCTGTTGCAAATTCAATTAATTTGCCAACTGAGCACTATCGTGAAAAACCAAGGAGCGAGAAATAGAAGTGTCTGTTAAAAGGGGAGCTTATGATAAAATTACAGGGTTCAGAAATGTTGATGGTTTTCCCATAGCTTACTGGATTCCTGAAGCATTTATTTCATGGTTTATCACAGATGTCTTCTGCAGCCCTCCTTATCTTGCTGGGCAGTGCTTTTTTGAAATAACACCTGTGAAATTGTAAAAAAAACCAAAACAAACAGCTAAAAACCTGGAATGTTTTTACTATTTACTTCCAATTGTGTTTCATTTTTGGATACTGAAGTTAGACCTGAGTGCTTTTTTTTTCACAAATTAATGGGTTTATTTACTTCTGAGCATAATACATTTCCTAAAATAAAGTTCCTACATGCATCTTCCCAAAGGCTGAATAGTCATTAGATGTGATTTATCAAAAGCAGCCATTCCAAATTCCTCATCACAGACAAAAAATTCAAAAAATTCTTGAAGTCTTGATCTTGAATAAATAGCCATAAAGTTTTAATACTGTGAATTTTAGAGAGAGTACATATTCAAATGGCCTAAACTTCCAATAACTTAAAATATTCTCTAAGGATGGGGAAGTAAATATATTAGTCAAGGTCAGAATCTGTAGGCTGAATAATGATAAATTTGGTTAAAAATTACACCTCTAGCTTCTGAAAATTATGTTGTCTGGTAAGTATGATTGGCATTTGATTAGCTTTCTGAATGGTAGACAAAATGTTGTAAAGATGGAACTTTTTAATAAAAATTTTACTTAGAAACACTGAAAGCTGTAGTAATGCTGTTTCAATATTCTAAATTCATTATAAATTTTAGTTCTATTCATTTAATTGTGATTTTTAAAATTCTTTTATGTTTTCCAACACACAGTTACATTTATAGCATAATCAAAGAAATGTTGGAAATCAAAAATGAATTTATATATTAGTAATTTTTTTTATATTCCCAAAGCTTCATGGTTAAAACGTTGTAGAAAAAGCCTTTTAGAAGCATCAGAAAAAGGCAAAATGCTGGATACTACGAAAATGCTCCTGAACAAACATTTATAAACACACATATTAATCAGTATACTTTTTTTGTAACATTGATATGATTAATAATACATTGTATTTTAATGGGATATGGTATGTGTGAAAAGGAAAAAAGAGACTGAATTAAACCAGCACTTTTTGATTTTTTTGAGAAAAAAAATCTGCCCATTTTACTGGTGTTTAACATATAGGAAAATGCAATTCATACACAGTGCAAATTTCTATATGTGTATGCAATTGTTAAAAAATAACAATTTAAGAATAGGGTTTTAAAAATATCTCTCTGTGGAAGGTGGTCAATTCCACAGATATATAAGAAATATAAGAAAGGATGGACCATTTATCTTCCTACAGAGTGAGTGTGTGTACCATAAATTAGTCTGATAAATAATACTAATAACTTTAGTCCTTGAGAAAGTGTTAAAGTTTGGTCTGGAAATTTAAAGGTTGTTTCAGGTTAGTAGATTCAGTGTTTTAAGCAGTTAGTTAGAGAATACCTTTTATTCTTATTGGAAATAGGAAAGAAATTGACCTCTTCCTGCTAATTCGCTATATAACTTAAACTGTCACAAGAATAAAATGATTGCTATGCTAAATGAAATAAGTCTTACATAACTGACTGGTTTTCCTTTGTGTTTTTTGCTTGTTTGTTTGTTTTGTTTTTTCTGGGGTTTTTTGGTAGATTTTGGGTTTGGCACTTCGGTAGGGTATTTTGGGGTTTTTTTCAATTTCTTTGGTTTTGGGGGTTTTTGGCTTTTTGCTTTGAAACATATGACAATTTTTCTTTCCTAAACCTTTGGCAAATGTGATCAGGTGTTTGGACTGTAATGAAGAAAAGATAAAAGACAATTTTTAATGCTCTTTCAATCTATTTCTAACAGGAGTTCCTATAAAAATTAGGTTCATACAGTGATTCTCAGTCAATTACTCCCCTATTTACCATACATCCAAATCAACACAGTGCTAGATTAACCCTTGTGAGCTTCATTGGAAGGAGAAGGCCAGAGAAACATCAGGTTTTATCTCCTGTGTGACAGTTCCAGGAATTGTTCAAGCGATATACTCACAATTTTTTCACATGCCACAATAGTGCTGCCTCACGACTTAGGGGTAAAAGGAATACAGCTGGGATTGTGACTGTGCGAAGGCTTGGGTAATAATTCTGAGGAGAAAAAGGCATAAATGAGTCAAAAAAGTCAGGCTGCATTGTGTCCCCTGATAATTATGTACACTATTGTGTATCCAATTCTGTCAGTGACAACCAGCTGCACCTGTATGTAGCTCAGGTGTGTAGCACTGACTGTACTGCTAATACTCAGAAGTACTGGGGCTTTAGAGTTTGTTATATTTACACATAAGATCCTGGTACCAGCCACAAACCTGTGGGATCCTACCTGGGACAGCAAAGTTGCCATTTGGTGGCTCTTATTTAAAAGGCTGAGCCAAGTGGCCTTTCCGTGATTATTCACTCTATGGCACTGCTGATACTGCTTCTGCTTAGTGTAAAAAAATCCCCACTGGTCTTTTGCCCAGAATGACCTGCAAATCTTGAGGCAGTGGAAAATATAGAGAACTCATCAGTTGGGGTTTAAACTGTTTGGCTGATGGGCAGCTGCTGTCATTGGCACTTTGCACTGGAATACCAAACTGACCTCTTACCTTGCATTCGATGTTTGTCCTTATTAATATTATGGTCTTGCCTGAAAATCTGCTCAAAGAGGTGGGAACTGGTCATAACCATGAAGCCAAAATTCTTATAAGACCATTTTCTGATTAATAAAATACAGTTATTTTCCTACTCTGGTGATACTAACCTAAAATGACTCCATGTTTTACTCTTTAATTTAAATCAGTTTATTCTCAGAATTGATGCTTTTTTTTTTTTTTTAGATGAGCCATTAGGCTCAGTGGCTTGCCTTTAACAAAATCTTGAAAGAGTTGTTTATTTTAAGTGTTTATCTAAAATGTCAGTCTCTGCAGTCTGGGAATCACTTACAGCTGCTCGATTGTTTCTCATCTACTTTTACTCTGTGTTCTGCCTGTGTCCTCCCCATTCCTGCATCTCTAGGGCCATCTGCAGGACATCTCTCTGGTTGAACCTGCAGGTAACTGTACCTTCATCTTTTCCGTGGGGCCTTGCTTTCAGGAGCCCTTTTCATCTCACAGTAGACAATGAATACTTAGATGGGGCCTCTTTGAAATCAGATCTAATTTAATGATATACTAATAGATGAAAACCTGCATTAACTACTATCCTTTTCCGAAAATATCTAGTCTGATGTTCCACAAAATTTTTGAATGCAGTTGTCCTTTATGCAGGACTACAGTGATAACTGATCAGGAGTGCTTGAAGGTAAAGTGATTTTAAGTGGGATGGGTGCTTTTATCCACCTGGTCACCTGAGCAGTGGTGTCAGTTTCTAAGTGCATGAAACATGTCCTTTGGTATTTTTTTCTTGTCTTGTCTGTTCAGTTTAGTATGGACATGGTTCATCCAGAGCAGGTTATGTGGACACTGGATGAGAGTAGCCACCAAAGTAGTGGGGCCATACTCCATGGTTTTTTGTGCTGTGTTGTAGTTGTTTTGTTTAGTTTGATTTTGTTGCTGTTTTTGTTTGGTATTTTGTCTGTAATTACTTCAGTAATTAAGAACAGTTATATTTTATATCTGTGCAGCTTTTGATGGCTTTCTAGTTCCTATAAATGGACAGCAGGGGTTTGCAGCCCTGTTCCGGGAGAGACATTAGTCACTTCATAAACTGGCTGGCTGGGAGGAAACCCATTGGTGTTCACACCAAAGGGAACAGGGTGAGAGATGTTCTCCTGGCATCAAATGCAGGTGAGATGGCGAGTGAGAAGGTCCAATGCAACTTGGCTAAATTCCTTCCTGAAAGCCCATGGCTTAGAGGGCTTTGCTTCAAAGCAAATGTGACCCAGACTGGTTTCTGAGGTCTGCTTTCTTTTTTCAGTCAGCTCAGAGGAAATTTCAGCAGTCTGGGTCTGGAGGTGTCAGGTTGTGCCTGCTACCACTGTGAGGAAGGGCAGATGACCTGTCAGCTCCCCAGTTGCTTAGGTCCCTGTCCAGAGAAACGACAGGGTCAGTGGTCAGGCTGGCAACTGCCTGTTTCAAAAGGGCAGCTTTCAGCTTAACCTTGAAAAGGAGCCTTCTGGGATTTGCATCTGCTCTTTAAACCTATGGAATCCAAATTTCAGCTTGCTAAAGATGATTCCCCCTCGCCTGGAAGCCAGTACCTCCAGTAAGAAGTACTGCAGGGATTCACCAGTCAGAAACTTCACTTATTTATTTGCAACTTTTGTATTTACTGCCGAGTGGCTTCTTAGTTTTATTTGAAAAGGAAATTGACTTCTCTCTCTCTTTGTCATTGCCTTGTTAACAAGGAGGAGGAAAAGCTGCCTAATCTCGACATTATGAGAGTTGTTAGAATTGATCCCAAGTGAACTCTGGAGAGCAGAAAGTCAGATCACCTCTTTGTTTTGTTCCAGGGGGTTACCGAAAGGGAATGACAGCCTTCAAGGGACCTATTTTCCACTAGCTGAAAGACTGCATTAAGCAAGCATGTTTAGTGAACGGTAAAGAGAGTACCAGTGGGAACGAATGCATGCACCACCATAGCAGGCACGGGACTCAGAGCAGAGGAGGCAGATGTCTGCTGTGCAGAGCTCTCTAAAGTGGCCACGTGGGCCTTTGTGCGTAATTCAGCATCGCAGACCAGATCCTCTGCAGCATCCTCTGGGGTTCTTGGTAGACAATGGCTACAGGCAGCCTCTTCCAGCCTCTCCTTACCTACCATGCAGAAGTACTGCTTGTTGATCCAGCTTGCCCCACACAGGAGGGAAATGGGGATTTCTGTTGTCATGATTAAGTTTCCCCATTCAAGCTTGTGTAGAAAGTATCCAAAAATTTTTGCCATATTGTTTTTTTGGGTGAGTTCTTAACATTTTTTTATTCCTGTTTGTTTAAATATAATAAAATTATATAAAATAATATAGGCCAATAAAAATATTCCTTCTAGTATTAGTATATTTCCCAGTACCACAGAGAAATATTTTCTAAGTTATCTTTTCCCTTTCTAAGATTTGTCCCATGTATACAAACAAAGTACTTTTGAGTAGGCTAGTTGCCTTCCAGGAGAAAGGATGCCAAATCTCCATGCCAATGAGAATTCAGCCTGCAGGCTTAGAGAAGTGAGTAGTACAATGTAAGATGCAAAACAGCAATATCGGACTTTTCACTGATACAAAGAGAACTGCAATAAGGCTAATTTGGGTCAGTGCTATAGACCAAAAAATAATTGAAACTCCTGTATTTGTTCCAGAGCAATATGTAATATATTTGTTTCAATACTGTAGTTTCAATGTGCGGGCAGCAAAATTTCTTACAAGACTAGGAAAGCTGATCTCTTATACTTGAGCTCACAGAAAATTAAAAAAAGGCAAGTGTTTCCTATGAGGTTTAGTATCCTGATGAGATGTGCCACCAGTGAACCTTGTGCCCTACCTTGTTTACCTGCATCCTTGCCAGATAGACCCAGAGGGAAGGAGCCTGCCTGCAAAAAAAACATACTACAACTCCCAGGAGTCACTGCACCCTGAATGAATTTAACTTCTTAAGGCAGACAAGGAAAAAATACCTTTTTCCCCTCAGTGCCTAAATTCTAAGGGCAAACAGAAACTCATGCTGTTGGTATTTTGTCTTTACCAGACAGTATGTTAGTCAGACTTACCAATGTGCTTGGCTCTTTGAGGCTACTTCCAGCCACACAGGGAGAGATTTTCTGGGAGAGGATGGTAAGGCATGCACTCTTTCCCCCTTGTTCTTAGGATTACATTGAGCAGGCCCTTGGCATGGTGTTCCCTGAATCTAAAGGAATAGGTGGTATGGAAATACAAAGAGAAAGGTGCTGGAAGTTGAACCAGTTATTTCTTCAATGAGGCATTTAGGGACTGCTTCAAAACTTGTTGGTGAATCAGATTTCTGATTGATTCTGTGGGTTGCATCTTCAAGTGAAAACAGAGTATTGAGGTTGTTATTCCATAAGGTTTTCAAATGACTGCTGAGAGATCCAAGTATGACCCACTTTCCAAGGATGATGTAGGAAACAGAAATTTCCATCTGGCAGAACAAGAGTGCCTGATGGTGAGAAAAAATCTTTTATATAAAGAGGTTATTTTCAGTGATCTCTAAACTTTAGTCCTCTTCTCTTTTTTTTTCTGTTTTCTTCCTTTTCCCTCTTGTAACAAGAAAGCCAAGTAGTTTATCCTACTCAAGGAAATGTCATTGGAAAGCCAAGGCAAGCAGCAGAAAGAGTTGATAAGATGGTGATTACTTTTTAAAAAATTACATATTAAGTTCTTTTAAGTTCTAAGCATCTGTCACTATTATATTTGTGGAAAATGTTGTTCATAAACATCAACAACTGTTTAACACTTAACCTTTTCTGCCAAATGGTTAAAAATAATTATGTAGCAGCTTAAATAGTTAAAACCCCTTTTTTCAAAGCAACTAGTAGGCCTTTTTTCAGGTACAGCCTGTATCTACAACAAAGAGAATACTATGATGGGGAACTTATTCTAAGACAGGATTTTTATCATGTTGGGACCTTTTTTACCAGCATTATTTAAAAGCTTTTTAAAAAAATCCTCTCTCACACCTTTGTTCTTTCTGTGCCAGGCAATGTTGCTACATATTTAATACCATATTTTAAATGTTTCATATGTTTATGACATGAAATACATGTACAATATAATCACGGCTCTTCAAATTCTGCTGTACCTATTTCACTCCAAACAGCAGCCTGAGAGTTTGTGTGAGGAAATTCTTCTGACCACAAATGCTGTAAATTGAGAAATACATTTTATAACTATTTTTTATGGTTTTGATCTCTTTCCATTACACAACAAAGTCAAAATGTGGGGCTGCTGGGAAGAATGCCGCTTCTTTTACTCTCTTAAAATTATTCTATTTATTCTGAAGGTTCTGTAACTAACTCTTAAAAAGTCTGTTTGAATTTGGAGAACATATAAAAAAGGGACAGAGTGAGGTTTCTTCATCATTCTAACCTGGATCAATATCATTGCATATTTCTCAAACCACCAAATAACACCATGGTGGTAACTTCACACCACTAAGAGGAGACCTAAACAAGAACTCAGTTGAAACTGAAAGGCTCCTCATTTCTTTCAAACAGGATTCATTTTCAGATTTTATTTTCATGGATCTGACATGTACGTGTGCACACAGAATTCCTAGGATTCTAGTTCCTGCAGGTAATACAGATTAGAATTTTCTTTCATCTCATGGTTTTTGGGCATGGGTAAGAGCAAAACAAATTTTTTTTTTTTTGGTAGCAATTAAATAATTCATTGTAGTGTTTATGTGGTGGTGGGAATAAAAAGAATGTTACCTGATGGAACTCTTGATCTACTTTATGACTTCTAAATTAAAATATTGCAGGTAGTTTTCTTTCATGGAGAGTGGTCTGTCCAAAGGTGTTTTTTGTTTGTTTATTTGGTTGGGGTTTTTTTTGTGGTTGGTTGATTGGTTTGGTTTTTTTTGGTTTTTTTCTGAGAGCTTTTAATAAAAAAAAAACACTTTTCTTTTGTTCTGACGTTTCCTTAGATAATTCATGGGAAATTGTGGAGTGCAAATTACTGATCACTGGGTTTACATAGATCTCCTGGCCTATGCTGTCAATGGCTCAACTTTTCCTCTCACTAAATAAGTGAATCATAGAACTTAAAACACTCAGGCCTGGTGTAAGACAAAGTGACTTGGAGCAAAAACCGAAACATTTACTGTGATTTTTAGAGGCAAACAAGTGAAAAAATAAGTTTTTAACAGGGTTTTGGGGTCTGGCTTCTTTTTCATTAGATGATGCTGTAATTACTAATACTTAAATTTGTGGTTTTCACCATAGCTGCAAGAACAGATGATTTTAAGTCTTCATAAATTAATGTAGCATACTTTGCAATACTGAACACTAACCTCTTCTTGTGAGTGTCAATGTACTGTGTGGTATAATATAAAGACTGTAATGTTTCAATTTCCATCCTGTTCTCTTTCCGCTGTTGCTTGTTTACTTTGGTTTCATCATATAAATATTTGTGTGCATACTGGTTTATTGTGTTGCTCCAAACACATGTGACTCTAATTACCAATGTGTTTAATTTGAATATAGTGTTACATGGTTTTTAATCATGCTCCAAGTCACTTTTAATGGTTACAAGAAAAGTATTTCTGGAACACATACTTCTCAGATTATAAGGATGTACTGTTCCCAGAAATAGTTGAGATTATTTAATTTATTAGCAAATGAATGTTGTGCAAATACTTTTGGATGGGATCCCAATGTTAATTAACAGAAAGTAAAGTCAAGAGGTTTAAAATTAAACTTGAATTCTATTAGGTTTTGTGGATTCTTTAATACATTTTAGCAAGTCATACATCTTTCCCCTCCTGAAAAGCACAGCCTAAGTATGTATACTGCATCTTTTGAGTTGCATGGGAATATTATTTTGTGTATATCGATTTCTTAGTACTAGTCTGGCAGTAATAGTGCTTTGGTTTATTTTCCAAAAACTTTAAAAGGCTGGAAAAGTACCAGTGAAGGAGTTATAGAAATGCAGTGACTTCTGCCCTTTGTTGCAGCAGTGATACTGACAGTAAAATTTTCCCATATAACTTTTTTACTCTATTTTGCATTTGTTGTTGAAGGACTACTTGCTGGGATGAAAAATAGTTTGGGTCATCTATTCCACAAATTTTTTTGATATCTTTTCTGAATTTCTATAAGATATAAAATATTTTATTTCTTACAATACTGAGAAATCTTGAACAGATAATTTTATCCAGGTTGTATGATGGCCTACTACAGCCACCACTGATTTTTGTGCTGAAAGCAGGTGGTACCTGTAAAAAAAAAAAAACAAACATACTTTGATGTGCACATAGAGATTTAGCTGCAAAACACATTCTCTCATTAATTTAATGTTGTGTGTTTATTTGTAGTTCGGACTGAAACATATATTGAACAATCAGCTATATATTTATAATTTTGCTTCCAGATGAAAGTCAGGAATAGACATAGGAAGAGACTTCCTCCCACTAAAATATTTTTTACTTTATTAAACCATTTAATATCATCATCAACCGAAGGAAATTTACTAAAAACAATGGGAAAGTGTGAGTCAGTGAATCAAAGAAAAAAAAAATTAACATCTGAAACAATTGCAGCTAGTAGCAAATGTAAAACTGATTCTGTTTTGTGATGTTTTCAGTTTCTTACATGTGATTCCATTGGTATGTCACTTCCATCACAGTGCTCTTATGTAGTGTGATTCAACATTGTTATCATTCAGTGTTTCATTGTTTGTTATGTGGAATTTATTTAGCTGTTCATGCTGCTGTCTTATTTTCTGTGTTTCCTTTCAAGTGATTCCTTCCCTTTTCTTACATGAGGTGGATTTGCAAGTCATTCTTTACCTGTGTAGGCTACAACTTGGCTGAAATGCTTGATGTTGACATCCTGCTTTTTTCCTGTGTCAGCTTCCTCTTGTTTCTGCTGGAGCAATAGCGGGAGCCAAAGTTACATTTGAAAGTGTAAGCAGGTAAATACGTATTCCACAAACAGACTGTGTTATACATTCTTCTAAGATATTCATTCCATACACCGTTTCCATGATAATTTTTACAGTTTGTGATTTTTTATGCTTGCCATTTTGCTAACTATTACACTCACTGACTTTTGTTGAATTCTCAGAACAGTTGCTCTGTGCCAATTTCCCATCGGTGACAGTGGCCAGCAGCAAATGCTTCACAAGTAAAAGAGAAATGGTGATTACGGAGGCAGCATTTTTCTAGTTCCAGCACTTAGTCCCATACGGACCTCCTGGGTCAGCCTCTAAATCCTAGCCAGTGTTTATATTTTTTGGACAATCCCCTTTTCGATAAATTAGTATTTTTTTAGCCCATTTATTACATCTGCCTTTAAAAAAATCCTGAGGCAGTGGTTTCTGCCTTTTAAAGACACATTTTTTTTTAAAAAATTGTTCACTTTAAATCTCTTTGATCCTATTTTCCATCAGCTGTTTTCTCATTCTTTTAGTGTGAGAGTTAATTGCTCCCTATATGCTTTCTCCAAACAGGCCTTCCTCATATTTTGGCTCAGATCTGTTTTCCCAAATTAAGTTTACTTATAAAAAGGCTCTTTCTTCATTTTGAGAGTTCTTATTTTCCATTTTTCTATTTGTACTTTCTCCTTTACAAGATTAAATTATAAATATTATGCAATCAATAAGAAATAAAGGAATTCAATGGCAGTTTTTATAAAGAAGTTGTAAAAATGCTTTTGTAGTTTTCTGTTACAGAATATTTATCTCTGATTGTAATGTCACTCCTAGATTAAACTGCCCACTATATCTTTATTTAGTGAAATACCTCTGGCCATTACCACATTCTCTCCACATATACCTCTTGTCAGGTCAGGCATCAAAGTCCCTCCAAGATACATGTGCATGCAGAGCACCTCTGAAGTTTTTTCTTTGTAGGTGATCTTCTTCCAATTTTGTTTACCTCCACACTTCACAGTAGGCTGTAATCTAAACCAACTGAAAGAAAGAAAAAAAAAGCAACAGGTCTGATTCTTTTTTCATTCAGCACACCTGCATCTTGAACAGGGGATAACTAGTGCTGTACTTCAGCTCTTCTGTAAAACAAGCATTAGCGACAGCTTTGTAAATATTGATGGTCAACGTTGGTTTTCAGATTTGCTGTTATGGATATTCAACTTTTTTTTGTGAGTTTGATGCAGAACTTGGTATCTAAAGGAAAAGAGCTGTGTTTAAGTATCTAAGATTTATTGAAAACTGTGATTTACAGCATTTAAACATCTGGCCTGAAACATGGGTTTGGAAAGGTTTCTGTAAATAAAAGACAAGTTGATGACAGCACAACCTTTTTTCCCCCCATTCCTTAATTGTCATAGATATTGATTTTAGATGCATTCGCTCTGATGTATTTTGCATTATTATCGACATGAAAATGCTACCTGTGATACATTTATTTTTCCACATTAGAAACAGTTGTGTAAATGAACAGTGTTTCCCCTACACTATTAAAAACTCTGGTTTTTAAAAAATATACTTTGAATACACAACTTTTAAATGGTAGAACAGGATAAAGTATTTTTACACAGGATAAAGTATTTTTACAATAAACTATTACATAGAAGCAAGAGTAGCTGTAATTGTTCACACCAAGGCATTTGGTCTTGCAATATCATTGCTTACCACTGTCATAGAAAACATTAGATATGATTAGCTGCAGGTATCCATGCCAGATGATATCCTAGTAAAGTCCTTTATATATTTCATCTTATAATTGTATTTGCAAGTTAATGTTTGAAGTGTCAGTCTTTGTAAAATTAGCTCATCTTGTTATGATTTAGAGCTTTGATGTGAGTGAAAGGCTTCAATTGCAATGCACAGTCACATCTGAGAGTAAACTGCATAGACAAAGAGCCTTACAAGACTAGTAAATCAAATACTCTGAACTGTCTATGTGGATTATGAGGTACTATTTGCATAACTTTGAAGTATTTATACTGATGAAATTACAATAATTAAAATCATTGCTGTGTCAATTGCTAGATGCCACAAGGCATAGCAATTACTAGCATGCAAATCAGACTTTGTGTAAGCATTTTAAAGAATAATTACCTTATTTGATTCAGATGTGCCTGAAAGGCATTAAGAATCATTTGAGCTATTTTGCCTTCAACAATTTTTAGGTCTCAGATAATATTGTTTTTATTATTGTTGTTGATGATAATACCTCTCTGTGGGTATATGTCTATATGTTTCTGGTTTAGGTATAAACTGAAGCTTGGTGGTACAGCTTGCTGAAGCAGTTAGGAAGGATTTATTTTATATTAGCTTTTTCTCAGTATCTGTCTACAAATAATTTTATTTAGCATAAGAACAAATACAAGCATGCAAACTCTTAGTATTTTGTTGATTTTTTGCTACAGCTCGTTAAATCCTGTGTTATGGAGGAAATATATAAACCATTTCATAGAGAAAAATAAATTTGTTATTTTTTCTTTAGATTTTTAATAGGTTACTTGAGTTTCCACAACATGATTTTGAAATACGTGTTCTGAAGAAATACGGACTGTAAAGAGGTGCTCATTCACATTATTGAACATACATAATATATTGCAGAAACATAATACCAATGAGGAAATTAATTAAGCCTACCCAAATTTTGGATCCATTTCTCCTTTCCTAATTCTGGGTGGTGAAGATGTACTTTGCAGTGAACAGTAGTGGACATTTGACAGACACAAGTGGCAGAGAGTGAAATAGGGTCTCCTCCTGAGACAGGGGCCATACCACAGTGCAAAGTCACTTGAGAAGCACTGCTAAATTGTTCAGGCCTTGGGGTTAATCAGTGCCATGAGTTTTCCTAGAAAAGGTCCTGCTTGACAATGCAGATCCCAAAGTACATGATATGCCCTGATATACAGCATTTCCCAACATGAAAATTAGGAATTACGGTGTCCTTCCTCCTGGCTTTGTTTTCCAAGTAACTTTGTTTCCCATGCACAGTGCAGTACTTGTTGCTGTTAAAATCCCAATTGTTTAGGTAATACTAGCTAAGAACGTGGCATGTGTGCAGATGCATATGAAAATTGTTTTATCAATTTATCAAATGAGACTGTTGTTTTATCAGTTTTATCCTAAATTTTGCAAGGATTATGGGAAACAATCATTTCAAGGAATTAAATCCTCTGTATGAAGAAATACCTACACAAAGACAGCATTATATTTGTTAACATAAATCATCTATAAAACATTAGCATTTTTTCCCTGATAGCAAAGGGATAATTAGGGACAGAAGAAAAGGTAAATCAGTATGAGATGAGCCTCAACACATGATGCCATTACAGTGGCACTCTGAAGGACATTAAAGTGTGTGCCATAAAGATAAATCTGAGTGTCATAAAGAATCCACCTTGGCCATTCCACCTCTGTCTTTGTCTGGGAGTGTTGTTTATTTTCCCCCTTCCTTCGCTTGCAAAGTTTCAGTTGTGCTCCTTATCACTTGGTTGTCAGTAAAATATGCACTGTTCTCTCACATGAGAAGAGGTTTGTGATCCCTATGAATCTCCAGAACCACGTGAACTTTTTGGAGACACCAGCTTCAGAGCTCACCTTCTGTAGTGACAGCAGAAGATAACCATCTGCATTCTGATGTCCTCCTCACCTCTGCAAACTATAGCGTCTTCTGAATAGGAAGCAAAACCCTTATAGTTAATACTTATTAACTCAAATAACCTTATGCTTCTCGTCCACTTTTTGTGTCACAAATTTGTTGTTATTACAACAATCTATTTTTAACTAAGTAACAGAATAGTTCTGATCTAGTTTTGAGGCACAAGACCTGGGTTTCAGCCTCATATGCTGTTCAAATATCACCCACCCATTTTTCAATGAGCCCAAGTGTGAGCCCATTGTTCACTTGAGCCCAAGCTCAAGTGTGAAGACTATGAAAAGCTGACCCTTGTGAATTCTAATGGTTCTAATGCTGTTTCTGTTAAAACATGTTTCCTTTAATATTTCCTCACTTTTATTCCCTCCCCTTTTTTGTCTTTTAATTCTAAAATTGAATATGATTTTTTCTGCTTCAAATTTAAACTGCTTTTGTCTGGTTCTGGATGCATCATTTAATTGTGGTGTTTTTTCTAATATTCATACCTGAGTATACCCAGATATACCTATATATGTGCTACTCCATCCATTTTTTACAAAGGCAGTTCTTTCACCTTCCAGCTCCAGTTCCCTCCCATATGAGTCTAGTGCCATCATCATTCATCATGTTCACATAATGGGTTGGAGGAAGAGCTATACTTGCTCTCCTTAAATGAACTGCTACTGTTATTACAGAGGTGTGATTGCTGCTGATATAATGTATTGTAACCATCCAATGTGAAATGCATTTCGTGATGGCTAATAAGTACATTAACAGCCTTTATGTTTGCATTATTAGGATTTAGTTAGAAACCTACTATTTTCGGAAGAGACAATCACCTAAGCCAAATAATTTCCAGCCTAACCTTTATGTGCAAGGGCAGGAGTATAACTCATCCCAGCTTTTCCTCTATCAGGATCATAAATGGTCATGCTTTAGCTGTCATTAACATAGCTTGAACTGGCTACTGAAAGAGACCAGTATTGGCAGCATTCGTCACACTGCAACTTAACAGTCTTCCTTATGTTTTTTTAAATTCTGGTTACTGTTCATCTGAGCCACCATAGCATCCATAAAGACCATTGTAGTCTGCGTCCCTGCGTCCTTTTCCAGTTCACTTCTTTATTGATTTTGTTGGAGATTTAAACAACTTTTTAAAAAATCTGCATCTTTTTCGTGGGGTTTTGGAACTCCATTCTTACTCCTTAGTTTATGTTCTGTTTCATCCTCTTTGGGAAATTTCAGTGGATGTACTGAATCCTCACAGGCATCTGGATTTTCATTTGGTTTTCTTATCAGGAGTGGTATTCTTCAGGAAATTCAGGTTCTTTTTAATGTCTAAAAAGAGCATATTGTGTATTGAGATACTTTGGAAATCTTAGTCCTTATTCATTATTTAGGGTTTTTTTTTCAAATAATTCAATTTTTTTCTTGTGTTTTTCCAAAGGAAAAAAATACTAGAGTGAACAGTAAGTTTTTACTTATTACTGATGAACATCCTTATGTGTCATCTCAGTGTTTTATCCAGAGAAAACAAAAGGAAAACTGTGAAAATCTGTAGAGATCAAGTCCTTATACAACCAATATACTTACTATTCATTTTTTGTGCACTGGTATGCAGTTTTTGGTCCCACCTAAAAAGAGAACATAAGACCAGATGATCTAGTAAAGGCATGAAGCCTAAACTACAAAATACTGCATATGATTGTTCATTGATCCAAATGTTCAGCAAAGGCCTGTATAGGATCTTGCTTGGTGAGTGCTACATGTCATGCGCAGAGGAATATCTTGAAGTCTGAGGGCAAGAATTCTTGTGTCTTACACAAGGATATATTATGGTGGAGGAAAGAGAAGAGGAGAGAGAGAATAAGAATAATCGACTGACAGTATGCTTGGAGGAGTCACTCCCTCAGAATCAAAAATATGTGAAAGTACTTGGGATCTCAAATTTCATCATATGACTATTTACTTTGATGGAATATATTTCAAGTAGAGCAAATGATGACATTTAGTCAACCTCACACCTAAAATTAATTGCAAGTGGTCTATAATGGTAGTAAATCTGGCAGGTGTGACTACATTAAATCTTTCATGTTTTGCTTTCCAAACAACAAAAAAGCTCAAACAAATTATGAGAATAGGTTGATCCAGCTGCAGACAAACCATCTGGCATATTTTGAAATGCATTGATCTTAGAGTTTGTTTTTGAAACTGACAAAATCTGTGGTTACTGTCTCGCTCTGATTTGAGGGAACTTTTGAATGTCTTCTTTATTCTTAAAGTTGGGTATCAGGAACTTTGTTGTCAAAAGAATGTAAAAAACATAGGCCAAAGGGAATTGCTTATCATAGAACAATCTCAAAAATCTTATGTTGTGCTGTTGTGTTACAGTAGCAGTTCCCATGTTGCTTCTGTCATTGCAGGACTCTTTTATTTTTTGTGTTTGTTGGTAGTTTTTTAATTTTGGGAGT
>VXBC01010533.1:119225-157353 GCA_013399945.1 Ploceus nigricollis
TTTTTTTTTTTTTCTGTTACATTCACTGTATGTACCCTTTGAAATCTTAATACTGCCAGTTCAGCTTTGCTGAATTTGGGGGAAGAGAAGAAGCTTTTAATTAGTAGCTCAAGTTTCACTAGAGTTGAAGAAAGACGTATCATGTCAACATAAATTATCTTCATGAAGAAAATTAGGAAGGTTATTCCTTGGAGACTGTAGAAGAAATCTAGGTATTGGAGGAGGAAGGATTTCAATACTTTTCTGGTTTTCTACCCACCTATGTTGTCAGATTTTACAGTTACATTACCAACTTAAGCTGTGTTAAGTAAACAAATATATTGTGGTGAACTGTGCTCAAATGCTGGGACCTAACCAGAGTCAGAGGGGCCCTGCTATTTCCCTCAGACTGGAAGAAAGAAATTATATGTTGTCATCTTTTCATCTTAATCAAGCTAAAGAGAGGTAGAAGTTGTATGTATGTCACAGTCAGAATTATTTTACTTCTCAAAACTCCTTTTTGCATGAAAGAGCTTCCCATTGTAATAAGTAGCTACTGACTTACGAGTGTAGTTTCTATTTTTAGGGGTTTTTCTTTTTTTATTTTTAAAACTTCCTTAAATAAAGAAAATATACACAGGAAACTTCTGCAAACTGAGTGCAAAGAGTAAAAGTTCCACTACTTCTCCTCACATTCAAATGGAAAAATGGCTCAAATCCAGCTGTTTCACCACTGGATTGCTGAAGGTTTCTGTAGTTCATACAGTTGATTGTTGTATTTGGCCCCTCTGCAAATACACTGAGTTTCATAAGTGGCTGAAACTGGCTCTACTCCCTTATGTAGTACAAACAGTAGCTGGAAGGGATAGTTCTCGGAAAACTGTGAGTGTTGGCGCTAACCCCTTTTTAAAAATATGTGGAACAGAAGGATTTACACCTTTTAATTAGAAATTTTCTCCCTTTAAGCTAAAAAATCTACATTCTTTCTGGGTGTCCTGGGTTTTAAAATGGGATATCCAGGAACTGCATACATACACGCATAAAACATACAGCAGAAGAGGAGGTGAAGAATACAAGTTGAGATAAATACAAGACTTTATGCTGTGACTAGAACTATTTCTATAAAACTATGTATCAGATTAAAAGGTTGAGAGCTGGCAGGTATAGTATAGTGGAAAGCTGTACTTATTCGTTTACTAGACCTACAGCATAGAGTATTAGCCTGAGGTGACCACTTACCCTGGAAACTTAAGAACCAGATCTGAATTAACAATGTAGCTACAGCTCATAAAATTAAGCAAATATTTCCTCAAACAGAAACATTTTCAGCTCATGTGTGGGATGGAAGTTGTCCATCCTGGGGATAGGAAAAAATTAATATTTAGGTCACCGTAGCCTTCATGTAATTCTCCTTAAGGTACTCCAGTGATAAAATATTCAAGAATAATTTTAGAAAAATCTCACCACAAATAGAATTTATTTTCAGAATAATTTTTTAGAAAAGCAGCTATCTTCACCAATGCATATATTTCCTTCCTTTTTTTTTTTTTTCCCTATGATATTGCAAATTCTATATTTTTTTACTCTGGTCTTCTAACAGCCATATTGCTCAGAAGAGTGTCTCTGAAGTGTATACTCTCTATGAGTATATCCATGTGTTTTTCTGTAGGTAGAGACTTTCTTCATTATAATGTGACATTTACATAACTTTACTTATGCATCACTTCAAATATATCATTTGAATTAGTGTCTGTTGTATTAAACACTGGGCTTGCACACAGTCACATAACCCTCTACCCACAAAAACTGAAGAGCATAAGGAAATAATAGGAAATCTCATATCTCTTCCACTATCTGTGCAATTCAAATAATACAGTTTTGCTGGAACTTGGTCGGAAGTTTTATTAAATATCTCAGTGAATAGTAGAGTGTATGAAGCAATACAGTTTCCATAATATGCACGTAAAAAATGTGGGGAAGGACACTGAAAGACCCTCACCAACAGCTCAGTCCATCATGCAGTCTTTCCTGTGCTCCCTTGGCAGACAAGAAGGAAGACATGAGTAAGTCCATCCTGGTTAGAGCAAAGAGATTAGACCTGATGTGGTTTCCCCTCTACAGAGAACTGGTGTAAAGGAAAGTTGTTGGTGTGGTATAATCCCTAACAAAGAACTGAAAATACATTTGAGGAGTAAGTCTTGGCTATGAATAGGTTTTTCTGTTCAATGAGATCTCCAGAAGGACAAGGTTTTGATTTGAGAGGATTGAAAGAAAAATTAGTATGTGAAGTGATGTAGAACATTACTGTTAACATGTTAAAGTGCTCTGTGAAGATGAAAACAATGAGAGAAAGCATGATTACAAGACAAGTATCCTGAAACAAAGAGTTCTGCCGCTGAAACATTCCTGCAAGAAGAAAGAGGAGTTGGAAGCCTTGAGGACAGACTGATTAAATTTTACATGAGGATTGAAAGTGGCATGGAAAAAGCAAAGAATTTAAGAATAAAGAGTCGGTTTAAAAGATGCAGTGAATCTAATATTTGTATTTTTCAAGAGCCTGATTTAATTAAATGTTTTGGTTCACGCCTGCAAAAAAAATCCCAGTGTGCTGAGGAAATTTGTGTCTTTCTAAATGTTGGCTGGCTAGCCATGCCAAAGGAATGGCACAGAATATCATGGAAAACTGCATGATATTAGCACAAAAATTAGTAGAGGTAGGATAAAATTTATTAAGTACCAAATAGAAAATTATACACATGAGGATGAAAATTAAATAATAAACAAAATTATTAAGAAATGAGAGTGTCTGAGACAGGGATTTGCTGTGGATATTGAACACCAGATGATAGCAACCTTCCTAATTTTGAAAAAGGCATACAAAATGTGTCAGGTGCTGCATTTTTAGTAAAAAAACCCATCTAATTTTTACAAAACAATAAAAAATAAGGAAGAAACCTGGACTGATTAAGGGATAAGTCTTCAGAGAAATCAACATATACATGTGTGCTGCTATCATGGTGGCCTAAGGCTTTATTATGTTCTGAATGGCATATTTGTGTTAACCAATGGGAAGAGGCTTAAAGTGCAGTATGAAACCTCATCCACCAATTTACTGATGTCAATATCACTTCTGGGTTTATATTAATTCCAATCATTATTATTTTGAACAAGTAAAATAAGAATAGACTTCTATATATCAAAGGAGTAAGAGATTTTAGGAAACAAGAAAAGAAAAAAAAGAAGGATAAAAAAATTACCATTTCTGGAATGGAAGCAGAACGTTTTACAGAAAGAATTTTAGGAGCTGTGCACCTTGGTAGGCAGTCTGCAAAGCTAAATGATTTCTGTGGTGTTTTTTCCATTAAATCAAGAAGACACTTTGAGGCATTGATAAAAAAGGCAGAAGGAACCTTTCTTCAGAGTGAAATTTTAAGTAGGGATTTTGTGTGGTGTTTTTACACCGCTGTATCAAATTTGGTATGAATACAAATATGTATTTTCTTTCTGTAGTGATTTTATTTACATTCAAATGTGAAAATTTCCTTTACATTCTTGACAATTATAGTTAATTGTCAGAAGGAGAGAGGAAGGTTAAAGAGGCAATGGATTTCAAGGGGTCAGTTTCTCCTATCAGTTATGTTTTAATGTTAGTTTGATTTATTGGCTTTTATGGAAGCCTACAGTACTGTATCACAGAACATAATTTGGCCCATAATGTGAACAACTGAAAATTTAATTCTTTGTTTAAATAGGTAAATATTTTTTGTTAATTTATAAGAGCTTTTTCTACTGTCTTTTGCTAATTAGCTGTGAGATTTACAATTTTAGGAATTTAATCTCCCATTTTTAGGAGTTATATCCTCTTAGCATGATTGATCGCCTAACCTCTTTTTTTCTAAGTCTCTTTCTCCCCTTCCTTTTCTAGTCTCTAGTCCTCTGTAGTAGTAGTTGTTTTTACATCCTTTCTCAGAAAGACAATGCTTTTATTATAAACGGCAGAATTAATAGAATTAAAATTATGTTTACCAAAAAATGGTATGAAAAGAGAAGACAGAGTTTGTATGGCATGACATGCACTATGGGGATAACTTGTCTGTCTGTAGAAATTTATATGATAGGTTAGAGTTTCTTTCTCAAATGTGGCCATGCAGTAATCTGAACATTACTCTTGGGAGGAAGAAACCAGGAAGAGAAAGCTAATTCCTAAGAAGAGAAGAAACATCAAATATATGTAACGTGAATCCCTCTAGGAGAAATGGAAATGGAAAATTTACTTTATTCATTTACTTTTTGTAATTTTAATTTTATTTGCTTGCTTAGTATAGATTGAGGGCAGCTAGAAAGACCAAAGGCTGTATCAGCAAAGAGAATGTCATTCTTCAAACTCTAGGAGCAGGAATTACAAATTTTGTTGGAAAAGACTGTGATTTTCTTTGGCAAGTGTTTTGACGAACAGTTTGCATAATGTACCTGGCGTTCCTTGAGTATCTAGTGTTATTATTTTTCTTGCTTTACACGTTAGATTGTATCTATTGATTGGATATTGAAAGCCTTTAAGCATTTTAATGTTTTATAAAGGAACCGGTGTTGGATTTTCCTCTAGTGAACTGATGAAGACAGACTTAAAAGACAATTTTGTAGTTCACAGTTTAGTCTGAATCCCTTTCAGCTAGACAATTTTCCTGTGGTTGTGTATGTAAGTTGCTACTGGTTAAAATGTCCACAGGTGTGGCCACAGAATCTACACAGCTCCTTCCTATTTCAGATTCTGGTACACAGCACGAGTGGGTTTCTTGGTAGCGCATAACAGTAAAGCTCAGTCAACCTCAAATCTAGAGCCAAAAAATAAAAATGAAAATGAAAGCTGAAAATCAAAAGAAAGGCATAGTAACCAGGAAAACAAGTTTAGTTCTGCCAAGAAGAGAAACTCTGATGAAGCTTTTCACTGCTGCTGTTTAAAAACTTTAAAATACATGACAGAAGCAGAAAATCACAGAAGTATCTTGAGAAATGAGGTTCAGCCACTGTTCTATATTGGAGTCTGTTAAGCCTACTTGTAAAGTGTAATGCTCTGAAGATCTCAGCACTTGTTGAAGAAAAGCCTTTAAACTTGTAATATATGGTAACAGACTATTATGTTTTGCTGATCAGCAGGAGGAAAGGACACAAAGTGTTTTTGAACATTTTTAAAATTTTCTTTCCCATCTCCAGATAGACAGTTTTAGTTACAATAACCTGAACTTTTTTATATAGCAGTATATTATTCTTGACTCTGATATACAAAGTCAGAACTTTGTATAGCCTTCAGTAACATAAATGAAATTGTGAAATGAACAAAAACTTGAAACCTCTACAAGTCTTGGGCTGAATCTTGTGAAGAGGGACTGGGGACTGTTCCTTTTATGGCAGCTGGGAACTAGATCCTGTATGGTAATATGCTGGGAATACTGGTACTGTGTGATGAGAATATGATAGCACAGGTTTATCTTTGCAGCTAATAGCTGTGACACAGAGAATGATTCATAGATTAAGGATTATGTTTGGAATAGCACAGCCCCATGCTTAATGGAAGGTGAAAAGAGGCTTCCTTGTGACTTCCTGGTTTCAAGCATTTTTGCAGCTACTAAATAGTGACCAGCATGGGCCAAATTGAAAACAGTAGAAGGAAAGATATGTCAACATGCCCAGTGGATATTTGCATTATCCAATTAGAACACCAAGGCATATGACTAATATTGAAAGTACAAAAAAATTGACATATTTTGTTATGTGTCTAAATATATATATTTTATTATTTTAGCTATGCTTTCACATCACAGAATCACAGAATTATTTGGTTTGGAAAGGGGCTTTAAAGGAACTTAAACCCATCTAGTTCCAACCCCCTGCCATAGGTAGGGAACCCTCCATTAGATAGGGCTGCTCAGAGTCCCGTCCAACCCGGCATCGAACACTGGGGAGTGTGGCATCCACAGTTTCACTGAGCAACATGTTCAAGTGCCTTACCATCTTCTGTATAAATAATTTTTTCTTAATATCTAACTTAAACCTACCCTCATTCAGTTTGAATCCATTTTTCCTTGTTCTATCACTACATGCCCTTCTAAAACTGTATTGTACACCAGGACTGTCCATAGGACATTTCTGGGCCAGATTTGTTCTGAGGATTCTTTCTGCTTTGTCCTCTCATTGCTCTCAAGAAATTTTTAACTTAATGTTTATTTTTTCCATCCAGCTATTTGGTATAATGTAATATAGCTTGTCTACTTCACAGGAAGTTGGATAATTCTGCTGTGTATATAAATTCAGTTTTTACAACAGGAAAAAATTTGACTTCCAAAGATCACGAGGAAAGTCTTGCCTTTTTTTTTTACCCATGTTTGGGCATAATGCCAGATTTCTTTGATTCCTGGAGAAACCCATAGATATCTCAACTTAGTCACTGCTGTTGCAAACTCTCAAAACCTCAGATTTGTTCACATGGAAAGACATACATTAATTGTACCATTCCAGAAAGAAGTGTTCAAATTGAGAAGAAATATGCATTTTGTAGAGAAAGAATTAGGCCTAATCTTCACAAATAAAATATTTTTGAGTTGGTAATTTTTGTACAGTGAAGAATCTCTGCTCAATTCAGAAAAACAGTAGTTGATAATGGCATGGCTGCTATGTAAGAACTCTCAAAGCTACAAAAGTTTTAAAATTGCACCTCACTCTGTTTAACTAAAGCAGCCACAGAAACACATACAAAAACTGATGAATTCTTTTTTCTGAAAAAATTCAGGTTTTAACTTGCTTGTGTCATTTTGATAAAAAAGGGTTTTCCAATAATCTCTCTCTCTGACTTACAAGTGCAAATGTTTGATGCTGAGGATGCAGAAGATTTAGGCTCAAGTTTTCACCCAGAAAACTACTGGGAGCTTTTAGATATGTTCTGCATTAGCCTGAAAACCCCACCAAAGATTTGTCACTGATTTCCCAGTAGCTGTCCCAGATCTGGAGAGCCCTATCACCACGTGAACATTGCAGTCTATCTCCTCTCAACCAGAGTTTGTGATCTAAAGTATTATTCTGAATATTATCTTGAAGATATCTTTGCACAACATTATTGATCGTGATGTTTTTGGCCTATTAAATAATGTTACAAGCAGCAGTTGAAATACTTAATCTGGTAAAGTATATCAGCGCAACTTTTGTCAGGTAATGCCCTATACATTATGCTTAATAAGTCCCCTTCTTCAGCTTCAGTTAACTGATTCAAATTAGAAGGGCCTGTGGGATTCATCAGAGATCCTGAGGCTTACTTACATGAAGGAATCTGTATTGTAGTAAGGATATGACAAAGGCATTATGGGCATACGAGAGGAAATAATTTCTTTGTTGTTGTTTTACTCATGTCTCAAGAGCTGACTTAATAAAGCCTGAAAAGCTAACCTTTCTGAGTGAAAAAGGGTGTTTGTGTTATATATTTACATGTAGAAAAGCAGAGGATTTTAAAGCTATTTGCAGATCTGGGACAACTTCTGATTACTGTTAGATCTAATTTATTTTAAATTTAATTAAGCATTATGCCTCTAAAGCTGTTTGTAAATGTTGTATAAATATGTAACGCTTCTAATGTTAGCAGAATCTGTCCAATATCATTCACTGCATACTTAGTTTTATTTCTTTCAGGTAACTTTCTGGGCATTTTCCAGTATCAAAGAGCAAGCTCTTATTCTTTCAAGTGAAATATTTATGGCTATATAGTGATATTTGCTTGCTAGATCCATGAGCAGTTTTGTATTCACATTTAAACTTATAGCAGCTTCTAGACTATTTTCAGTATGACATGTGCATTCAATTAGCTTCAAAAGGCTACCATAGAAAAAAAAACTGAAAAAATGCAGTTTAAATATATATATGGTGTGTTCTTCTGTTACAGCAAGTAAAACAGCAACACAAGAAGTTTCTGAGTTTTCATTTAAGGTTTTAAGCTTCTTTGAGCACAGAAAAGAGAATACTGAGAATTCATGATAACAGTGATATGTAGAAGTTCCCCACTTATTAAATTGATGAAACAAGAGTCATTAGTACAACATGAGCATGTGGTCTCTGTCTAGCCTTTGGATCACTGGTGTCACACACTATGAATTTGTAGAAAACTATTTGTCCTGGCTGCTGTCTGCAGAGGAAAAATACAGCCAAGAGTAAAACTTGGTATGCCTTCAAACACAGAAATATTTGAGGCAGTCCACTTTTCATGGGCCAACTTCTAAGATATTATTGTTTGTGCTAACCTTAACCCTCCTTGACAAAATGCTATTTAAGTCACACAAAAAAAAATTGTATTGTTAAGGCCAAATTTATTTGACTTTTATGAAAAGTAAATTTCTTTTTAAATGTATTGTATCTACTTGCAAGCTCATGGGAAAGATAATTTCTATCCATTACAGATATTTGATATATTCTCCTGTGATGATGTAGTTGTTTTATTTCCAGAATCCCTTTCTCCTTCATTATAATTTTTACTCTGATTTTAAAGTATGTGCATCTATTAAGAATTAAAGTTAAATAATTAACAACATTAATTTCTTAAATATTTATTTTTCTCTTTAGCAGTGTTGGTGGTATTTTCCATGGAGCTTTCCATGCAAACTAGATACATGTAGTATTTTATTGTCAAAATAATGTTTCAAGTAGTAAAATGGCAAGGGAATACTGACTGAGCTATTAATAAAACACACCAGCTTTTAGCTGGCAAAGCAGCCTTCTTTCCATCAAATATGTCTCAGCCTTTAATAAAGAAACTCAAGTGGTGTAGGTGAAAAATTACTTTTCTCACCCGGTCATCTGTCTGTCATGTATTATTCAGGTCACCAATGTTTGTCCTGAACTGTATCATTCTGTAGTTGTGTCAGGTATGAAATATGTTCAGTGTAATTCCATCAGACTTCACGAAGTTGATTAGAACAGATCACCTTTCGCATGGGCACAAGTTATCTCAGCAGATTGAATGAAAAAGACTTATTTATCTTTGCCTGATAATAAAGAAAGAGATGAGCAAATTTATCCATTAACTTGAAAAGAGTCCCATATTTTGTGTGAAAACAAACTAAAGGCAGTAATTCTATTGAAAATACTTTAATACATGAATGTTTCTTTGAAAACATGTTTATGTTTGAAAACAGAAAATATAAACCTTGAGCCACATGCATTCCATAACAAGCTTTTAAATGTTTTTTTTTCCCTTGAGCACAACCCTCAGAAACAATTAAATTGGTGTTGCTTTATTTTTGATATGTTTTTAAGGCTGTAATGGTGCATTTTTTTCTTTAAAATTCAAATGTTGGCAAAGATCTAAATATAATGGGGTGTGAAAAATGTTTTGTTCTAATTAGTAAGAATAAAAGAATAGACATTTAATACTTGCCAGCAATATCTGTTAAGGTAGATGATTCTTTTTTTCTCAAGTATAATGGCTGAAACTCCACTGTACAAGAATTTGGTAAAGCAACTTATTTTTTGGATTTTTACACTTTTTTTTTTTCATTTTTATGGAGAATAAATATGCTATTGAGAGGGCATTAATGATCTGAGCAACTTTTTTAGAATCTGTAATAACTCAATGCAATCCTCTCTCCAATACCTTTTCTAACTTAAAATTTTCATGCCTTGTGTACAGCTCCCATAGATGTTTCAGTTTAACAGAAAATTCAGAATAAGTGGTAAGACAGACAAGGAATGTCCTGTTTTCCTGTAAACTTCAATACTGCTGGGTGGGTTTTGACAAATAGCAGCTACTGTAGGGCCACTGGGTTACCACACAGGTTGACCTTTTTCCTGACAAGGAGTGGAAGAGGTCTTTGCTGATGGGTTGCTTTCTCTGCTTGAGCACTTTTCTAGTGCAGCAGTGGGCAGTGAATCAAAGCTTAGCCTCAGTGCTTCTTGCTCCATCCCCCTTTTGCAAGAAAATGTACTCTTAGGTGCCTGCCTCTGGAAAAGTGTGGGAGACAATGAACCCTGAGAGAGGGGAGCTAAAGACATAAACCCAAGCTCCGTGGTTTTGATAGTGTCCTCAGTTGGCTGAGGTTTGTAATTTCCCTTTTTGGTCATCCATTGGGACCAGCAGAGACTATTTTTTCAGGTCAGGGCTCTGAAATAACTCACTGTCATAATATGAATGCACAATTTATTGTTCCAAGATTTAGTGGTTTAAAGGCTCAACCCAAGAACGGGTGAGAGGGAAGTTTTTGAAGCATTTTCACACAAAGGTTTGTCTTCCTGGTGACCTGTGAGGGATCAAATAATCTAACTTCAGTCCTCCAAACAAAGTGCACATCTGAGGTTTAAGCAGATTATCCCAATGTCCCTCTTGAACACCTTCAGAATTTTCAGTCTGGATTCATGATTGTAACCAGTTCTCTAGCTTTTACAATGCCTAAGTGTTTCAGAACAGTAAAGTGCACAAAACATGCTGTTATTCTTTTAATGTTTTATTAGGGCAATCTCCTTGCAAGAAACTACTTTAAACTATCCCAGATTGCCCAGAATATAACTCAGACTCACTTCTGTTAGAAACCTGGATCCATTAAGCTACCTATTTTTTGTCAAAACCTTATGTTAAAGATATTTTTATTTTATACAAAACTTATCTTTGAATTTTAATTTTTAATCCTTACAAGTTTTATTAACTGCAGCATATGCTGGCTATTTTATTTTAAATAAATAGAACCAAATGCATCAAGACTAGATGATAAATATCATATAGATGATCTTTAAACTCCCATCCAACACAAGCCATTCTGAGACAAACCCTTATATTTTGNTACCAACTTTTTAAATATTTAAGCATTTTTCTGCATCTTTTTTTAAGCTGTTGTGGTGTTCAGTTTCCCAGCTCATCAGAAACCTGTAAGAACCTTGTTTTTTTCACTCTTTCATTCTCCACCCATTAATCTGTGTCTTTCCTCCCCAAACTGATAAAGAGCTATACAGACTAAGGCCAGTTAATGGATGCACTGGATCACATTCTGCCCTCAGATACAAATCTGAGATCACCTCCCATTGAATCTACAGAGACTGCAACCAATGAAAGTTTTGTTTGTGTATTTGAGGGTGCAATTTGGCCTACCTTGTTTCAGGAGGTCATGTAATTCATTAATGGCTACAGAGTTTTTGCTGTGGAAAAGAACACTAAAGCTGTGTATAAATGCTCTGTACAATGTGTGTGCCACTGTGGAAGGTGAAAGCAGAATATACAGCATGCTAACAATTGGTTTAAAGACCAAGGCTGCAACTTTTATTGAAAAAAGAATAGCTTAAACTGCAATGTTACTTGGCAGATAATAGTCTCTGCAGACATAAGTAACCATAAAACCCGAGGGCACCAATCATGTGCTTCAGATCCCATGAAGATGTGATCTCCAAGCTGTACCAATACCAGGGAGGAAGATAATTTCTCAAGAGTGCTAGTGAGCACTGTGAAATTTTGTGGTTTGTTAAAATCAGATGCTGCAGTTAAGAGATCAAGTGAATAATTTCTGTTTTACTTTTTTTTGTAAGGGGAAAAAATAGTGCTGCTCCAATGTTTATCAAGAAAATGTGTTTTATATATAAACATGTAGCAGTACAAAGATTTCAATCATGACATCAAATGAAGGATCCTAATATCTGTTATTTTTATTTAAATTTTGAATAAATCTTCTCATGTTTTTTGCAGTCGTTATGCTTTAAGGGTAGCCATACTGCTGTAAGAGAGTGAAAGGTTTTATTAGGCAGGTGACCCAAAGGCATGCAATTGAAAAGTTCCTAGGGAGTTGATTGTGTATTAGTGTGATTGGAGTTTCTCTGTTTCCCAAACAATATTTTACATGGATTTGGGTACAGGTTATATGATGTTATATGGCAGTAGGGTATGGGAGCAATTTCTGCCTCATGGCTTTCTTGCCAGATGAATATCAACTAAATATAAACCGTGCCTTGTAATAAAAACCTACTTAATGAAATACAGAGTAACCTCTGTAGTGTTTGGGGGCTATATAACCAGATTGATTCCCTGTGTACTTTTTTAGGTTTTCCTGCAATTTTTTACATCTCTAGTGGAATTCAGACACATTAAGACATGTAAATTCAAGTGTTTGAGTGTGAAATATGCTTCAAGAAGGGCAAAAAGGAAAATTTGAGGAACCACAGGCTAGTCAACCCTCTCAGTCCCTGGGTAGGTCATGGAACAACTAATCCTTGAAACCATCTCCAAACATTTGAAAGACAGGAAGATAATTGGGAGTAGTCAGCAAGGATTTACAAAGGTGAAATCATGTTAAACCAACATTCTACAATTAAGTGATTCACTTGGAGGACAACAGGAAAGCAGTGAGTGTTCTTTACATTGATTCTAGTAAAACCTTTGACCCTGTGTCCAATAACATCCTTATAGATGAGATGACAGATCACTGGTTAGATAGGTGGAGAGTGATGTAGACCTGGCTTAGCAGCTGGGTCCAGAAGGTTATGGTAAGTGTCATAAAGTCCAGTTGGAGGCAAGCAACTAGTAGTGTACCCCAGGGATTGGTACTGGGGCCAATACTCTTTGACACCTTCATTAATGACCTGAACAGTAGCACAGACTGAACCCTCAGCAAGTTCACAGATGATAATAAAGTGTGAGAAGTGGCTGATACAACAAGGGACCTGCTGTTTGGAGGGATCTCGACAGGATGAAGAATTGAGCTGAGGGGAATCCCATGATATTCAACAAGGCGAAATGCAAAGTCCTGAACCTAGAGAATTATAATCTACAGCACACATATAAAACCAGCTGGAAAGTATCTTGTCAGAGAAAGGTCTTGGAGCCCTGGTAAACAGGAATCTGACCAGCAGACTGTGGTGTACCCTTGCAGCAAAGAAGGCTGACAGTGTATGAGGCTGCATTTTGAAGAACATTGCCAGCAAGTCAAGGACAATGAACCTTCCCCTCTACTCAGCACTGGTGAGACATATCTCAAGTACTGTGCTCAGTTCCGGGCTCTTCAGTATAAGAAGGATTATGGGACTGAAGCCTCTCACATGAGAAAAAGCTGAATGAACTGGGAGTATTCAACCTGGGGAAGAGATGTCTCAGGAGGATCTTATTAACACATACAGACACCTGATGCTGTAAAATAGCCAGATGCTTGTCAGTAGAGACCACTGATAGGACAAGAGACAATGGCCACGACTGAAAAGACAGAAAGTTTCACTTAAATGCAAGAAAAAGCTTTCTACTGCATGGGTGGTCAAACATTAGTGCATGTTGCCCTGATAGGTTGTGAAATTTCCACTTGTGAAGATACTCAAACCCAATCTGGACATGATTCTGGGCAATCTGCTCTAGATCACCCTGTGCGAACAGAAAGGTTGGACTAGATGATCTCACAAGGCACCTTCCAACCTCAACAATTCTGTAATTCTGTGATATTCTTTATTATTTGAGTTATTCAGGCCAGATTAAAGCAGACACTGGCATTTGAGAAGCTGAATTGCTATTTGAACTCGACTGAACTTGATTAGGTTGCCCACATGTCGATCTGGCTCTAGTTTACATGTATGACAGTATCTCTGAGATGCAGGGCTGACAGATATGGCAAAGGATAGGTGTAAATCTTACACTGTTGTGTACTCCTATCTGCAGTGCTATCATGTTACTTTAGGGTGTCTCAGATTGTGATGCCTCAGACATCTCCTGTTGTAAGAGCTGGCTGGTGAATAGCAGGAATTATGTACACTGGACATATATTTAGTATGTTGAGACACTATAACTCTATTTACACTGGAATGCCAGTACATGAAATTGTTTCCCATTCAGCACTAGGTCTTAAGAGTTGAAAAATTACCTGTATATAACAATCCAGACTTCTTCCTTGGCAAGAAGTGTATTAGATGGTCCCTTCTTCAGCTGAACTGAACCAAATTTATACGAGAAAACTGGCAGATGTTTTTTGAGGACGAACTGTGAAGAGTTAAAATTAACCAGTGTTGATAACTGATGTTAAATTTCCATTTCTATTCTTCCAAACCTACAGAATTCAGTAAATAAGCTAATGAGGATTTCATCATAGTCTTTGCACATTGTGGGTCTAGAGATTAAGGTTACTATAGATGTCTTTGATCAAGATTTCTGGACTGGTTAGAATATCTCATGCCTGTTTTGCAACAGTGCAACCTGTTCTGCTTTGGTCAAGTTAGATTCTGGTTTTCAAAAGAAGATTCAGAGACAATATTTCAAAATCAGGTTATGATGGATAGTCTATCATATTTCATTGGGTTTTTCTTATGTAAAGAGCAGAAAAAAGTCTGTTGTACAAGCCAAAGTATTAGCTGTACAAGACAAATTGTAGAAATATTTGCCCCCATTTTTTAAAAAAAATTGGTTTTTGCAAGTGTAGCTCAGAGCAATTTGTTGTCAGTGCTTTATAAGCATAAGTGAGCTAAAATCTGTATTGAGAAAATATCAATTTCCACAGTAGTAGCTGTTTTCATAATGGAATGAACAGCTTAAAAAATGTTGAGAAAATAAAATACAACCCTATTATTTCTAATGAGCTAACATGATGATTAAAATTGTTGATTAAATAGTATTTATCACACTGTGAGGAAAACCTTAACCTGACTATAGTGCTAAATTCAGACCTTATGAGCTTCTAGGGAGTCAAGTGGTTAGTTTACCCTTGTTAATTTCCTGCTCCTTTGATGAGGACATATTTACATTAAATGCAGAATGCATCTTACCAATGATCTGGCAAACATTTGACAATGCTGATTTTTCCATTTAAAGATGCCTGCTCAGTGAGAATTCCATCTGCATTCATGTGACTCTGCCAGATGTGTCAGTAGGCTGTTCAAGGATAGACATTTTTAAAAAGAGTCAGCTTTGAAAAAAACATGAATCAACATTTAGCTTCAAACAGAATTAGAGTGGAGTTAAACTGATATCAAAGAAGTTAGGAAGTTTTTGTCACAATATGAAATACAGTCATACAGTATGTTTCAGCAAGTAAGTTTGCAGGTAGCATTTTGAAAATCAGTGTACTTGTTAAACTGTATATGGATTTGTTGTTGTTTATGTTATAATTATTAATTGTTTCTATTAGGCATAAATTTATTTAAAATATAACTTTAACCTTGATGTTTTTAAGAGTGTTAACTTATGTTTATAGTGTTGCATATTTCTCATAAATGTTGTTTCCATCTGTAAAAGCCAGCTCTTGGTTGGTATCCCCTCTTTCTAGCTCTTTTCTTCATTAATAAATGTTTATGAATTAATAATTGCTGTTGTAAAAATTAAATTTTACATGAATAGATTTTTTAGTCAAGAATAATTATTATTTACAATACTAGGAAATAATTTGGTATACATAGGATGTTGTACTGAATTTAAATAAATATTTTGGATAAAAATACAAGTCCTGTGACTTGTTCTCATTCTTTGTATCTGTAAACATCGATTTGCAGAATTAAGGTGACCTAGATAAAATTCAAGGTAATAAGGTACAACTTGGCAAAATCAGCCCCAATCAAATGTCATACATTGTAAGGCTGCTTTAAAGTTGTACCACCTCTACAAACTATACAAGATTTCTTATCATATAAACTCTGAAAGTTGCCCAGAGATACCATATCAAGAGAGTATTTTACTGCTTTTAGTCATGTTTTAAATGTTTGCTCTATTAATGAGAAATATCTGGTTTTGTAGAAGGAAAAAAAAAAGAGCCTTGAGAGTTTCTCAACAAAACAGCTGTTGGCACACATTTTGAAAGCTTGAAGAAGAGGACATGGACTGGTTCAGTGAGAATGTGCAGCTCATAATTTTACAGAAATAACAGTGCACAAATCATTACACTGTCATGTTTAATACATGAGAAACACCATGCGGAGAATATGCTTTGTTACATTATAATGGAATACTTCTATATGGGAGAGTTCAAATATGTGTATTTCCTAATGGTCAGAATATAACATTGTCTGGAACATTCTTCATTTGAGGTCTTATCCACCAAGAATTTGCAGCTCCCACAGAGATCAAAGAATTTAAAATTTGCTTAATTTCTTTCAAGCTTTTCCCTTGAGTCCAACACATTGAGCTGACCTTTAGTGTACTAAATGATGACTTCCTTGTTTGTTTCATTCTTTTAAGGAAGTTGTTTCTTCATGCCTTTCCTGAACAAATCTGTGGGGACACAGTTTAATTTTCTTTTAAGGAATGTCAGTGACCAGTTTTTTATATTTATTTGGTATTAGCAAAATATGTTGTAGTAAAATGTATAAAACAAAATGAGTTGCAAAGATGTAAAGTCTAATGCCATCTGGGTTTTTGTAGCACCCCATGGAACTTACAAAATAATTATTTGGTCCCATGTGGCTGCAATATTTTATATAATAATCTTGCAGATGAGGTTTTTTCTAAGCACATCTAGAAGCAGAATTTTTCTTTTAGGAATTTCATCCTGTCATCTTTTTATTGGATAAAATTTTGTATTTTGAATTAATTAATTAAAAAAAGCCTTCAGAATGGTGTGAGGAGAAAGCAGAGCTCTCCTTTTTTTTTAAAGATGCAAATATCAGGAAACAGGTCAAATCTAGAGGTCATCAGGTCCACAAAACAATTTTAAATTCTCTTTTATGAGACTTTTCTGAGTAGCAGAGCTGCTTTATATAATTTCGTACTTCTTATGGAATGAACAAATAAGCAATACTCTTTCCATATTGCTTCATTTTGTGCAATTTTCCATCTTCATTATGTTTTAGTTTAACTGTTCTTCTGTCATTTTGCACATTTAACAGTATTATATAGTAATATTGATGAGGTGTTAGGTACTAAGACTGTGGTGTTTACTTATTGAAAAAACAATGTCTCTAATACTACTCACTGTATCAAGTTTACTTTGAAGAAGTGTTTTCAAGGTAATTTCACAAGCTTTTATTTCTATTCTGGACACTGCATACCATGATTCAGTGTGTGTATATTTTCCAAACTGATATTAGTTGATTGTAGTCATAGTAATGTTAAACTGAAATAAGATATGCATGTAGCATGGTTATGAAAATACCTGTCTAGTAAATAGGGCACTTATTGAGTCCTAAATGTGTGTATGGTTTTCAGTGTTATGGTTGTATAAGATAGCTTGAGCGTGTCCCATTTTCACCCCATAAATTAAAGCTGGCCAGGGTCAACTGTAAGTTATGTTTATTTTTTTCTCATTGAAAGTATTTGCTTTTTAAATTTATTTAACCTTTTTATTTTTTTTCCCTCTTGGAGCTGCCACTCCTTTATGTATTTCTCCCTTCCTTTGAAAGATGCACACCCTCTGTCACGTAACTGGAAACATTCTTGCAATGCATGCAATTTCATGTACATGTGTTACCACAGTTCACATTCTTTTAAAAGTAACCACGTCTCAAATTAAGCAAAGGTTTGATATCTCAGACAGTAATGGAGTGTATGCATGTCACCACAGATATGTATGCCACCACAGGCCACAGAATTGGTTATTAATCAGTAAGCTGAAAAGAGGAAGAAAATACATATCGCAGGTTGGCTAAAATATCTGGGACTGGCACTGCACAAAAAGACTTTTTTCTCTTAACCTTACAGAAAAAAACCATAATTGTGTGCTATTTAGCTTAACGTCTGTTTTCTCTTAGCTTATAAGCAAATAGAAACTGAGATGCTGTTAAAAAAAAAAAAAAAGAGAGAAAAAGAAAAAAGAAAACAAAAACCAGAACTGATTTCAGTAAAAAAATTATGCATGTCCATTTTATTGCTTCACATAGTGGTATTGAAATATATCACCTGTGTCTTGCTTATGAAGATTCTTCAGTGTCATTTTTAATAGAAATGTATCTTTTTACTTGCTTAAGGGTCTGGACTTTGTTAGAGATTAAAGCCAGTGATGAAAACACTGAGCATAATGAATTTTCATTGTATTTAGTCGAAGTCTACTAAAATCCAATGTTTGCATTACTTTTATGATAAAAGAAAGACACCCAACTTGGCCATATTTGTATTTTAAATGCTTTGCTCTGATGAGACCAGAACTCTATTTCCAAAACGAGTCTTTCCAGCATGTTCATGCTTCCTTTGCACAGCAGCTGTTGGAAGTACTGATAGACTTTTCTCATCACAGTTAATCTGAGAAAAAGATTCTGTAACTTCACCCGTTTTCTTCTCTCACATAATGAAGAAACACCACTAGGCTCTCTACCACTAGTATTACTGCAAAATTTCTCTATTCACTTATTGTCATCATGCAGAGAAAAAAACTGTTTTGTGCATTCCACACAACAGTACTCTTAATGGAAATAGCGATTTTAGATGATGGATTGTAGAGCTGCTACACTATGATCTTTATCTTATATTCACACTAAGGACAGCAAGGAAAATTCTTATTGCAATCAGAGGTGTAATGGGGACTGAATCTAAAATTCATACAAGTGAAAGGTGGTAGTGAGAATTGAAAACTCTAATAGATGCATTTCAGTGGTACTGGAAATAACTGCAGATTACTGCTTGCAGCACTTTCAAATATATTGCAGTGCACCCAGGGTAATTTGCTAGGCAAGTATTTAGTGCTACTAAACCTGCATGTGTCACAGGACAGTATGGGAAAAGCAGGGGACTGGAGAAAGCAGGAAAAAGAAGAAGCAAAAAGAAGGCCAAGAATTTTCTATTAAATTCCATACGCTTGCTATTTTTTACCCCAGCAAATTGGTGTTTATATTATGTGCCAATTATTGGTCTTGCAGAATTCTGTTTCAGTGAATTTTCATGAAGTAGAAAAAAAAAGATGCAATGCAGATGGAAATGAAAACATCTACAAAAGCAGCTGATGTTCATAAATAAATTAAGCAGTTTGGCATACAATGACTGTACTCAGGAAGAATACATATTAGCAATTCTTTGTTGTATTGATCCTTTAAACTAAGGCATGTGTGCCATAGTTAAACACTTTTGTGTATTTTAAAGCTGTCATTTGTAAGTTTGAGTAAAGTACAACAGTCCTTAAGGGAAACAGCCTAACAGGCAGACTTGCAGTCAGAGTTCAGTGTATTTTCTTCATCTTTAATTCAGTAGGAAGCCTTTCTAAGTAGGAAATGAGGGTTCTATTCGTACTTGCCACTGGAGATCTGCAGTTCATAGAGTGAGCTTCATTGTCTGGACTTGCCATGCACAGTGGGTGTGTGGCTACCAAGCCCTTTTTCCCTGAGTATTGGGCGAATCACTGTCAGATCAGGGGTGGTCCAAGGTGATACAGTACCTTGACAGTCTGATTTGGCCCATTGTGACCTATTATACTTAATTTCACATCATCTGGTACCTAAAATAATTCATGACCACATTATTATTCTCTCAGATTGTCTAGAAAGCACAAGTTTGTTTCACACCTACTTTCTGTGTGAATGAAATGTGTGTGAATGCACATGTGCATGAATTTAAGATTTATTGCTTTCTTGTCTACTTTAATGTAGTCTTTACTAAAAGCAACTGACTACAGTTACATTATCAAGGATTGAGCAAGAAAAATGATATGTATAAATAAAATAATAATTGTAAGAGAATGTGGAAAAACTTGACTCTGTTAGGATTCTATAGTTTTTCAGCGCTATGCTGAAAACAAATCTGAAGAAAACCCTCCACAAAATACACCATAAAGTGTATCACCATGTGATACTTAATGCAGATTCATAGAATCATAGAAAAAAAAATTGTTTGTAAAGGACCTTTGAAGATCACTTAGTTCCTATCCAACCCTGCCATGGGCAGGGATGCCTTTCACTAGATCAGGTTGCTTCAACCCTTGTCTAACCTGACCTTTGCCACCATGGCAGGAGCATCCACAACTTCTCTGGGAAGCCTATCCTGGTATCTCATCATCCTCAATGTGAAAAATTTCTTCTTCATATCTAATCTAAATTTACCCTCTTTCAGTTTAAAAAATAGCTACCAATATCTACTGGTATTGTAATTGTGATTCCTTCTCTGTAAGACTGCTCTCAATCCATTCAACACACAGCCTATACATCAGTTTGCCTTGACCAAGCTGCAGACCTTGCACTTGGCCTTGATGTACTTCTTGAAGTTCACACAGGCCCAATCCTCAAGTCTGTCAAGGTTCCTAGGGATGGCATTCCCTTCCTCAAATGTATCAGCTGCACCACTTAGCTTGGGATCACCCAGATGCTGCAGATGCTCACTCCCACTAACAGGACAAATGTGTACAGCTGGGGAACACTGCTTGGTGCTCATCTCCATTTGGAGATTAAGCCACTGACTGCAACTCTTTGGATGCCTCCATCCTTCCAATTCCTTACCTACTGAATAGCCCATCCATCAAACCAAACATGTCCAGCTTAGCAGTGTTGTGTAGGATTGTGCCAAAGGCCTTACAGAAGACATCTGTTACTCTTTACCCACCAACATGGCAACTCCATTGTAGAGGGCCAGAGATTAGTCAGGCAGAATTTTTGTTTCATGAAGCCATGTGGATATCTCTAGTCACTTCCTTGTTGTTCACATGCCTTGACATAGCTTCCAGGAGGATCTCTTCCATCAGCTCACTGGGCACAGAGGCTGAATGGTCAGTAGTTCCCAAGGCCCTCATTTTACCCTTTTTTCAGTCACAGGGGACTTCACCTGATCAATTCTTAGGTTCCTCAGAATCTTAAAGGATTACAGCATCATTTATAAGTGAGGAACTGAATAGAACAAAACTGTTAGCTCTTGCAATGGTTAAATTAAAATAAAACATGGCAAAAATCATAACAAAATTCATTTGTTGAGATTCACTACAAATACCTCATTCTAACGGGTAGAATATGCTATCAGGTTTGGCATGTGATAATGATGTTACTTTGGAAAATGTAGTTATATGTTGGTGTTTGAGAGAAGAAAAGTGTCTTTCAGACCACAGTTTGTATAGAGCAAAAAATTATATGTGTCATAACATGTAATTACCTTGCTGCTGGTTTGCTGTCTTCAGCTAAAGGAAAATAATTGCTGATTAAACAACTTGGTCATCCTGATTCTTGCTTACATTTCTATATAGAATTGTGTTTACATGCAAGTGCAGAGCACTACTATAAAGAGAATGGTTCTATAATTTGAAAAATATTTTATATATATTTGTCATTATTTCAGAAATATTTCTAGTGCTTTCTTTTTATACCATGTTGCATCTGCATGTGCCTTCTGATAAGCTTTGCAGCTGGTTTCTTTTTCTGTGTTATAATATTCAGGTTATTAATATAATGCAGCAAACTAGTTTTTAATTGACATCTCAAGTGATAACTAAAATTTACATCCTCTATGGAGGCCCTGATTGTTATAAACATGTAGGAATAGAAAAATTTTATTATTTTATTTAAAAACTAAAAATCTCAAACCTGTAGTAGATGTCATTAAATCTTTTCTTTAAATAAAACTGTATAATTGTTATTATGGTTTAACCTCAGTGGCAGCTCAGCACCATACAGCTGATCTCTCACTCCCTTCCCAGTGGAATGTGGGAGAGGATCAGAAGGGTAAAAGTGAGAATACTCATGGATTGAAATAAAGACAGTTTAACAGGTAAAGCAAAACTTCACACACAAGAAAAACAAAATAAAGAATCTATTTTCTGCTTTCCAGATATTTAGCCATTTCTAAGTTTCATGGTTGACTGGCCAAACGCCAAGCACCCACGAAGGCTGCTTACTCACCCTCGCCTGCTACAGCTGGGCAGAGAAGAGAGAAAAATTAACAAAGGGTTCATGAGGAGATACAGGAGATAACACTCCAAGGGCAAAACAGGCTCAGCTTAAAGGTATGAAGTGAATTTATTACTAACAAAATCAGAGGAAGGTAATGAGAAGTTAAATAAACCATCTTTTCTTCCGCCAACCCCTCCCTCCTTCCCACCAACAGCACAGGGAGGCAGAGGATGGGGGTTCTGGTTAGTTTGTCACCCGAGGTTTTCTTCTGCTGCTGAAGGAGAGGAGTCCTGTCCCTGTGAGACCGTGGAGTCCCTCCCATGGGAGACAGTTCTCTGTGAACTTCTTCAGCATGGCTCCAGACCTCATGAGCAGCAGTTCTCCCAAAACTGCTGCAATGTGAGTCCCTCCCATGCGCACACAGTCCTCCCAAAACTACTGTAGNCCCACCTCACCCAGCTGATTAGCTCCCTGCCCCTTCCCTCTTCCCCTCCCCCAGGTAAAAGGGAGAGCAACCACAAGGTCCTGGAGTTCTGTTGGAGCAGTTGCTAGATTCAGAAGCCTGCAGGCTGGAATAAAAGCTCTGGATTAAACCCTCCTTCAGAATGGACTCCTTTCTTCACCATCGCCTCACCAAGGACCCACTGTTGGGGCTCCAGCAAACTTGCAACTGCTTGCAGCATTCGGTGAGCCAAGGGTGTCTCTGGGGTAAAACCACCTCAGCTGCCGCCATTGGGCTCAGCCGCCAGACAAGCCCGGGCACGTCCCGTCAGGACTATTGGTAACACCGATAATGCTGTTTCCCGCACATGTTCGCACCTCCTTTTCTTCTCTAGCTAGGAAAAAACTGCACGTAACCCACTTTGTTTGATTTTCTTCTTAAATATGTTATCACAGAGTCATTACCAACCTCTCTAATTGGCCCAGTTTTGGCCAGCAGCATGTCCATCTTCGGAGCCATCCGAGATTGGCTCTGCTGGACGTGGTGGAAGTTTCTAGCAGCTTCTCACAGAAGCCGCCTCTGTGGCCCCCCTGCTACCAAAAATCAGGCTGTGCAAAACCAACCCACCAAGTAAGTAGGACTTTATCCTTTGTAATGGTTCCTTTGGAAGAGAAGTGCTTTATCCCAGATGTCTTTCCCTTTCTCCTTCTTCCCCTGGCTTTTACTGAACAGCACAATGTGGTATGGAATATTCCTTTGGTCAGAAGAAGTCATCTTTTCCAGCTGTGTCCCTTCCCAAGTTGTTGTGCACCCCCAGCCTCCCTGCTGGTGGAGTGGAATGAGGTGCAGAAAAGACCTTGATGCTGTGCAAGCTCAGCAATAACTAAAACATCTCTGAGCTATTGAGCTGGTTTTGGCTGTGGCAGAGTAAATTTTCTGCACGGTAGCTGGTACGGGGCTCTGCTTTAAATTTATGCTGGAAATGGTGTTGATAATTAAGGGATGTTTTCATTTTGCTTTTGACTCCAACGGACCAAAGGGATATTGCAGACCATATGGCATCATGCTCAGCATATAAAACTGGGGGAAAAAGGTGGAAGTGGGGGATGTTCAGCGTGATGGTGTCTGTCTTCCCAAGTCTCTGTTATGCCTGATGGAGCCGTTCTCTCCTGGGGATAGCTGAGCACCTGCTTGCCCATGGAAAGTGATTTAATTCCTTGTTCTGCTTGAGCGCGTGGGTTTTGCTTTCTCTATTAAACCATTTTTATCTCAGCCTATGAGTTTTCTCACTATTACTCTTTTGATTCTCTCCCCTGTCCCACCTGGGGGGAATGAGCAAGTGACCAGCTTGGGTCAAATCATGATAGTTATCAACACTCTTTTGGTCACAAATCCAAAATATGGCACCCTACAGGCTGGCATGAAGAGAATTTACTCTATTGCAACCAAAACCTGTACAATTGTGAAGTTATTTTATGCAGCAGATAAAAGACAATGGAAGCATTATAAACTGCCTGAACGTAAAATGCAGGTCTACTGCTAGGGGTTGCAATCCAGCTAAGAGTTTGAGCTCAATTAACCTTTTGGCATCTGTACAGATCTGTTAAGTCAAAAGAGCAGAAATTCAGGGTGGAGGCTCAGTCTTGTTGCCATCAACAGGAAGGCTTCCAAGGCAAATCACTTACTGCTCCTTAAGGGTTACTTCAGACAGACAAAATAATAAATTACAAGCAGGGACTCCAATTTGGGGATCAGAGTACTACAAAAAAAATTCAGGAAAAGCTGAAGACCTCTAAAATTAGAATTTGTAGCTAGCTATTGGCAGAATTACCAATCCCTTTGTGGTAAGCTCTCTAACACCTGCCATGATAGCTTAGGACCTCCATCCACGATTGTTTTTGCCTTTGTGGTCTTGTAAAAAATATATTGGAAAGGACTCCCAAACAGTAATGAGATATGTTGTTTAGGTAATAATTTTTACTTCCACTACATTTAAAAAACTTTTTTTTCAGGTATTCATTATTTATTTAGGCGTGATGGGTGTTTATTTAGTTTTTGGTTTTGATTTTTTTATGCCTTCAGAAAGGAAGCAATACCAAAGTATTTCTACTGTTTGAGTGTGTTAGGTTTTTTACTGCACCTTCAGGCAAAGTTTTGTAAGTCCAGGCTATTCAAGTGGCTGATTGACTGCAAGGCACAGAGGTTGAAGAATTTCTGGCAGGAAGTCAACTTGCAGTAATAAAAGCTACTTTTTTTTTTTTTCCAAGTCCATTAGTTGCCATTACACAGACACCACAAAGCCCCAAAGATAAAATCAGCTGCAAAAATTATTCACACTCTCACTTACTCTGGAAGTTAATTTTGCAAACAGTTTTTTGCCAATTGCTTTTTCAGAAATAATGCTGAATCTGGAACAGGAATATTATCCTTGACTTCCTTCCCCTCTACTTTCAATCCCCATCAAGCTCCTTCATACAGAGATTGCTCAAAGCAAGTCATGAGCAATAGAGAGAGTATTGGAGTTAAATTGCTGCAAGAAATATTGCAGTAATATGGATTCAGCTTAAGCATGCCAGAAGAGTATCCCTTGCAAAGGAAGGGCTAAAAGTTGTAAAAGGGAGCATTTGCATGAAAATTTGAAGCAAAGCTTTCTTTCTACTCTGAGGCATTCTTACCTCCACATAGATTTGTATGGTATTCATTTTCTCCTTTCCAAATGGGAAGTATTTTTGCATTTAGGAGTAAAAAAAGGAGGGTAAAAACTCATTAGTTTTTTGACATAGCCCACTCTATTTCTTCAGAAATCATGAATGTCTCTTATCAGTGAAAAAAAAAAATACTTTTATAAATGAGAATCCTCAAAGCACATATGGGATCTACAAAGGCTGAGTAAAACTGTTGACAATAATAGCTGCCTTTAAAATTAAACAAGACAATTTACAACTCAAAGTTTCTTCAGACAGAAGACCTCTTTATGGAATTAATTTCAACCATTGAGTATCAGTACTAAATTACCAATTTGTGCTATCCCATTTTAAATATACTCTATATACATATGTATTCCATTTATGGTTTTTAATGCAAGAGATTGCTAATGTAACATTCCTGGTATGCATGGTATTTTGTATTTAATTTGGTAGTAAATAAAAAGTCAGTATTGGGAATACTTTCTGTGACTAAAAGCATTAAGCTACGTCTTGTTTCTCTGAGGAGGCAAGAACTGCTATTCTGATTCAAGCAAAGGTACCATGGATTTAGGGAAAGGATATAAAACCCAAGATGAGTACAGAATTTTCTTTATCTTGGTAGAGTTTCCTCACCTCCAGTGGCCATGAATTTAGACATGGAATTTTCAGAGCTGCAGATTTAACTGCACTATTACACTTACTCTTCATTCATGTACCCATCTCCATGAGTTTGTAAAAGATTTGTGTATGTCTAATTATACTGATTTCTTCAAGTCTCAGTGAGAGGGCTTTCCACTACTTATGAGAATAGTGAAAGTACTAATTTTGGCTAACTTTAGGCTCATGGTCTGATAATTCTAACTCTATTTTATTTTATTTGATATTTAATAATAGTACACTTCAGTCAGAATTTATTAAACATGCAAGAAAATGTATTTTTGCTGGTTTTTACACTTCTCAGTCAGGTGTAAAATGAGAGATAACAACTCATCTCTTTGGCAGATACAAACAAAGAACTAGGGTTAGTATTTAATCTGCAAATGATATTATTTGGAATTTGTGGAAGGAAAAACAATGCAGAGGAGGGGCAAGATTATATCTTAAGCAAAATTTCAATTATTTTGTAGAAATAAATTTGGAAGCAAAGGGTAACTTCCAAATGTATTTCACCATTTCCTAAATTCAGAAGGAAGAGAGGCTAAGAGTACTGAGATACATTCCATTTTATATGCAGTGGTTATGTGCAGGGTATGGTTTCTGTGAGTGAAAGGGTCTGCTTGGGAGAACCAGTTATCTCCCATGTCACAGTCACTTCAATAATTATAATAATGTGCTTAATTTGGTATCAATGGGTATTAGAACAGTGTATGAGGAAAGACAACAAAATGCCACTGCTACTTTTTCAACATCCCTGAAAGAACAGAAGATTTCATACAGTAATATTGAAATTTGCTATTTCACCCTTTTTCTGTATAACAGATAAGATAACTTTTTATTTAGGAAGAATTTTGCAGGAAAGGATCACAGATTTCAAGTTTCCATTAATATGTCATTGTCAGTATGAAATACTACGATAAATTAAATTTAAACATGATAAAAAAAAGATGCTAGAGTATATCATATGTCGTGTATGATATCAGCTGTCTTAAACAAACAATTATTAAACCAAATGCTAAAATATGAAGCAACAAAAAAAAAACCCTAAAAAATAAAATTAAACTTTAAGGAGAAAATGTGGTGCATCACAATTTTTTAATTTCTTCATTTTCAAAGATTAAAAGTCTGAGCAGTAAAAAAAAAAACAAAACAAAAAAAAAAACCAAAAAAAACACCCTTTCATATTTTTGTTTTCAGAAATGTAGATAATACTACTCTCTGCATGGAAAACACCATGGACTATTGATATTGATACACCTGGGAAAATAAGTTTAAACAGTCTTCAGCTGTAATAAGAAATATTTGGACAGTGCTCTTAGACACAAGACGTGATTTTTGGGATTGTTCTCTCACACACCTGGTGTGATATTTTGGTTGTCCTTAGACCAGAAGTGAAATCCTGAGTATGATATCTTTTAGTGGGAGTCCTGGTATTTTACTCTAATGAATGGAAGTTTGTCGGGAAATCAAAAGACTGGTTTTAGTGCATGAATGATTTCAGATTCTACTTTATTTATGGAGTGATTATGAAAAAAATCTAGAAGTGCTTTTTAGTCATAGGCGCTGTTTATAGTTCTATCTGTGGAACTTAGAAGAAAAAAGGTTATTATTTATTATTGAAAATATATCTTCTGGGTCTTTAGTAACAAATGCATTCAATAAATGACTGGACATGTGGAGTTTCCTGAGTTTGAAGTATAATCAGAGCAACTTAGTTAACGCAAGTTAAGATTTAAAGACTTAACGTACACTTAGAAATCCCATAATTGGAGATTATATTCTCTTCTATCAGTGAATTTATCCTGTTCATTGATTATTTTGCTATTTCTCTTGTGCCCATGGAGGTTCATCAAGATGAATATTTACTTGATAGTAGTTTCCCAATGTATTTTATTTTCAGATTAAAGCTTTTTATTGTAGGAATTGAACACAATGTGCACCAACTTCAACTCTGTCATTATTAACTTACTTAAAGATATGCATTATAAATTCTGGAATGTTAAGTTGCGCCATACAAAGTGGCAAACAATCTTAAGTTGCTGTATTCTGTCTTGCACATTTATCAGCTCTGTTATGCAGCCATTAGTCTTTGCAACACTCCCACTACTTTCCATGTGACCATCAAACGAGCAAGGATTTTTCATAGCATAGAATTAATGGGAATTTTAAAGTGCTTGCAAAATCTTTCAGCCATCTTGAAGTTTCTAAGAAGTCTTTTGACTGCTATGTGTGTATTTGCAATATATACGAACCATACCCAGACTGCTGCATTGCAAGATCTGACTAATTGTACTTCTGTAAGGTATCATTTTAAATGTTTAAGTTTTTAGATGTGCCTGAATGTAAACGAGATCAGAATCTGCTACTTCTTTCTCTTTATTTTTTTTTTGTAAGACTGGTGTGTGGTGCTTTTAAGGGGGTGTTGACATGTTTTCTAAGAAGATAGGAGTTATCTAGTCTGTGGTTTATGTTGTAGAAAGTTCTCAGACTCTCAACAATGCTGTCGCACATACCTGCAGCTGGGCTGTCTCTGAACAGGTTACTGCCTCATCAACTATGCCAACAAAAATGTGTGTGCGATTTCCTCCTAATCCATTTTGGTCCAAATTTGATGAGTAAGTACAGAGTTGTCATTTAAATTCTCTGAACTAAACCACCTTATTTAATTGAAATGGGTGAGGAGGAAACCCTACGCAAACCTCAGTGAGCAGACACCATCATCTCCAGAATGAGGATATGGTACCAAATGTCACTGGGAGAGTAAGGTAACAGGAACTTTCTCATCTGACATAGTTACCATCAGAAGAGGACACATCTATATCTTTATGTCTTCAGGACACACATAATCACACAGAAGAAAAAATTATAAATAACTCAGATTGTTATATAAATCAGAGTTATAATCAAAATTAGAATGTTTCCTAAGAAAATTTATTTTTAAAGATTGCATTTAGTAGGAAGACAGTATTTTCAAAATATGAGCAACATGACATAGCCATAGAATGACCAGACAAGACAAGTCAGTGTGTATAAAAGTCAATAAAGTAACCAAGAATACTTTTCTGTCCATGCTTCAAAAAAATATGGAACAGATATATTTTGTCTCTACTGATAAAGATGGGCAATAATAAAGGATTCTGAGAAGATTTGATCTTTAGTGTAGGATGAGAATTTTAGATAAAGCAGTAGGTTCTTGGTATTTATTTATTGATGAGTATTGGGTAGCTGAGTTAAAGAAGTCACATTCAAAATAACTTTTTCTAGGTCATAAAAAAATTAAAAGTGAGGTTGGCCAATAAAGTCAAAGAACTGCTTTTTTGCCCCACCTCTCTCCATAAGATGTATGATTCTATAAGAACCTCAACTTTACACTAGTACTGTCATCTTTTATCTATTTATGGCTAAAAGGTATTGAATTGAATATCTCTGTACAAGAATTTCAAATATGTTTTCAAGAAAACTAATCCTCTGGAAATTTATCACACGACAGGAATTATGTGTGTCAGATACTTCCTTTATTTTACATTCAGAAATACAAATAAAATCATTGGTGGTCATGAATTGTTTTGTTTTGGGGTGTTTTGGAGGGTTTAGGATAGGAGTCCATAAAGAAAACCAGAAGAAATAATAATGTCCGTGAAATAATATTTTATTTAACAGCATGGTTAATATAATTGTAAGTACTTTTCTTTCCAGTTTTTTATTTCTTATGTTCACACTGTAGCACATTTCCAGATGATGTTGGCTAGGGAGATGACTTTTGTTTACAGTCTAACATAAACATGTACAAATACAATCCAAGCACACAGCTAACCTTGAGACTGTTTCTGCATTCTTTCTATTTTGTCTCTAATTTGCATTTTAATACAACAGCTGATGCAGTCTTGCAGTCTTAATATTAAACTCAGAGCCTTTAGAAATAATACAGAGTAATATAGCCTAAAAGGTCTTATCAAGTCTTTAGGCAAAGATTGGCAGCAGGTACAGCAACCACAGTAACAGAATCAATTTTTTTTCTACCCCCTAACTATAATACTGTTCACAAAAATTTCACCCCAGTAATTTTTTTTCTTTGTTTTTAATGTGTTGTAGTTGTTTAAATTTGGTTTGTATCATATTGTGATATAACATTTATTCAAAGTAAATTAAATTTCCTGGCCTTATAAAGCAACTGAAGGCTTGAAGATAATGATCAGTCATAGAATTTTGGTTTGTTCTAATTCTGAATATTCTAATCTATCTCAATAATTTGAGTTCTTCTTTTATTTCATATTTCTCCTTAATGGATATGTACAGATATGATTCCAAATTGCTAAACTTACATAGCAATTTTCTCCTAAAATTAAGTCAACGAATATTGCAAAGACTTAAAACCTTTTTGATCTGATTTTGATTTGGAGCAGGAGAGTTTTTTGTTGCTGTTTGGTTTTCTGTTAACTTGCTTTTAGAGTGAAAATGAATAGATATTCTTGAGAATATGCTAGAAATATTGCTGATTGTTGTAAAAATTGACCCTTGGAAAAAGAGATTTATAATATGCATGAGCATTTCAGAAAATAGCAAAGAATGACCCAAGCCCAGGGACCTGGTGACAGCCTGTACAAGAGATGGAACTTTACCCAAGGTGTGACACTGAAATATAGTCACCATGGATGGTGAAGTTGCTATAGAGAAGTTGTTATTAAACATTTCTTAAAGATTCTCCCTAGAACACAAATCTATCTAGAAGGAAAGTCAGGAGGATTGCAGAGTAGCATACCTTCCTCAAACATTCAGTCCTCTAGTTTGTTGGTTTTTATATGGCTGAGAAAGGCAAAATATTCTGGTTTTCTCACTGAACTTGTAAATATATTTACTATTTAACTTATCAAATTGTAGTACTTTTTGATGGATCCTGTCTCTCAAAAATGACTGTCTGTTTTCTGTGGACAGTTTTTTGGGGACTAAGAATTTAATGTTGAGAATTTGCCTTCCTCTGCTTTCCTGAATATATTTTATAATTGTTTTTATTTAATTTAAGAACAAAGAAGGTCTGAATTCTAAGCTTCTCCATCACATCTGTTAGATACACATGCTTTGAACTAAGTCACAGACTTCAGCTACTGATTTCCTTGGGACATTTGGTGCAGAGGAGTGCCTAGCTCATCAGTCACACAATGATTTTGCTAGAAGTGCACAACGTACTGGGGAGGATGGGAAAAATGGTTATATGATTCTACTCCCATCCAGATTCTCCTTCTCACCCACAACAGGAAACAGCCAATTAATGCATTTTTAAATGCCAACAAGTAAATGGAGTACTTCTAGGATTTTGAACTGTTGCTGTTGCCAACTTAAGTAGCAGCTGATTTATATTTATGAGCTGTACTTTGAAGGAACACTGACTAGGGGCAGTGGTAAGGTTGCTGCTGAGCCCCTGGTCTAGAGAAGTGTCCAAAGGTCCTGAAAAGCAGTGATTTTCATCCAGCTGCTCAGTGCCCCATGAACTATTCTTGGCAGTATTCCTGCTGGCTCATATGTCTATAATGCTTGCTTTCACAGCTTATTTCACCTTTATTGTATCATGGATAACAAGGCTGTGCTTATTCTTGATCTTTTATTTTGAACCTTCATCTATTATACTACTGTACTGGGACATGGATGTCACACTATTAGGATTTTTTTTCTGCTGCTTATGTCTTAGATGTACTTTTGAATTCATCGTTACAATAATGAGTGATATTAAAAGTGCTTTTCAACTTCTATGTTTATAAATTGCATTCACTGTTAGAAAAAAATACAGACTTAGAGGTAGTAAATGTGAAGTATTTAATAAAATCAAATTTAATTCAGAAATAAAAATATTGTTTAAAAGCAGTTTTGAACACAACCGTCAAAAAGCTGTTTTTTCAATTGTTGGGCAGCATAGTTCATATAACTGTCAAGAAAAAAATCAATGTACAGCAAAAAAAAGGAAAGAGATATTAAAAAAATATAAACTCTTCTCCAAGAATTAATACAAGTATTATTTTAATACAGAGATAATACAAGTATAAATACAAGATAATACAAGTATTATCTTAATACAGAGATACTACTTAAATATTTACATGCAATAGAAGTATTTAAACTATTCATTTTACACTCTTTCACTGCAGCTTTACTGCCTTTTGGACCACCTCAAAGTTCCCATTGTACTAGACCCATTAAATGAAGTTAGAGAGCATACACTTGTTCTTCTACAGGTCTAATATATGCTACAGAAAAATGTGAGCGAACACAGATAGAGTTGCAGTGGAGATTCAGATTGAAGTCCTTGGGTTCTTTTTTTGGGGGTTACCTTTTTCATTTATTTGTTCTGACAAACCTTACACTTTTTTCAAGTAAGGTTTATCATAAAATGTATAGCCCTAGCTATATTTACAGCTTACTGTGGCACCTTAGCTGTATTATGGAATCATCATTGCACTGGGAATCTTCACAAAACTTGATCTAATTTCTATACTGCATAACCAATTGATTACACATTTTCCTACTGATTCCCAAATTCAACTTGCACCAGAAAAATATGCACTGGAATGCAAGTTCCTTAAAGGGCAGCATAGATTCCTTTCTAAGAAATGTGGACATGAGAAAATTGCCCCTTCTTAAACATAAAAGGAGTTTTACATAGGTCTTATGAGGGATTTGTGCAGTGTCCTTATGTTCAAACAGATAATGTGGTCACATTTCTCAAGTCAAAATCTAATTTAATTCAGAAAGAAACTGAAAGGAGAAGATCTTTCATAGCTTGGCATCTGGACCCTGTGATTACCTTCCAAAGACGAGGAGAAGCGGAATGAAGTCATGTGTAAATTGAACTCTGCTTAAAAAAAAAGTATAAGCCATATTTTTGTCAAATAGAAATAAAACATTCTTAAAAGGAATTTTTGGGCCTCTCTTGGTGTTTTGTGAGTCCTTTTTCATGGTAACAGTCTCAGAAAAAAAAAAAAAAAAGCAAGCTTAGTTATTTTTATTACATGTGTGACCAAGCAGAAAGTAATGGAATATGAAATGTGGAATATAGCTACTTGGTATGCTTACCTTTATAATGACTTCCAGTAATGAGTTGTACTGGTAAGCACATAACCCTTTGTAATGTCAGGTCAAAATTTAGAAGATTCATAAATTTGGTTTTAGTAATCAGAATCCGAGAATAATAATATTCAAGTATAATTGTTTGACTAATTCTAATTCAGAAGGGAGCAAGAGGTAGAAACTGTGAAAAGCTGATTTGGAAAGGATTGTTCAAATTTTCTGGGGCATGCCCATATAGCTTTTGGAATATACGTACTTATACATGTGCACATGGAGGATCCAGCCAGCACAACGGAATTGCACACGTTAATTGTGTTATCCATTATTGGGCGCATATGTATCCTGCCACTATTTGCTCATTCATCCTAGAGGTCTGAAGTGTAGCAAGTCCTTAGTTACCACTCATTACTGGTTTTGTCTGCAGTGGCAGTTATTTCCTCTTTTCTGACACTGCTGTCCTTGTTCCTTTTTTTTCTCTCTGTTGCCTAATCCTAAAAAAGAAATTTTCACATCAAACTAGTTAGATGTGACTGCTGATTTTTTAAAGTCAGATTTTCAGGGTTCAAAATTTTTCCAACAACATATCGTTTTTGTTTTATTTAGTTGTGAGATATATAGTCCTATACACAGTTTGGTGACTATTTACAAAATAGACTCACTGCTTAAATGGAATCCTTATAGGATTTTCGTGATGAGGGGACCATCTTACTGGAAGGGAACAGGTAAATAACAGGTTCTTTTGCAGCAGAGCCTAATTTTTTACTAACTTTCTGCGTCACAATTGACTGAGACATTTTTTGAGAGGATAGTATCTGATAGCAAAGAGAGTCTGAATTCTCCATCATGTTTTGCACAGGAGTTGCAAATACCCTATTCTATATTTTTATATTTCAAATGCAGTGACTGAGCATTAAAATCACACAATAAAAAATATTCTTTTTAAAATAATGCCTTTTGTGATTAAAGTTGTTAGTAGTTATATTTTTATTTCGAGTGCATGGGTGACTAGAAAATGAACAGCCTCTTCACAACTCTTCTGTGATGTGTCTGATTTACAGATGCTAAAGAAAAGCTCCTAAAATAAGGTTTATAAACTTTACCTTGAAACATTTGAAGTCAAAGTGATTAACTAGAAACTCATATTTCAACTGATAAATGCTTCCTTTCCTCTTACTTTTTAGATCTATCATTTTTTGCATGCATTTGCTTGAATTGTTCTGATCAACCCACAGAAAGATATAAAAGGTGAAAATGAAAAGAAACTTTGCCATTCTACTTCTTTCCTTAACTTGTCTTCATTTGACCCATTTCTTGGATAAGAAGTACAGTCCTTTGCTTCCTTCATCCCAACATGTAAAGTAGTGGCTACCAGCTATTTGTTGTGCAAGCAAGATAGACAGGAGGAGAGACTGTGAGAGGGAAGATATAAAAGCACCTTAGTCAGAAGAATGTTTCATCCCAAAAGTGTGGAAAATTGTGGTTGTGTTTCTGTGCTCCTGACACAGTAATTCAGATATAGGGGATGCATAATGCGATTCTCAGCTATGAATTGCATAACTCTGCTGGCATTAGTAGGAAGACATCTATCTGTTTGTTTTTTCATTTGTTTCCCAGTGCCATGGTTTTTAACATAATTTTAGAAATAATTTTGGAAGAGGAGATGAGGCTTCACTTGATCCATCAGTTAGCAAATGCTTGATTATATTTGAGTACCACTTTGATTCTCTAAATGTACACAATGAGTTGGTCTGCTGTACACAGCAACTCTTGGTATTATAGCAAAGGTAATTTTGGCAAGGCCATTGCTGACATGATGGAGCGACTGAATTTAAATACAGCAGTGAATCCTACTATCTATAACCACATTAGTAAGGTGCAGCTCACTTTTTAGATTACTATTCCTGAAAAACTGTTTGGGATAGTCTTTACAATCATGAATATGATCATGTCAAAGCACATTCATTGCATATTTAATGAAAATGGAGTGGCTATTTATGACAGTAGGTGAAAAGTTCAAATGGTTTTCCAATATTTACCATGAAGATGATTCATAATAGTCTTTGGAATACCTGTGGAAATGCATATGTAACTTTCTTTCTGATACATAGTGGTGTCTTTGTCTAAGATGTTCAACAGTAGTGCTCACAGTAAGGAGTATTACCCCATATATCTACTGCATGCTTCCCTTGTAGATTCCAGTAATGTTCATCATTATGCACCAATTTTATATGTTGCCTTAATGGTCAAGGCTGCTCAAACTTGGGTGCTCTCTTTTTTGCTACTTCCACCCAGGAAAATGAGAAGGACTGATACTTTGCTGTGTGCTTCAGAATTGAAAACCTCATTGGGTTAACAGGGTTACCGTTCCCAAACCAGCTGTCAATCTCAGTCCCTTGGAACATTGGGTTTCACAGGTCAACCCACAGCTTGTTAAACCATTTCAACCATCTAGAAGTAGTAGATTTTTAGTTAAAATCTTCAAAATCTTTATGCTGTGCAACTTTCATTACATTTTATCTGTTTCCCTACATTCTTTCTTAATATTACTGCCCTCTAACAGAATACATTGCTCTAAGAATGATTAGAAATACCCTTTACTCTCCCCACTGCAACCAATTGACCTCCAAACAGCAACAAGAGAGATCTGGAAAATAACCTCTCTCAAATTTAAACTCTTATTGTAAGTCTGAGTTCTTCCTGGAGCTAGGAGTCACAGTAAAAGGTCAGTGCATTGATACAGGGTATATTACTGAACTGTACCTCACGTTAGCCCAAAACCTGTAGTGCTTGAGGTAAAAGGAGTGATAAAACGGCAATGAAAACTTTCCTGTCAGTGTACTCGTTATGTGGGAAGGATGCATTTGTGATGATACAGGGAATCAAAGTAGTTATTCACAGATTCATTTTTGGTCTAACAATCAATTAATGACCCCAGGTCACAGAACTCTATTTTTTAATACCTCCTTATCTCTAAGCAGCTTAGGATAGTGATGGCCTCTTGGTCTTTTTCTTTCCTTCATTTTTTCCTTTTTTTTTAAGATGTCAAATGTCAAGGAAATTTATGTTTGGGATTTCAAAAATCTCTGCATCTTACACAAGAACTGGCATGCTTTGATTAATTTTGATATGTTTTCATTGACAACAGTATAAAAATTATTGCTTATAGTAATATGTCTAAAATGCTTTCAGCAGCCTGGTAACTTGGCAAGTAATTTACCACTCCTGTATTATTTAGAGCAGGAGTCCAGCAGAAGGTGTCAGCAGAAAAACACTTTGTTTAACATAAAATGTGGATTTTGGTTTTGGTTCGGCATTGGCCATATATGCCTTTGCAAAACGCTATCATAACATCCGCTTATATTTCCATCCTATGACACTTATGCTTGTGGAATTCTGAAGGTATACAGGAATGAGAAATAAATGAAAAGTTTGGTTTGGCTAACAAGGAATTCAGTATGACCCCAAATTTAAACTCAGTCTGCTTAATTATCCAAAATGAGTGAAATCCATTCTTTATTTTGTCAATTTAACTTTTAGTTTTTAGTTGATATTAATGCTTGAAAAATCTTACCTGTAGATTACCAGTGTTTCAGCTTAGTAAATTAATCTACAGTTGTGCATCCATCTGGAATTTTAAAGGTTAGTTTTAATTGAGGGTTTTTTTTTTATTTTATTTCTGAGATTGTCTTTGTGGGTTTTTTCAGAGCTATACATTTTTTTCCTAAAGTGGAGGTGAGACACCATCCTCTAGATGCCTTGTGAGAGATGGCCAGATAAGGGTTCTTTCTTCCTTATAGGTTTAATTGTGGAGGTCATTGTGAAAATATTTCTCTTCTTAGAATAGATAAAATTCATTATTTAGGGCTTGAATTGAGAGTTTAATTCATAAAGTTGCAAATAATACCCTTAAACACTGGTAGTACAATTATAAGCAATTCATGAAAGAAGGTACAATCTTTACTTTTAGTATAAACCGTTTTTATGTTTTATGGAGTTATTTCTATTGACCTTGTTCATAGTACCACCAGCTGTTATATTAAAGTTCAAATCAGAACATATATGACTAAATGAGAATTTTTATTGGATTTTGAAGTTCTTGTTTTTCCAGACTTATATTTGACACAACAGTAGGTTGTCTCTTTCAAATATGACCTATAATGTATCAATTGCAGTGGCTGAATCAGATCTTAATTTTACTTTGTCTGATAGAATCAGCTAATTATTTCTGTGTAGTGTCATTTTATCTGATAACAGCTTAGCTGACTAGAATTTTAAAAACTTTGTCTTAAGAAGTAAACAACAGTGGGAGAACACCACTGTTTCCAATGATAATATAAAAACTTTCTACTTAAATTCTATGTCACTCACTTCTAATTTTGTTGTCACCTCACAAGGATCGACATTATTTCACTCTGCTGCATGGACTTCTGCTAGGTTAAAATAATTCTGCTATACTGACTAGTCCTAAAATTCAACTACAGGTTGTTATTGAGTATAAATATAAAGTCACTAAATATTTCTACTACATCATTTACAGTTCCCTATCAAAAGTGAAAGCATTACTTTTTATCCATTTTCATCTGAACTTAGACATTCCAAAATATCACTTGTCATCATTTCCAGATACTGCATACCATCTCCTCCTGAAGCAAAGATTGGTCAGAAGCATGGTCAGACTAGGGCAGTGTTCTGAGGCTTGCTGCGTTTAAATTGTTAGGCAGCTGCAAAGTCAGTTGCTCCTACTTCATGAAAATGTTTACATTTCCCTTCTTCTAAAACTTAAAACAATAGCCTTGAGGATTACATAAAATGTTATTTTATTTACCACTTCTTATTGGCCATATGTGTTGCATACATTCCTCCAGGAATTCTTTGAGCTTCAAATTTGTTTCTTTCAAAACATGGCTTATTTACATTGATAACTTTGAGTAGCTGCAGTCTCTAACTCAAGGATTCTTGTTGCTGACATTTAAATTTGGTGACTAAAACACTTGAGTTGTGATATGGCTGGAGTGCTGGGAAAAGCATGCAAGATAGATAGGCCAAAGACCTTTGAAAATGAGAACCCGACTACGAATTGAAGACGATATTTCATGGGCCACTTGAATACTAAGTAAGGGACAGATGTCTCTTATCCCACCTTGTTTAGCTTTGAAGACACACAGCCAGCCAAATGATTTTCCAGTCAATTAACACTGCCTCTTAATTGACAGTATTTTTACTGCATGCTTGGTGTAGGATGGATAGCTATATGCATTTGGTCTGATGTGCCACAGTTGTTTTAGCGGCCTTGATGATAATGTCAACTTACACAATGACAGTCGTTGATAGGTGATAAAACCTTTTAAATATATAGCTATGTATGATTATAGTTCTAAATTTTAAGCAATAGAATTTACATGTATAGACTGAGAGGAATAGCACATTGATGATTTTTTTTTTATTAACTCCTTTATAATAATTCTTTTTTTTCTGCATTCCCTTGAATAATGCCTTCTCAATCCTACATCTATTGAGGCTCTTCACCCTGCAGGCAACTGTCACAGAGAAGACAGACACATAACAGTTACATGGTAAACGATTGGATATATTCTTTTCAGGA